>JZKD02S0211422.1:57939-77716 GCA_000966675.3 Picea glauca
TTACCAATAGTCATGTCCTTTGAGACATGACCTTTCATTATTAATAATTATTATTTATTAACTATTATTATGTTTATGAATATCTATTTATGTATATTTTATGTTCATAACAAATTATGCAATTGAAAATACTTTCTCATGCCCAACAGCCATGTCTCTGCCTCTTCATCTTTCTTGTGCTCCCCATCAAACGTAGGAGGTTTGATTTTGTTCATTTCCCCTCGTATCTCATCTTCCCCAGACCTCTTATGCTTCCTAACATGGGATGGACTTGAGTTGTTGTGTGCTCTCTTATTGGAATGCCTCGCGGACTGTTGGTGATGCCGACTAATACTTCTTATTCTTCTAGGCATTCCTTATTTGCTTGAGCCAGTCTCCTTATCCAATTTCTTTTCTATTATTTCCAAGCTCTGCATCAACTTCACGTTGAATTCTCCCTATTGCTCCCTGGATTTCATGAGCTTTTTGTTATCTTCTCGGTGAGTTTGTACATCTTTCTACAACTTTTTAATGATTTTTTTCATGCTCTCTTCTTTATCTATCTCTTCTCCATTCCCATTGGAGTTTGATCCTTCGACTCCCAAATGGACATCCATTCCCTTGACTTCATCCTCCTAACTGTAAGCATCTTGTGCCTCCTCCATGCTCTGTACTACGTAACAACTCAGTTCGTCCCGTCAATTGTTAACTCTGCAAAAATGTGCATTCAACCGGATTTTTGTCAGGATAGCAATCTTTAATAATTTTCCATAGGAACTTAAACAATTTGATTCAACAGAAAGAATATCATAATCCATTTTCGGTGGGTCTGCATCGATCAAGAATCCCCAAGATTCTATATCTAAGCCTTGCTATGTTTTGTAGCAATTCACCATTCAGCGCTAGCCTCTTTTCTTCATCCCTTGGTTCGCATGTGACCCAGCACTTATGATTTGGGTGCTTATCCGAAACCCTGAAACTTCGGGCTCCGGCCTTTGGTGGATTTCAAAGCACATCACAACAAATCTCTTAGAGTGCCGGATTGGAAAACTCATTAAGTAGGTTGGATCAACAGTCCACATCTCCCATCATCCAATAGCTGATACTCGCTATGGAACTCCAGACTTCAGGTTTCTGGAACTTTGGAGCTTCGGGGCTCAAGGACTTCGGATGATTCCACCTTTGCTCAACCCAAAAATCTTGAACCATGAGTCTCTGCGTACTTCCATGTTACCCCAGTGACGTCATCGCATCACTTTACTTCGGTGTAATGGAACTTCAAGGTTTCTTCCTCCCATTCCATCATGAGCCATTTCTTCTGGAGTGTCCAGTCTCCGAACTTCACAATCTGGCGCCATGCGTCCACTGGGGCCGATGGTTTTCGTGCTTGAACTAAAAGATACCGAAAAGTCACATCAAACTTTATACCTTTCAAATTGTGAGGACATGGGTCGGCAGTTTTGGAGTAACCCACTAATCGTTCTGCAATTGTCCCCACGCTGACACGTACCCCTTCTGGGAAACCGTGGTTTAGATTGCGGGACAGCCTTTTAGAATTATCTGTCGCGCATATTTGATCTCCGCAATGCCTCTCGTCCCTCGATCTTGATAGATCGTGACCAAGTTAATGCGAGCCCGATCCAACTAACTTCTTCGCCAAGTTTAACTATCTTGTGCCACCTCCAAGACCACTACATGGTGGGACACACGAAGTCGACACGTGCTCCAATCAAGCAGGCGATAATGTCACATTCTAACTGTATTTCAATCTTACAAGGTTCTTAACTCACTAACACGTGGCACACATCCCATGTGTCCACGTCATCCTTAGTGACATCAGCAGGCCACGTCGCTTCGGGACTTCGAGCTTCGGAAGATTTCACCCTTGCATACCTCATTTCTCCCGAATTCCAAACTCCCAAACTTTCTTACCTTCCTCTCTTGGCTTAACCCTATGGTTATGATTAGTCCTTGGTCAAATCCAATAGTAAACACTTTCCCCCTTGGATCTATGGTGTAGATCCTCTTCGGGACTTTGGAACTTCGGCTTCGACCCTTTCTGCTCTATAACACTTAAACTTTGTTGAAGTCATGAAATCTGAAGTACTTAGGGGTTAATCTTCATGCACCTTTCTCCATATCTGACGGTTGTGAAGGATCCTCCTTATCTTGAACAGATCCCACAGCCCAACTTCAAACCTTGTGGTTCCAAACCCACGGTTACTGAAATCTCTTTTCTCTGCCACCATTCCATAAACTATTATACCTCCTGAGCTTCATAACACAGCCAAGGTATTCTCTTGGCACTCTGGAATGCTCTGAAATTCAAGTTTGTCCCTTTCAACAATAATTCCCTCTGAAATCTTGTCTCGCTAACCACTAACATGGCCCATCCAGGCTCAGTGTCGAAACCTTTCCTCTGATACTGACGTCGACCGCTCTCGCAGCAGTCGGTCGCCCTCACCAGGACCTTCTCTTTCTCACCGACCCGAAGAGTCAATTCTCTTCCAACTCCCTCGGGAGTTTCTCACCCACAGAACTTCTCGGCGATCTCCCTTTCGCGAATCGGAAGATCGGGTCTCGCGATATCGCGAGGCTCGTAACACTGTATCGTGCCACTCAAACGTCGAGTCCCGAATGCCGACGAGTCAACAGTCAATGGCTCTGTGTCGGGGATTTTCCTCTCGGGGAAAATGTTATCCGCGAGGTAGACCTCTTGTGCTTACAAACCTCGAGTACCGAGATGTTGATTCTCCGTGACCGCGCCACCTGTCTTCCACTTACTCCCTGGGGTCCCACGTGACCACGTCACTTCGGGATTTCGCGAATCGCAATCCACGACGCAAAACTCCTGTCGTCGTAATCGCCGAGTGTCGAACCCCGACTCTTCCGGGATCCAATGCCACGCGTTCCTGCCCTGATCAACAGCTCCGACTAAATCGGGAAATCGCGACTCGCGATTTCAACGTGCATGCAACTCTTGCACTCGCCGAACCCGATATGCCAATATGAAATGGCAAACGAACTCCCCCGTGCGCCTGCGAGTAAATGCCCTCGCAGTTCCTCCGCGATCTGACGGTCTGCGGGGTTTCGAAGATCTACTCGACAACTTCAAGTCGTCGATTCTCTTCCTCTTGAAGAGTTCTCCGCTTTACCACCTTCGCTCTGTATGAACTTCCCTGGGGTCTGCTCCCACTGAGAAGCAAAGGCGCTATCCCTCTTGAGCTTCTGCAACTCTGACTCCTTCAGGGTTCCCTCGAACACGCTACCTGTGCTCGACCTCGACCTTCGCCAACCCTCAACGGTGCTGAAGATTTCCAGGTTCTATGCACTCGCAGTCACAGCAACCTGACCTTTCCCTTCTCAGACTTACTATTGGGAATTTAGTTCGACCTGCACTCACCTGCATGGCTCGAATAATCCAACTCAACTCTGGGTTGGACGAGAATGAGAGTTTAACTGTAGAGCCTCCTCAACGCACTCTATGCGGAGGAATTCAACTGCACTCTATGCAGTTATCTCCTGGCTCAAATAGAGAAACAATTGAAACTCATTTCTCATTCTCTCAGGTTTCGAACATGATATGCAATCACATATGCAGCATATAGAAGATAAGCATAAAGAGAAGCAAGAATACAACAGCATAACATCAACAACACACACAATTCAAACACAGCCATGGAATTGAATCAAAGTCTCTCTACTATTAATTCAATCTGTACATGGGTGGTTTCTCACAAGTTCTCTGCTTGTTCTTCTTCTTCTCTTCTATCTCAATGCTAAATGATAATAATCTCAATTATACAAGGAGGGTGCATATATTCGTTTTCCCTCCCGGAAGTAAAACTCTCTAATCTACAGCTAACCCTATCTACCAACATTAAAACCATTAAATGCCTTCTTATCTATAATACAATACAAGTGCGCTCAGCTTTGAATGCCTTTAGATAAACGGCGGCGCAACAATCTTCAAAGTAATTCAAAAATGTATGTGCTGGTGCTGTCCAGTTGTTCTTCTCTTTCCTCTGCGCTGGATCGCTTGATGACGTCGTAGATGCTCCTGCATCATATACCAATTGGTAATGTCCCTTGACTGGTGACCCTGGTCGGGTAATGCTACTAAAGCAACCTTTGTTTTTCCTTTACTGCTCTGATACCATTTCTATGACTTTCCCAGCCTTAAACAACATGCCAGGCCATGTCACCGAGTAACTTTGCAGAAATAATCACATATAAAACTTAACTAGAAGATAGAGATAACATCTGGTATTCACACATATAAATATATATCTATCTATTGCAATTAAACAGATGAAAATACCCTACTCATACACCTATTCATGCGGAAGCAACATTAACACCTACATGCAACATATATATACATGCATTACTCATTAATTATAATGCAAATACAAATACAGAGCATACAACGAACAAATAATTGGTACTTATATTTTAATAGGTGACCACCAACTGCGTGCAGACCTTCCACGAACCTCCCATCCTTAAACCACGTTGTTCATCACGCTCAACAGTGGTTCACACTCAAGCTAGGACTAAACTCCACCAGGCAAGGGAATTCTAGGTTTGGCAAGGACAACAAGGAAGTTGCACAAAACAACAGGAAGGATATTTTATCCCGGGAACCACTTACGCCCACAACCCACAGACCCTCATTCCCCATATGCATGCTCCACCCCAAAAGGGTACACCTTCACTAATACAAGTCCCTCGGCTACTACACCTCCCTTACCTTGGGCTTCAACAACAGGAAGGACCGGAAGTCTCAGAGTATTGTAGCTGCTACGGGACTCCCTTTAGGATAAATCACTTCCCAACAAACTCTCTCACCTGGGAGAGTTGCTCACAGGCTTGACAACCTGCTTCTTCAATTCATCTCCTGAGAAATACAACAACAACATTCAGATAACACACGGCTGACGACAGCAACAGCAAATGGGTATGGACACCAAAAGTGGCAACAGCCAAACACTAAGACACAACATGGCTCAGGTGAATACAAATGTGTTGGGCTTCAGAGGAAAACACACAAGAGGACATCCAGTAACTGCAGGTTACAATTGTGCATGCATTAGTGAGGAGTGTGGCTCTCTTCCAAGGTGTCTAACCTCGTGAGAGTACAGACGCAATGGTGAAGGATCTGTGACCGTCATGAGAATTGTGAGACTCATGATCATGGTGAGCGAACCCCGAATGAGTTGACTTGCCCACCTAAAACTTCATGCGCTCAGGTTGACACATGTCTCCCTAAAGCCACATGAGTTCCACTTAACACTCGTCCCCCTTTCCCCTGGAAACTTAGGACAACATGGTTATATCAAACCTTAGCTTCTATGAAATAATAATATAATATTATTCCTTTAGAGGTAATCCCTCTAGCTTAGCCCCTATTTCTAGACATTTAGCCCCTTCCCCACCTAGTGGAGCTTAGTCCCCCATAACTCTTTCTTCGTGGAGGGTCTACACACAGCAATGTAATTTTATTAATGATATGTGTGTATTTACATATAAAAAATCAAGCTCATTGGCCTTAGCATCTGGCTCACCAACCTAATAAACACATAAATCTCTCAGCTTATAACCACTCGGCTCACCAGCCTATAAGCATAATTACAATTCAGAAGGGGCTCGGCCTTAGAGTGTTACAGGTCATTCCAAAGCCACCAGATTCAGAGAGCACATTCAACCATCAACAGTTGCACATTTCCATGTTTCAGTCGGCTACTTATAGATATCATCTCTCACCTTGGACTCACATACACTCATTTCAAATTAAGGGAGGGAATGTTGGAAACGCAATCCTTAGGATCACAAACTTCACGTAATGTGAAGAGTCAAGATAATGTAACTAACGAGAATCCAAAGTTCATCTAGATGTGTATATATGTGTACCATATCCATTTATAAAATGCACTACAAGCTTTATCTTTATATGTGTGTCAAACAAAACATAAAAAGAATTACACATCTCCCTCATGTTGGATTGTAGAAAACACCTTTTAACTCAATAAATTCTATGTATAGTTATACATAAAAAAAATATTGATGTATGTTTTACACCAACTTATTTTGAAGAACATTTTACGTTTTTCCATGCAAACAATTACATTTATAATAATTATAAATAATTGTTACATTTAAAATTAAAAAGATAGAGGTTTCTATACTCCAATTTTCAAGAGTTTTTCTTTAATACAAACAATTTCACATATAAAAATAAATCTTAATAACATAAATACTTTCTACCTAACACTTCCATGTGGAGAGTCTAGATGGTGTGGTTTGGGGCGAGAGAGAGAATGTTGTGGCCCGCATCCCCCAGCGGCCCGCTCCTACGGTCACATGGGCCGCCAGATATGACCAAAGCTAGTGGGCCTCGGACCTGTGGTTTTTGTTCTGGATCGCCTGAGTATTGTTGACTGCAGGGTTCTCGGTAGAGGGTTTCACAAGCGGTCAGGTGGGTAGGAGACTTTCAAGTAATTCTACAAAGGTGTGGATTCTCCCATATGGAAAACTACGATGACGTGGTGGATTATTCGCACGAGCTGGGTGAACTGTTACCCTGGATGGGGAAATTTGGCAGCCCCACTCACCCCCTCATGGTCGAGCTAGTGGAGGAGATTCCATTGAAAGTGCGAGGTGATTTATTTTCTCAATTTTCAAGGGTTTCTGGTCTTTACCCTGGGAAAGATATGAAATCTTTTTCTTGGCTCAGTGGAGTTTCTATATCAGGTGTGGTGTCACCATTGGGTAGTTATGCATTCAATAGTCCTCTTCCTTGCTCAGTTTCCTGGTGTGGTTCGAATCCCCTGCTTTCTGAAGGCTCCTTTTCCCCCATTCAGTGTGGTTTCTCTCCTTCTTCGGCCACGACTAACCTTTCTTGGACGTTCCCGGATCCAACGGTGACTATGTTCCCTTCAACAAATCCAAGGGAGCAAGGGGTTTTTCCTGAGGTATTTCCAGGTGAAGTTCTAGCAGTCACTATTCTAGGGCTTGAAAATTGGGCTTTGTTGGAACAAGGTCCTGCACCAGACTTGTTCTACCCTTATGCGGATCAAGCTTACTTCTCGGATCAGTCGGAGGAGTTAGTGGAAGGGTTTATTGCCACAAACTTACGGCCCTCAAATTCTAGTGAGTGGGTCTTAGTTTTTGGTGGGGATCCCGAAATCAACACACGGTTGAATCAGGACCAAGGTTTTACTGGAGTTCCATATTCAAGGAAAAGGAAACAGAATAAGTGTGTTGGATCTTCCGAGGAAAATCCTAATTTATCCTTGGTGATGATCTAACTCTCTATGGGGTGTTCGAGATGGCAGATAAAACTTTAGTAGGGAAAGCATATGGCCTCCAATTCAGTGAGAAGACTCTTAAGGCCTGGGCCGCGACAAATTGGGATGCATCATACAACCCTCCTCCCAGAGTCAGTCGCATGTCCAGAGGTTGGTTCATGCTTATTTTCTCGGAACAATCATAGGCTACGATCATTCTCCAAAAAAGTTGGTACATATACTCTTCTTTGATCCTAATGAAGCTTTGGAACCCTACCTTCTATGTTGCAAGTGAAAGTTTGGACTCCATCCCAATATGGGTTCAGCGGTCGGGCCTTCCCCCACACCTTTGGAATGAAAAATGCTTCCAAGCAATTGGGAATTTTCTGGGGGAATTTCTAGTTGACAATATGGGATTTGTAGAATCTATGGAGACGTTGGTGTCAAGGATTCTAGTTCTACTAAACATCAAATAAGGGATTAAGGAATTCCTTAACTTGAAAGATTTGGGAAGGACTAGGATACAAATCCTAGATTATGAAGGGGTGCCCTTTCGTTGTAGGAGTTTCCATGAGTATGGGCATATTTTTAAGGATTGCAAGTCCTCTATGAGGGGGCGCAGGAACAATCGGTCTACTTCGGAGATCAGATATGATCGGTGCACCTGGAGAATTTGGGTGTCATCTCCCTCTTCAGGGTCGGCTTTGGTGGGAACTCCACCTTGTGCCCCAGTTGTGTCTCAGATCTTAGAGGCTGATGAGTCGGCAGTACAAGAGGGCGGTGCAACAGCTTTAGTCCCAATCATGAGAGATACGGAGAATTTAGAAGTATGCTCGCAAGTCGTTCCACAGTTTTTGATCGACAACCTATTGGGTATGCACCTTACTATCTCTCGACTAGTAAATGGTTTTTTTTAAGAATTTAATTTATCTTTGGTGGATTGTTGTCACTCCCTTCATAAACTACCATTTCCAAATACTTCAGCTCTAATTCCTCTTCCCAAGCCCCCGCAATCATCCTTTTCGTCCTTGTCCAACTCTTCTCTCTGTCTGGACTCTCCGCCCAGATCCCCAGTCTCCCGGTCATCCGCAGATTCTTCTTCTAAGGAGTCTGAGGACTCAACCATTCGTTTCTAACTCCGTAACAAAACAATCTCCATTCCCACTGCAAACTACAAAGGCCTGGGCCCAAATACGAAGATTCTGAAAACAAAAAAAGGGACGAGGTAGAAACTCACACCTCTCTAAGGCACAATCCCGACCACTAGTTGACATTGCTTCAGGGCGACAAAAGTCAATAGTAGGGGCGCTTAAGGTGGCAAAAGCCCCAGTAGGGGTTCCTCCATCAAACTTCTCACTTTCAACTGCAGGGGTTTGGCAAGTCCCCAAAACAAATATGCACTAAGGCAGTTGGTAATTATACACCAACCAGATGTAGTTCTTTTTCAAGAAACTCTAGCAGACGAAGCCATGGCTACCAAGATTCTAACTTCCCTCTTCCCGGGATGGTTTTTTCTAGGTATGGATGACATAGGTAGGTCGGGAGGCTTAGTCATCGGATGGAGAGCTAGATGTATCAAACTCTTAAACTCTTGG
This sequence comes from Picea glauca, assembly GCA_000966675.3. Classification (NCBI taxonomy): domain Eukaryota; kingdom Viridiplantae; phylum Streptophyta; class Pinopsida; order Pinales; family Pinaceae; genus Picea; species Picea glauca. Next base: position 66,803 of record JZKD02S0211422.1, read on the forward strand.
GATTTTGACTTCGGTCTAGGGGGTGATTTTTTGGTGGAAGGTATTGGAAAGGTGATCAGAATAATCAATGTTTATGGACCTCATACAGACCGGATCTCTTTTTGGGAAAATATTCTTGGTAAATATCTCTTAAAAATCAATCTTCTAATCTTAGGGGGAGACATAAATTTCTCTCTAGGGGAAGCTGAAAGTTGGGGACCCTCAGCCCACCCAGATAACCAAGGAACATTCTTCAGTCACCTATTGTCTTCCAACGGTCGCATTGATATAGCTCCACTAAGTCGATTACCCACCTAGAGGAATATGAGGGTAGGGGAGGCTCATATGGAAAAAGGTTGGATCGATTATTGATTTATGAACCTTTAGTGATGCTTCCATTCCAATTTCGTCAATGGATTGGAAGTGGAGGCGAATCAGACCATTCCCTAGTTTGGTTCGAAATGGAACGAGGTCCTCAAAATCCTACAATCCCATTTAAATTCAACTCTTCTTGGCTTAAAGATGAGATTTTTCAACAGTTGGTCAAGTTCAATTGGATTGACATAAAGGATTCAGAGGGTAATCCGGTGGGTATTCAATTTGCAGCAAACCTCAAAAGAATAAAAAATTTCGTCATTCCTTAGGCAACAACAAAATATAAAGCAGAGGAACGAGAACTCCAAAGTATAGAGGAACAGTTGAGGCTGATACAAGAAGATTATGATTTGGGGTTCATCACAAGCTCGACTCGAGACAATCTGAAAAGGCTTGAAGCTAGGCGTAGACTTCTGTTGGCGGACCAAGAAGAAACTTGGAGACTAAAAAGCAGAGTTATCTGGCTTGAGAATGGAGATGAGAATACAAAATTATTTCAAGCCTATGCTAAGAGGAGGAGAGCAAAAAACACTATTTGGAGCTTAAAGGATCAGGAGGGCAGATCTATCAGTTCCTTTGAAGGTCTTGCTAGCCTAGGTAAAATCCATTTTCATACTTTATTCAAAGCGGATAGGAGATTCAACATTGCAGAGATTATAAAGGTGGCATTATACCTTCCAAGCTTCGCGAATGAACAAGGAAACCAAGATTTATTTGTTGAAGTCACTGAAGTGGAGTTAAACAAAACACTACTTAGTTTCCAGAAGGATAAAAGTCCTGGTCCAGATGGATGGAAAATAGAATTCTACAAGGGTTTCTTTGATCTAATCAAAGCAGATCTATTAAAATTCATTGAGGAACCTCGTACCAATTGCATAATTCACAGTCCCTTCAATTCAACTTTTATAGCTCTCATTCCTAAGGTAAATGCTCCTCGGTCTTTTGATGATTTCAGTCCAATCACTTTATGCAATTGTATATATAAAATTATTTCCAAAATCATAGCTCATTGGCTAAAGGATTTTTTATCAGAGTGCATATCCAAAGAACAGTTCAAGTTTTTAGAAGGGCGCCAGATACATGAGGCAATAGGGGTAGCGCAAGAGGGACTACACAACCTAAAGACTGCAAGTACAAAGGGGGTGATCCTAAAGATTGACCTATCAAAAGCATATGATAGAGTGATTTGGACTTGTATTTGACTTCTTCTTACGCATCTCGGATTTGAAGTCCCCTTCATAAAATGGGTGATGGCATGCATATATTCAGTCACATGTGCAGTCCTTATCAATGGGGCAACTTCTCCTTTCTTCATTTCAGAAAGAGGTCTGCGTCAAGGCTACCCCTTATCCCCACTCTTTTTTATTTTGGTAGTTGAAGGATTGAGTAAGGCTATAGACACATCATTTGGGACATGGAATTTCCAAGGAATTCAAGTTACACCTGGGATGAGGATCACACATCTATTTTCCATGGACGATGTTGTCATATTCTGTAATGAGCAGGTAGGATATGGCAGAAATTCTAGCTGAAATTTTAAATCTCTTCCGCTTGGCTACAGGGATGCAAATAAACTCCCAAAAATCTACCATCACCACCTCTGAAATGGAAAGAGAGGAAGAGGTCGTCTATCAGAGGCTATTTCATTTTACAATTCAAGATATTTCGAAAGGTATAAAATACTTGGGGTTTCAGTTGAAGCTGAACAAATACAGGAAAGAAGCCTGGAAATGGTTATTATCAAATCGGAGAAAAGGTTGAATGATCAGGATTTTGTGAGCAGAACAAAATGAATAGAGATTATTAAAATATGTTTAACATAGAATAATAGAGATATAGTAAAATTGGTTTTCTATTCAATAAGGAAATAAGCTGAAACTGTAAAATGCAGCGAAAAACAAGCTTGTTGGAATGGTGGCGGCTTATCTCTGAGAAGAGATGTGACAGTTGTGCTCATTCACAAGAAGATGATTACAATGAGGCTCCAAAGGCCTTTTTACAATAAACAGGAATTTCAAAAACCCTAGACATCCAAAAACCTAACCCTAGGAGATGAAGTGCCAAAATTCATGTGGGCCCTGTTTGGGTAAGTTAGTACATCAACTTCTTGGGGTCGTAACTTTTGCATACGATCTTCGTTTTAGGTGCATGATAGCTCGTTGGAAAGGTCTATCCGAGGAATACACATTTTTCTACTATCTATAATAGGTCATTTAAGACTATGGCGAGCCCTAAAAACAATGTTTAGGGCCTCAAAATGACCCCGCAAGTCAAGGACCCGAAAACTAGGAAAAAAAGTGCCAAACTGGAAAACTACCAAAATGAACTAGTTGGAATAGGTGGGAGGCCACTGACATCCATCTAGATAAATCCTCCCCCCCTTAGGAATCAATGGTCTCCATTGCGTTGAGTTCCCCCATCAAATGAGGAAAATTATGTAGAATTTGGCCCTGGGTGAGCCACTTGCCTTGGTGCAGGAGTTGCCCTGCTTTGACAACTCGATAAAGTTGGATCCTTTGTTGTCGAGTGCCCTTGATATGTGTGTCCACAATTTTATCATTGGATGCTTGTTGCATGCAGTCAGGGTTGAGCTCTATTGGTTTCAACTGCTCTACTATCTCTGAGGTGTCCAATAATCATGGGAAATATGGCCGAAGGAAATCCATGTTGAAGATTGGGTGCAGGCCAAGGAAAGAGGGAATGTTGAGCACAAATGCATTGTCATGCACAGCCTTGGTGATGGTGTATGACCCATACTGGAGTGGGCAAAGCTTCCGATGGGGCCCTGTAAGGCGTTCTTTCTGCAAGTGCAACCAAACTTGTCGCGCACCTGAAACTTATGTGGCACTTGGTGTTGATCATGGCGCTGCATGTACTTGGCATTGGACTTCTGTAAAATATCTTGAACCTATTGGCGGATGTGTTGGATTCGATCAATGAACCAGGTGGCTTTTTCATCTTCTATTGGAGTAGGGGACGAGTCGGTCGAGGTGGTCACTAGGGGTAGTGCAACATCCATGGGGCCCAATGGTTGGAATCCCAACCCCACCTGAAAGGGGATGTGGCCAGTTGAGCTCTGTAGGGCTCAGTTGTAGCTATGTTCGACATAGGGAATACTCTCATCCCCTATGCGGGGGTGCTTGGAATTGTACATGTACAGGTTATGTACGATCATCTAATTGAGGACCTCAGTGGATTTGGTGCACTTGGTATCCATGAGTGACCAGAGGCTCGACTAGAATGTGTTGAGGAACCGACTGTCTCAATCCGAGACAATGGTTTGTGGGATCCAAAAGTGTACCTAGACGTTTTCAAAGAAGAGATTGGCATTGGCCTTTGTAGTGATTCTCTTCTTGCAGGCGGTCATAATCGCCATCTTGGAAAAGTGATCAACAACCACAAAAACATAGTCATTGCCCCTCTTGGTGGACGGGAGGTTCGACATGTAGTCCATTGAGATGGATTCCCACGGCTTGTCAGGAGTATGCAGAGGGGTGTACAAGCCTTGTTTCTTAGTGGTCGGTTTGGAAATAGCACAGGCGGTGTAGGACCTGATATACTTTCTGATATCATGTCAAAGTTTTGGCCAGTAGAAATGTTTATGCAGCATTGCCACTGTCTTTTCGATGCCAAAGTGTCCTGCCACCCGACTGTAATGAGATTCCCAAATCAGCTTCGCGCGCTCGCTTGATGAAATGCAGAGATGACCCAAACGGCACAATAGCCCATCCTGAAGATGGAAATTAGAGACCACTGAGTTTTCTCCCAACATTTGGTAAGTGGTGGAGAAGTCAGGATCTGTCTCATAGAGGTGGGGCCATCCAGAGGTCTCATGGCCTCAAGAGTCTAGCACCGTGGTGAGTGTCACGACTGTAGGTTAGTTGAGGCAATCAGGAACTCGATCGGTACTTCCTATTTTATACTTGATGTTGAGGTAGAAATGTTGTAAGTATGTGGACCACTTCTGATGGTGGTCATTATACAATTTGCCTTGGGTCTGCATGAACTGTAGTGGCTTGTGATCGGTGTGGATGACTGTCTCCTTCCCCAGAATGTAATGTCTCCACTGGAGGAAGACTTGCACAATGGATTACATTTATTTGTCGTAATTCAAGTACTTACGGACAACTTCTGATAGTGTCTCAATATTATATGCCACGGGGTGGTCATTTTGAGTGAGAACAGTGCCCACGGCATAGTCTGAAGCATTTTTTTTTATCTCAAAGGGATGTTGCAAGTCTGGTAATGAAAGTATTGGGGATGAGCACAAATGTTGCTTCAAGTCATCGAAGGCTTGTTGTTGGGACATGCCCCACACAAATTTTTCCCTACTGCCACCCGTGGTTACTTGGTTGAGGGACCATGTGATATGAGAGAATCCCAACACGAACCTGTGATAGAAATTGGCAAGGTCCATGAAGATCTGAAGCTCAGTAAGTGTGGTTGGGGCTGGTCAGTCACGGATGACCTGGATCTTGGCTAGATCTACATGCACACCATATTGATCAATGATGTAGCCTAAGTAATGGACCCTGTCCATGCCGAAGGAGCATTTTTCTAAGTTTTAATATAGTTTGTGTTGTCGCAGGGTGTGCAAAACCTGTTAAATATGCTTCAAGTATTTCTCCCAAGTCTTGTTGTAGATGAGGATGTCATCCAGATACACCACTACAAAAGTAATGGTGAAAGATCACAGGATATCGTCCATCATCCTCATAAAAGTTGTTGGAGCATTTGTCAAACCAAAGCGCATGACCAACCATTTAAAAAGACCTTCTTTTGACTTGAAGGTGGTCTTCCATACATCTATCTTTTCTATTGGGACCTGGTGGTAGCGAGACTTCAGATCAATCTTACTAAAATATTTGGCCCCTGTGAGCTGATCAAGGAGGTCGTCAATTCGGGGAATCGGGTACTGGTTTCAGACTATGATTTTATTTAGGTCTCGGTAATCAATGCAGAGTCGCCAAGTCCCATCTTTCTTCTGCACTAATACAATTTGACTCCCACAAGATGATGAAATAGGATGGATGTGCCCCTTGTGGAGCAATTATTGTATCTACCTGTTGATCTCCTGGTTTTCTAACAAAGAGCGGTGGTAGATCGTCCCATTGGGTAGTGGTGCACCTGGGGTCAGATCGATGGGATGCTTGACCTGGAAGTGCAGAGTTACCCCAGTAGGAGAGGAGAAGATATATGAGTATTCTTCCATGACCTTATCCACTTGCTTCTTTTGTGTGGAGAGATCGGTCGTGGAGGCCCTGGATGTGGCTGCAATCTTTCACTTACTCTGAGAGAGAATCACGAAGAAGAAAAATTTCTCGATATGAGAGATGACCTTCCTACATTTCTTGGCAGAGACCTTCCTACATTTCTTGGCAGAGATCAAGGAAATAGCACTAGGAGGGATTGCCTCATGTATCCTATACAATTTCCTGTTCAAAGTAATAATAACACTACGAGGCCTAGACTCATATACAACATGATGTTTCCATAAATAAGGATGGCCCAAAAGAACATTACAAACTTCGAGAGGAGAAACATCACACAATACATCATCTTTGAAGGGCTTGATGTCATACGATAGTCGACACTGTTGGTTTATGCGAAGATCGCCTCCTTGGCGAAGCCATCCAATGGTGTAGGGCTATGGGTGTGGTGTTGTCGGCAAGGCCAACCACTTGACGACCTCTGCTAAGATGAGGTTCTTCTTGCTACCACTATCAACGATGAAGTGTAGCGGGGTGCCTTTTACCCACAAATTCGAATGGAAAAGGCGCTCACCTTCTTCTGGCTCGTCTGGTTCACCAGGATGGAGCTTGGTGGTAGCTACAGTGGGATTGGGTTCCAGGTCAATGATCTGTCTTCCCCTTTTCTCATTCTAACTCATAGTCATAACCTGCATCTGATTCAGATGCTTTCACTTTGGCCACCAGCGACTGCTTTGATCGGCAATTAGCAGTGTTATGCCAAGGGCTCTTATGGAAGTCACACCACTTCCCGGTATCATTCTTTGTCTTTCTGATGTCCTTATTTGCTTGTGTCTTGGATTGGTTGTCCTGGTATTGTCCATATTTTCTCTGTCCTTTGTTCTGTAGGTTGGGGCCACCCTTTCCAGGTTTTTGTTGCGAGGGGTTCCCAGGCCCAAATTGTCGCGTCTTTCGTTTGAGCTTCTGCTCGATTTTGACGACATATCGATAGGCCGCGCCCAAGGACGAGATGTCCAAAAATTCCATTTTGGTTTGGATGTATCTATGCAGAGCATCGTGATACTTGAACACCATATGTTTCTCTGAATCTTTGATACCCAGATTGGTGTGCAGGGTATCAAAGATATTTGTGAAATCTGGCACTAGTTGGTCTCTTTCTTGCCGTAGTGTGGTCCATTTGGTATACAAGTTGTAATAAATTCCGATAGGGTAGTATTGTTCCTTAATATCATCCCTGAAAGATTCTCAGGTGGTCGTGAGTGTAGATAATGAGGGTTCCTTTGTTTCCTTTTGCTCACAGAAAGTTTCCCACCAATCTTTGAGATGGGGAACAACTTTGAGGAGAGCAAAAGTAATTTTTTCTCTATCTGAAAAGTTATGGTTAGAAAAATACCCTTCTAGTAGATTCAACCACTTTTCTACAACATATGTGTCTATTTGACCTTCAAATATAAGAATATCAAAGTTGATTTGTACCTTGAAGGGGGCGGCGCCTCCGCTTGAGGAAGATGTGTCACCTGCTGGTAGTTGCCGAAGGATTTGTGTGAAACTATCCATCATCGCATTCCTCTGTTGCGTGAGGGCTTCCTCAAGCAACATTTTGAAAGGATATCATGTCTCGTCATCTTTCTTTTCTCTTGTCATGAGAGTTCATTTGGGCATGCGAGAGCTTTTGTCCTCAAGATAAACAAGCTTGAGACCCAATTCTTTGTACCCTGACCTCGTTGGGGACATGCATTAAGACGACAAGGAGAAAACTTCTATGATACCATTGATACGGATTTTGTGAGAAAACCAAAATGAATATAGATTATTAAAAGATGCTTAACACATAATAACATAGATACAGTAAAATTGGTTTTCTATTCAATAAGGAAATAAGTTGAAACTGTAAAATGCAGCAGAAAACAAGCTTGTTGGAATGGTGGCGACTTATCTCTAAGAAGAGAGGTGACGGTTGTGCTCATTCACAAGAAGATGATTACAATGAGGCTCTGAAGGCCTTTTTACAATAAACAGGAATGTCAAAAACCCTAGACATCCAAAAACCTAACCCTAGTAGATGAAGCGCCAAAAGTCATGTGGGCCCCGTTTGGGTAGGTTAGTACATCAACTTCTTGGTGTCGTAATTTTTGCATACGATCTATGTTTTAGGTGCATGATAGCCCGTTGGAAATCTCTATCTGAGGACTACACGATTTGTTGTTATCTGTTGAAGTTCATTTCTAAGTGTGGCGAGCCCTTAAAACGTTGTTTAGGACCTCAAAACGGCCTCGCAAATCAGGGACCCGAAAACTAGGAAAACAACTGCCAAACTGAAAAAATGCCAAAATGGACCAGTTGGAATAGGTGGGAGAACACCGAAATCCATCTCAATCATTGAATGGATGGAGTTTTAGGTAGTTATCTAGAGCAGACAGGCTCACTCTGACCAAATCTGTTCTGGAATCCATACCAGTTTATTGGATGTCACTGGTGTGGATTCCAAAAGGGGTGTTAGAAAAAATTAGAAGTACTTGTTATCGGTTTATTTGGTCTGGATCAGTGGATAAGTATACCCAACCTTGGGAAAAATGGGAAAGTATTGTGATGCCAAAAGCTTTGGGAGGATGGGGGATCAAAAATATTTTTTTGTTTTCCAAGGCCCTTGCGGCAAAGGTATGTTGGCATCTCATTTCAGTTTCCAGTCTGTGGACACAGGTAGTGACACAAAAATACATCTTCCCAGTTTAAGTAGAAGATTGGATCATAAATACAATCAAATATGCATCTCCCTGCTCAATTATTTGGAAAGCGATGATTTCCTCGTTCTTAGTGGTTGGTGATATTCTTGCTTGGAGGGTTGGTAAAGGAAATCATCTCTGTATTGGAGCCGATCCTTGGCCCAGTTGTGGGAATTCACATATTCTTCTAGAAGAACTAATAGATCAGCTTCATAGGAGGGGTATCTTCTTCCTATCTCAACTAGATGATCCCCACTCAACTAATATATGGAATCAAGGATGGAGAAGTGTTATATCACTAGGTTTAAATGGGGTATATGCAGACTTACTAAGAAGTTATATTTTAGCTCTCAGAAGATGACATATAAGAATAACGGATAGGGAAGATGAATTAGTCTGGCAAAAGGATCCCCTAGGCTCCTATACTCCAAAATATGGGTACATAGCTCTGAATATAGACCCAATTAAAAAAATTCCCAGATGGTGGTGGAAGGTCCTTTGGAAGCTGAAATGTGCCCAAAAAGCCAGAATTTATATGTGGGCAGCATTAAACAATCAAATCCCAACATGGGATAATCTGAATAGGCGTTAGATAGAAGGACCGGGTAGATTCTCACTTTGTAAAAATACAAATGAATCCTCTTTTCATATACTCATCTCCTATCCTTTCTCCATGAAAGTTTGGATAGAAACTTCCTCAAGCCTTAGGAAGAGTTACATATGGATTGGAGACACTTTGGAGATGGCTTGGAAAAACTGGACCCATGGCCCAAGAAATAAAGAGATAAAATCACTTCCTATCTTAATCAGTTGGATAATCTGGCTAGCACGGAATGCAAAGATATTTAAAGAAACATCCTCTATACCAGAAGTGATCACAGCTCAAAGCCTATCAATCTTGTCACGCTTTCGCCAGACCAAAGAAGCTCCATCCTTGCGGGTAAGACAACAAGAGGATATAGACTTATCAAAACCTTAGGCTTACTTCGATGGAGCCTCTCAGAACATAAACTGTGGGGGAGGACTTGTACTACATTTATCATAAATCCATTGCTCATTTAAAAATGGGGTTGGGCATAGGGACAAACAACTATGTCGAACTATTGGTGTTGAAGCTTCTACTCTTATTTTCCAGAGAAAAGGGAATCCAACAATACACATTTTTTGTGACTCTATGAATGTCATTAATTGGGCAAGAAAGCACCAAACTTGTCACAATATATTTATTTTCCCTATACTGGAAAATGTTTTTTATCGTCGCTCGTTTATAAAGGAACAAGGCCATATACATGATTGAAGAACCAAACCACATACAACAAGATTGATCAGCATTGTTTTGTACACAACTTTCTCAGCTTCTTCATGGATGATTTTATCTTCTTTGTACATCACTTATAACGTAAACCTTTCAACAGCAACACAATTGAAAGGACATAAGGAACAAATTTTGGGCAGCTTCTGAGTGTACCTAGAAATCATCCCTGATCTGAAAAAACTTTATCTAGCTCTGTATGTATCAAGGGAATTTTTCGATAGTAGTTTTACACCTTGTTCTGGGTGAGGCATTTTTAGATACATTGGTAGACATGTCAATGTGGGCTCACAAAAGCCAGTTACTCTCAATGACCTTTTTTTGTGATGGTTTGTGGTCTTTCTATATTCTCGGTCAATACACACACAGTTGGTGTGTTGTGCTTCAGAAGCACCTACAAAATGTAATTTTGTCTCTTTTACGAAATAAAATTACACTTTTTTCTGAGGAAAAAAAAACACTTCCATGTGGTATTTTGATCAAAAATCCATTTCCACGTAGAAAACTTTGTGTGATTTGAAAATCAATACTGGTTGAGGTGCTTATCTATCCCAATAATGAACTTAGTTAGGTTAAATCTTGACTTATACATCTATGCTTATACATATCATGCTACCCACTTCTATCAATTTCCTATTTGAAATGGTGCTCCACGTGGATTTGTAATGAAGAATGCTCTCAAAAGGTTCTTTCAAAAAACTGTCACTGAATGATGTTCAAGTTATCAATAAAATATATATATTCTTTTTATCTTTTAAGGCGTGCCTACTTTTTTGACAATATAGTTTTTGGAATCTTCATAAGAAATAAGAAATGACAAATTCATGCATTTTGCTCGTAATGTTTGTTAGGATCTTATTCCATAATTTATACTCTTGCTCTAATCTTAGAGTTGGCATTCTTTCAATTGTTGGAAGAGCTCCAAGTTATCTTCATATCAATCTAAATCTAAATATGGCAAGAGTTTTCATTCTTTCCATTGTTGGAAGAGCTCCAAGTTATCTTCATATCAATCTAAATCAATATGGCAATAGTTTTCATTCTTTCCATTGTTGGAAGAGCTCTAAGTTATTTTCATATCAATTTGAATATAAAAATACCTACAGGTTCGTAGTTATTTACACCATTGTAATACTTTATAATCTAGTATTTACATGGCAATCATTTTTACATGCATTGAATAAAGTGTAAGTATATTTAACACAAATTTGTCATGGTTCGTAGGTGTATGTGTGGATTTGGGTGTGAATGTGGAAGTGGGGATGTCAATTTTAAAATCTAGTTTATGGGTGCATCACCGTATATCTAACAAAGA
>JZKD02S0211422.1:77759-128623 GCA_000966675.3 Picea glauca
TATATATATATATATATATATATATATGGTTCGTAGGTGTATGTGTGGATTTGGGTGTGAATGTGGAAGTGGGGATGTCAATTTTAAAATCTAGTTTATGGGTGCATCACCGTATATCTAACAAAGATTTGTACCACATATATATATATATATATATATATATAGAGAGAGAGAGAGAGAGAGAGAGAGAACCTAAAACTCCAAAATAAAAAACTTTTTACTAATAGATATTTTGCTAAATTGATAAACCTACAAAACCTTTTACTAATGCTAAATTGGCAAACCCATTTTCATTGATTTTGTAGGACAATATGGTATTGTTCCAAGTATGGATATTCAATTTAGAGAATCAAACACAAAGATTTTGGTATAGTTAATGTGTGATAAACCGTTTTCATTGATTATTCACATACACATACACACACTATTGAGAAGATTGTAGGGGATGTATATAGTACTAAAGCCAAGGATGATTCTATCACAACAACTTGGTGAGAGAGGGTGTTATCGCATCAACCTTCAATGTAGGGACTTGAACCCCAAATCCATCTTTTAGATTGACGAAAAAATTGAACCATTTTTTGATTTGTGCATGTCATCCTTGCTCCTTTACCATGGTAATCTTCTATCATTCCAATTTTTTCAGATGACTCCCTAGAAGCACGTTCCAATTTTATATGATATCTCCCTAGATACATCACCTCGTGTACATATCAACTAGCATATATACATCTTAATCCTCAATCTATCAAACACCCATAAGATTGAAAAACAAAAACAAAACAGCAAGTGCAGTTACCTCCAGATACTTTAAAAATAGATATATGCTAACCTTTTTATATTATAGTAATTTAATTAAAAAATTAGTAAAATTACCATTTTCCTTTTTCTTTTTTTTTATATATATTAAATTTTGAGGATTAATTTTTTTTTGTTAACACATTACATTATTAATTGAAACTTCTCTTCCACTATAAATTATAAAAGCATTCATCTTTCCTAATCTAATTTTAAAAGGGATTCTTGTGAATTTCCTCATTACACATAGCATTATCTTGTGAATTGGTCTTATGTTATAAAAGGGATTCTTAATTTCTTTATACCATAGGTTTCGAAGAAAAAGAAGTTATGAGGTATCGTGAATGTAAATAAAGTATTTGGCCTTCTTTTATATTGAAATGCAAAAGGTAGAATCAACTAGGAGGAGATAGAATCACGTTGTTGCTTCTTGTGTGGAGCCATTTACGATTTTGGAAGTGTATAGTACCAACCATCTCTAGGGTTAGATGGTTGATATATTATACCAACCCCATGCTTCTTATACATAGAACCTTGCTCATGTACGTATCAATAGGAAAAGATATCACCAATACATTCTACTTCATGGTTTGTATGTGTTGTTGATATCACAAGTTTAGATGATTTTTCTTTCTTTAATATTGATGATTTAACCTTATACTCGTTGATTCTTCTTTATTTAATATTGACGATTTAAACTTATACTAAGGATAGTTAATTGAGAGATGACTATTGATCAACTAAAAATATTTACTTCTTAGACATAAAGATAAATCGGTGAGGAGGACCTTAAGAAAAATCTTTTGGAGAAACTTCTAGACATTTTTCCACATTTCATAGATGGTATCTAATATAAATCTATTGGCATTGATTACAATACCTAATCTAGTAGGGACATACCATAGAGGTAATCAACCCAGGGGATCAACCCCGAGACTTCCTACATAAAGCTCAAAGAACCTAACCACTTGAGTTATCCCACCAAGCGGGTGAAGAGAACTTGAGCACAAAGATAAATAGTAAATATGCAATCAAAGTTATGTCCAATAAGAAACTTATAAACTAACATAGATACATCTTAACATTGAATTTATTGAGTATTGAGATGGATTAAAATACTAGGTGCAAACCCCTCCCTACTTAACAATTCCAAAGTTAAGATGGATCTATGTTAAGTTTTACTATTTTCGTTTTAGTTTATTAGCACTACCCACAAATGTGATACATCTCTTCATGTTTGGATTATAGAGTGCTCCTAGCTTAGATCTCGGTGAAATCAAGCATGAACATCTAGGTAAATAGATAATACCCATGCACAAACAATAATATAGTTCAAAATGTACAATTATAGTATCGTTATAGAAAGTACAACTTTGAGCATCATTGCAAGATAGAAGAATATTGTTGGAGGGGCCTAGTTGACTAGTCAACCAATGTAAAGAGTAAGTATACTAAGAAGTGTAATTGACTAAGCAGTCGAGTTGGTTGACCAATCGAGATAGTTATGACAATTATAACTTCCTTCCTCTGATGTAAATGTATAAATAGGCATAGATCCAAGATGTAATGGAGTTGTCAATGATCATATATTAATAAAGACTACGTGTTACTAGTTCCACCATTGCTTTTCTCCTCTTAATCCACCTTCTTTGTATGCATGCATGTATATTACTTCATTGTATATTATGGTTGTATGACTATGCTACTAGTAACTACTTACTGTGTAATCTCTTAGATTACAACATTGGTTATGTTATGTTAGTAAATGATATAGGACTGTATATTATTAGCATGCATGCATAGATGTTGAGTAAGGAGGAGATTCATGACTGGTGCAAAGGAAATTGAAGAATTACTTAAAGAACTATGCTAGGAGGAATCCACCAACACTTGCACAAGCAAGGAAACATTTTTTTCACAGAGACTCACAAAAGTTTTATGGAAGCAAACCCAGTGGAGACAAATAAATTTGTTGATAGCGTTGCACATGAATAATTGAGAAAAATATGAAGAATTGTTGTATAAATTGATCAACGGTGGTCGAATCAACCTATATGAGTGGGTTGAGAAAATTGTTGAGGATTTCTACAAGGAGCAAGCGATTGATGAATGCACATTATTAGACGATCTTATGAGAATATTTTACAATGATCTGCATGATAGTTTTCTCTGCACTGTGTCAATTTTCGCTATAGAAGCTCCTCATTGGCAAAGGTGTTGACCACATTGTAGAAGCACGACCTCCTCTAAGAACATCAATCAATTCCAACTTGAAAAAGAGATAGGAGGAGTGGGAATACTTTTTGAGCAAATGAAGATTACTGCAAGTATCACCCTTGTTGATCAATACTAAAGTATGGATATTCAACTTAGAGAATCAAATACAAAGTTTTTGGTATAGTTAATGTGTGATAAACCATTTCCATTTATGATTAACACACACACACACACACACACACACACACACACACACACACTATTGAGAAGAATGTAGGGGATGTATATAGTACTAAAGCCAAGGAGGATGCTATCACAACAACTTGGGGTGAGAGAGGATGTTATTGCATCAACCCTCGTTCTAGGGACTTGAACCCCAAATCCAACTTCTGGATTGACAAAAATTGAACTATTTTTTAATTTATGCATGTCATCCTTGCTCCCTTACCATGCTAATCTTCTTTACATCATTCCAAATTTTTCAAATGTCTCCCTAGAAACACGTTCCAATTTTATATGATGTCTCCCTAGAAGCATCACCCTGTGTACATATCAACTAGCATAGATCCATCTTAATCCTTGATCTATCAAACACCCAGAAAGATAAAAAAATAAAAATTAAAGCTATCTCTAACTACTTAAAAATATTAGAGTTAAAATAGATTAATACTAACATTTTTATGTTATAGTAATTTAATTAAAAAGATGACATAATTACCATTTTCATTTTTTTTTCTCTTTTATATTTTTTAGAGTTAAATTTTCATTGATTAACACATTACATTATTAATTGAAACATCTCTTCTACTATAAATTATAAAAAACATTTAACTTTTCTAATCTAATTTTAAAAATCATCTACATAGTATAACAATTTACATTTATAACATTCATTTTCCCAAAAATTAAGATGGTTGAGCCATTTAAGATTTTGGAAGTGTAGAGTAAGGTTAGATGGTTGATATGTTATACCAACCAATGCTTCTTGTACTTGAACCTTGCTCATGTAAGCGTCAATGGGAAAAGTACCAACAATACATTCTACTTCATGATTTAATACATTCTGCTTTATGATTTGTATGTGGGGTTGATATCAAAGGTTTAGATGATTCTTATTTCTTTAATACCAATGATCTAAACTTATACTCGATAATTCTTCTTTCTTTAATATCGATGATTTTTATTTCATTAATATTGATGATCTAACCTTATATTCAAGGGTAGTTAATCAAGACACAACCATTGATCAATTAAAAAGATTTACTTAGGCATAAAGATAACTAAGTGAGGAGTATCTTTTTCTTCAAGGAAAATATTTTGGAGAAACCTCTAGATACTTTTCCACACTTCATAGATGGTACCCAATGTAAATTTGTTGGCATTGATTACGATACTTAACCTGGTAGGGACATTGAGTGAGGCACACCACAGAGGTATCCAACCCAGGGTATCAACCCTGAGACCTCCTACATAAAGCTCAAAGCACTTAACCACTTGAGCTATCCCACCAAATGGGTGAAGAGGACTTAAGCAAAAATATCAATAGTAAATATACAATCAAAGTTATGTTCAATAACAAACTTATGAACTAACATAGATACATCTTAATCTTGAATTCATTAAGTATTGAGATGGATTAAAATACTAGGTGCAAACCCCTTGCTACTTAAGAAATCCAAAGTTAAGATGGATCTATGTTAATTTTCACTATTTTCATTTTAGTTTATTAGCATTACCCACAATTGTGATACATCTCTTCTTGTTTGGATTATAGATTTCTCCTAGCTTAGATCTCAGTGAAATAAAGCATGAGCATCCATGTAACTAGATAATAACCATGCACAAACAATAATATAGTTCAAAATCTACAATTCTAGTATCATTGTAGAAAGTACAACTTTAAGCATCGTTGTAGGATAGAAGAATATTGTTGGAGGGGCCTAGTCAACTATTCGGCCAATGTAAAGAGTAAGTCGACTAAGAAGTGTAATTGACTAAGCAATCAAGTTGATCGACTAACCAAGGTAGTTATGACAGTTGTAACTACTTTCCTCTAATGTAAATGTATAAATAGACATAGATCCAAGATGTAAAGGGAGTTGGTGTTGATCATATATTAATATAGACTACTTGTTACCAGTTCCACCATTACTTTTCTCCTCTTCCACCTTCTATTTATGCATACATGTATATTACTTTATTTTATTTTATGGTTGTATGACTATGCTACTAGTAACTACTTACTATGTAATCACTTAGATTACAACAATGGTTCTATTGTTGGCATTAAATGATCTAGGACTGTAGATTAGTTGCATGCATGCATAGACGTTGAGCAAGGAGGAGATTTGTGAGTGGTACAAAGGAATTTGGAGAATTACTCGAAGAACTGTGCTAAGAGGATTCCACCAACACTTGCACAAGCGAGGACACATTTTTTCATAGAGACTCACAAAAGATTTATGGAATCAATCCCACTGGAGATAAAGAAATATGTTGATGGAATTACACATGAATAATTGAATGAAAGATGAAGAGTCATTGTCTAAATTGATCAATGATGGTCAAATGAACCTATATGAATGGGTCAAGAAAATGGTTGAGGATTTTTATAAGGAGCAAGAGATTGAGGAATGCACATTGTTAGACAACGTCATGAGAATATTTTACGATGATCTGCATGGTGTTGATTTCGCTACACAAACTCCTCATTAAAAAAGGTGTCAACCACATGGTAGAAGCATGACCTCCTCTGATAATTCCAATCAATTCCAACTTGAAAATGAGATAGGAGGAGTGGGAATAATTTTTGATCAAATGAATATGACTGCAAGGATCACCCTTATTGACCAAGACTAAACTCAGGGTCAACAATGGGGGGGTGGTTGTTCATGAGATGCCTCAAGGAGAAGAAAAACCCTAGCTAACTCACAATAAGGATAAATCAAATTGAGAGATAGTGCAAGCATGCCAGAGAGAGAGAGAGGGAGAGAGAGCGAGAGAGCGGAAATGAGCATCGACTGGGAGACAAAGAGAGCACATAATAGATGAAGAAAAACACAGAAGTGATCTATAAGAAGAATGTAACATTACAAACCTATGGTTTACCTAGAAAATATTGAATGAGACAAGAGGCATAAAAGAATATCTAAGATACTAAATGTTGTGGATCCTCGTCAACCCAAAAAAGAAGAATATCTAGTTGAACGATGAGTCGATGAAGCACTGACCCTATATGACTTGAAAGATGAAGATTGATTAGATGCATAAGTGAAAGCAATCTTGATGGTTCCTAATTTGGAAAAGAATTTGTAGATGGTGGATGTAGGGTTGGGATCCCTACCACTAGAAGATAATATTGAGAGCATGGAAAACAAAAAACCGGGTCCCATGATATTTAGAATGCTATATCCATAATGATTAAGTGTAATGGTCCCAAACATATTTTCTTGGAACATATTAAGTTTTATGTTTTCTGGTTGTGGTATTTTGTCAAACAGTTTGCTAATTTAGTGCTCTTGTGTTGCGTTGGGTCTTATGATGATTATTTTTGTTGTGTTTGTAGAAATTAAATGATAGAGATATATCAATGACATATAATCAACAATATGCAATACAAGTAACAGAAGAAATGGTCGCAAATACCTCAGATCTGATTTTATTTATCATAGATATCTAACCTCCATATAATAGTAGAGCAGATCTAGATCATAGATAGAAGAATATTGTATGTGGTTGATAGTGCCTCCAAAGTACAATAGAATTGTGAATATATGACCTCCCAAGAGCCCTCCAAGATGAGTAGAAAAGATCTCCAAGAGATAACTCATTCTCTTGTTGTTATGTGTTGTCCTCACTAGCAAGTGCACCATTTCTTGCTATAGAAAGCCAAGCAAATTCGGCCTCTATGAATATAGCCTCCAAACTCCTGTAAAACACTTCCAACTTGTATATACCTCGGTGGAAACTCCAAATCTAACCCTCCAACTCAATGTGGCCTCACTGAACAATGTGCCCCTCTTCAAAAATACATTCCATGGCCATAACAAAATAATGAGCAAGAGAAATCTACCAATGGTGAGTGAGGAATGGCGCATTGGGCCTAGAAAACACTTCATAGAAGAGATTTGCTTTAGATATCCCTTCTTATCCTCCAAACAAATTGATCTCCTCCACACAATGCGCCCTACCTGCAAAAATCCTTCTGAAATGCGCTATGTCTCCTTCTTCCTTGTAGAAATGATATGTGTAGCTGAATAAAAATTGAAATAGAATGGTGAGGGGGGAATCTTTCACTTCCTTGGCTAATCTTGGATCAATAACAGTGGAATCTTTCACCTCCTTGGCCAAGCTTGGATGAACAGGGGAATCTTTCACTCCCTTGTTGATCTCTAGGGTTTATTCAGTCAAAACCTTCAAAACCACCAAGTACCATGGGCTCTCTAGCTAAGAAGCCAGATATCAAAATATCAAACAACATAATCAACATAATGAGAGATTAGAAGCCCCTATCTCTCTTTTACACCCATGTTCATCTTTTCTATCGAAGTGACTTTTACTTTACTTTTAATATTCCTTCATAAAATCACTTTATTAATTAATTAACCTTTTTTCCTATAAAAAGTGATTAATTTGTCCTTATGGCTTCTCTGACCACTGAAATTCACTTTTCATCATCTTATCTTGTAGTGATCTTCCTTCCGATTCCGATGAGCTATTACACTAAGAAGTTTCTTCAAGTATTATGCCCAAAATGACCTCCTTAGTTAATTTAATTAAAATATGCTCCATAATAGCTCAAAATTATGGAAATTGTCGGAATGCAACGAAACCAAAGATAAGTTGTATGGAATGGATCATGATGATGACATATTATGAATTATGTAAGTCAGGCCAAATAAAACCCCTCAATACCTCTTGATCTCACTATCACCCCCAACTGGCTACTCTGACAGACATCCCAATATGTAACATAAGTAAGTCCAAAAATGGGGACATTACATTAAGTCTCAATATTAATGAAATCCTCCAACACTCTTGCATGTTGAACCTATTCTTGCATTAGTGTGGATTCGACTAGAAGATTAAGGACAAGTCACTAATAAAATTTGGATTCAAATGTCATAGAAAAAAGGAAACTAGATAAATATTGTGCCTGAGGAAGGCAACAATGACTTGCTTATTCGAATTGAGGATCTCGTAGGAACAACCCCCCCGGCGCCGCCTCCCCCCCTCTTGAACTAATCACTAAGAAATATCAAATATTATCAACTAAGGGTTGTGAAGAAAAGAAACAACCAAGAAGGAATAGTTTGGTCCATTATAAAGATCAATCCTATCAAACAGAAGAAATTGAACAAGAAAGTGGTAGTCAAGACACATCAATCAAAGAAAATAATAGTAGTAAAAAAAAGACTCTTGTAGAAAAATCAAAATAATCAATCCCAAATAAACCACCAACACCACCACCTCAACCATTGAAATTGCTTTAATACATACCAATATGTCACAAAATAACGATGGAAATATCGCTCTATATGAAGGGGATGAAGACCCGAAAAAACATTGGTTTATTTGATAGAATTTATGGAGAGCCATAGATGTAGCCGATGAAATGAAACAAATGGCACAATTCATGGGAATGCTAAGAAAAATATCCCCAACATGGTTCATGAATTTTATGGACAATCAAACCGTGAAGACAAAGGCTAAGATACAGAGCAATTTCCTAACAATTTTCAAAACATGAGACAATAAACATCTAGCAACCCAAAATATTAACGAAACTAAATATATGCTAGGCAAGTTTGTATGGGAGTATGATAAAAGGTTCAAGGATTTGCTCATCCAAATCCCATATACTATCGACAAATAACTTCTCGTGCAATGGTTCGTTGTAGGGTTACTCCATGGAATTAGAGCACCACTAAGGATGCATGAGATAAGATCTTTTGAGACACACTTAAAAAGGATTAACATATTGAATCTGATGATGATTGGACTACACCATCATTGAAAGAAAAAAATTGAAGAAAAACTTGAAATGATGTAGAGGTCATCTAGAGATATCACACTAAGAATATCATACATGGGGTGTAGATTTTGTATGAATGAAGTCCATTCAAAGGACTATTGTAAACCTTGAGAATCAAATGACAGAGATCAAGATGTCGAGATGGTCCAAGACAACTATTACTTTGAAATTTTTCAAGCCATAACAAACCATACTATAAAAGATTGTCCACACAGCTTAAAGAATATTAAACCTAAATGGTGTGCCATATGTGAAGAACCTAAACTGTCAACATAACTAAAATCCAACACAACAATCAAAATAATCCAAATTATCAAACAACATATCATACTCAGTTGATAGATCAAAACTAAGGACCTAGCAAGGAGAAAGACGTGATGGAGGTTACAAAGGATGAGGTGGATGTCGAGGGGGTTACCATGGTTGATATGGAAATCATGGAGGACATGGATGAGGAGGATCTTGAAGAAAATATTCCTTTGTGTGATACAAGGAAGATCATTTGAGCCCAAATTGCATATTGAAGGATTTCTCAATTATGCTTGAAAAGATAATGAATAGGAGAATTGTCAACCTCCTTCAAAGCATGTCGAAACATGAAGTGTTTAATTCTAAAAATCTAAATTTAATCATTGGATTAGGAGAAAAGGAAGAAGAAAATGCAAAATTGTAGAAAATGCATTTGATTAAACCTACAAGAAAATATGACTAGTGTCCAAATCCCCAAAAAGAAAATCAAATTATGAAAGAAGTTATCAGCTTAATTAATGAAATAACAAAGGAATAAGAGCAATAAGAACTCCAACAAAAAAGACAACAGAAAGAGAAGGATGTTGTTCTTGATGAATTACTTAACCTTCCAAAAGAAGAAGAATTAGAGTCTAGATTGATAGAACTATTAAATATACTCAAAGAATGAAAGGGAGGATAAAAAACATGCAAGAATCTATGCTAGAACTCAAGATGAAAGGTCTCATGATGATTACGATCCACAAGTCAACTTGGAAATAGATAGGATTCATGGTCCCACGGGTTATAGGTGAATTTAGATTCCAAGTGAATAACTTACCAAAGAAAATATGGATCAAAATTGTCTATTTTGACCTGGTCAAGCCAAGACATTTCTTAAAATTTTCATATCAAAGGTTCATCGAACTGATTGGGTTATTGAAAGGTGTGAAAACAATCATCATCAGAATAAAAAATGTGGTCAATTTTGAAATAATCAATTAGTCAAATGTACTACATCATACGTAGGGTTGGTCAGCCAACCTTAGGGTCAAAAGATGAAGGCAACATTCCCCTTAAAGATAGACAAAATCAAGTTGAAAGGAAATGGCGGGAGGATTATGATACCCTTGGACCTGAAGGAATGAAAACATCGGTTTGAGCCCTAGGATGAAGAAAGCGACGTGAGGAAACTTTACTAAGTGATACAAGGGGAATAAAATAATGTGGAATCTAACATCGGAGGTGAATTATAGTGCAGATCACCCTTGTTTGTGGGCCAAAATTATGACACATAACTATATGAGTGGTTGTTAGACACATAATCCTTGGGATTGTGTTATTTTAATAATATTGTAAATATGAAGAGTCGTAGGTGATAGGAAGAGTCATCCATTAAGGAAGACCAATAATCATTCTAATTGTATTTATTCACCTTTCATGTTAATGTAATACACATCAAGTGGAGTTGTGTTTTCTGCCAATGTCTGGCCTGATAGTGGTACTAGAGTTGGGATAACTCCATGATTCCATTCCCTAGCATTTTATGCCCTATGGCGCTCTGGGATAAGGAATGTAAGTGGGGAAGTATCGAGGAGAAGGTGGTGGATGGGAGAATAAGGAGGGGGTTTGTCATATTTGAGGGTGTTAGAAAAATAGGATCGTAGAGAAATAAAATAAAACAAATGTGGACCCAATAAAATAAAATAAAATAAAATAAGATACACAATAAAATAGAGACACGGATATATGTGGTTCACCCAATGTGGGCTACATCCACCTGAGAAATTTACAGGTCCTTCCTTTATTATTATCCAACAACTGAAGGGATACAACCTACAACACATCTGTTATAACTTCCTCTTCTTTCTCTCACAGTCTCCTCTCTCAGAATACAATAGTTTACACTCATACACAACATACAATGCCCTCATACAAAACAGGTTTCCTTTTTGGGCGAAAACCCTAACATAAATTCTACCATCAGATCTGCGACCTTATAATGAATGGTCCAGATTGACTACGAAATTACAATATTTTACAAGGCAATTTTCCCAAATAAAATCCTCGTGGGCTCCTCCCCCATGCCCCCCATCCGGGGGGGTAGGTCCCCTCCAAACCCCCAACAGAAGTGGGATAGGCATACCTACATATAAATCAGAAAGATAATTAGGCTCCACAACCAACAGAGGGGCTCATTCGAATGGGAGATAGGAGCAGAAAATTGAGAGAAATAATTTGGGTTGTAAAATCTTGGAGGCATATTAGATTGGTTGGTTTCTAATAATTTTGTACTCGGGAGCCACGAAACCACAAGGATTCTTGGAGGGTTGGAAAAATCCAATCTTCATTGTACCCATTGCGGAAGGAACAGATCACATGAAGCAACTAACTGCAGAGTTCCATGGGAGAAGCTCAAAGAGAGACAAAATCAGAAAGAAGACAAATCTAAAACATCTAATTCAATGAAAGGTAAAGCACATGTTCATTACATTGTTTCCCATTGCAATATATGAGTAACTGAAGATTTATTTAACACTTCATATACTCCTTGGAAAGATGTATGGATTCTTAACACATGTGCAACCTCCCAAATGAAATTCTGAAGAGACTTCTTTTAAGACTTCAATGACAATGTAGATGGCATAGTGTACTTCGCATATAAGTAGAGTATCAAACCCTTGGGAATGGGCACCATCAGTCTTAAGTTTCCTAGATTCTCGGACTTTCTTCTACATAATGTGCTCTATATTCTTGAGTTGCAAAGGAGTTTGTTGTCCCTTGAACACATTTGACAACAAGGCCACTATGTTCATATGATCGGTGGAAAAGTTTAAATACAAAAGGATTCTGACAACATGCTTGTTATGAATGGAATGGAAAATGGAAGACTATTGAAGTTGAATGGGACATCTACCCATACATAAAATGTTGCATACCTCTCTCATCACAGTGAAGGTATAATGTCATCTAGTATTTTTTGGCATGCTATATTTATCCATATTAATTATGACAGCCTCCATTTATTGAGAAAGAATGATGTTTCTAGTTTTCCTACCTCCAAAGTATGTAGAAAACTTTAACTAATTCATTTTGATTTGTGTGGCCCTATGCATGTTCCTTCTGCAAATGGAAATAAACACATCATGTCTTTTCTTGATCATTATACCAGGATGTGTTTGGTATATTTGCTAAAAGATAAATCACAAGCTTTTGAAACATGATTTAAAATTTTTCATGTATGGGTTCAAAATGAAGCTCAGTCTCGTATTGGCTCTCTTAGCATTGATAATGGAAGAGAATATACATCTAATGTGTTTGAAATCTATCTTCGCCAACATGGGATCAAACGCCAAACCACAGTTCCATACAACCCTTGACGGACTAAATGAATGAACGTGACACTCCTAAATATGGTTCGTTCCATGATGTTTTCCAAGAATTTTAAATTGATGTTTTGGGTTGATGCAATTATATTTACAGTTTATGTGAAAAACAAGTGTCCATCTCATGCTCTTAAAAACATGATTCCTTACGAAATGTGGTATGGTAACATTACTTTGGTGAGGCTTCTCAAGGTCTTTGGTTCCACCTGCTATGCCTTCATTCTTAAGGAGAAAATAAGAAATCTTGATGCAAGGAGTCAGAAGTGCATCTTCTTGGGGTACTCAAATACCACCAAGGGATATTGTCCTTACGACGAGACAAACAAGAA
The DNA here is from genome assembly GCA_000966675.3 of Picea glauca. NCBI lineage: Eukaryota > Viridiplantae > Streptophyta > Pinopsida > Pinales > Pinaceae > Picea > Picea glauca. The sequence continues at coordinate 90,752 of JZKD02S0211422.1, forward strand.
ATTCATCCTTTCCAGAGATGTAATCTTTCTTAAATCCTCCAAGAAAGACAAAAATTTTGAGAGGAAGCTTGATGATCTAGACATATTCACTTGTGTAAAGGTATATCATGATTTTGATGATGAGATTCCACATCTTGAAGGGGGGATCCCTATCTTGGGTCAATATCTGAAATCTCCTTTTGAAGCACCATCTTCCCCACATGAAGAAGTTCCTGCCACTTCATTAGAACCTAAAGTTCATTTGGATGATGTGATCGATAGGATTGAAAGGTTGAGGCTTGATGAGAACTCAACACCATCTCAATCAGTTGAGCAACCAATACCATCTTAGAAAGGTCCACCAAAATGGCTCAAAAAAACACTTGAAAGTGTTCATCTTGTTGAGGTCGGAAAGACGGGAACCAGAATTTCCTTAAGCCAAGATGGCGGTAATGAAGATAATTAAAACTTAGGTGATGTAGATGACATGGATGTTTCATATGATTGACATAGGCACAACCATCCATACTCTATTTTCCATAGTAGCATAGAATGGATGGAAAATTCATCAAATGGATATGAAGTTTTCTTTCTTGAATGGAGACTTAAAAGAGAATGTTTTCATGTCTCAACTAGAAGGATTTGTTGTGAAGGGACAAGAAAATAAGGTATGCAAGAAAATCAAATCCTTATATGGATTGAAACAAGCACCGCGAGCATGGTATGAAAAGTTAATTGAGCATCTTTTCAAATTGAATTTTAAGCATTAAAATCTAGATGCTGCAACTTTGTTTGTCAAGAAAGTTGGAAAAACTATTGTATATCTTGTAGTATATGAAGATGATATATTGATAGCAGATAACAATGAAAGATACATTGCATCCATAAAGAAAGAGTTGAAAAAAGGCTCCAAGATGACATATTTGGGACATCTTCACTACTATTTGCGCATTACGTGATTCAAAATCCAAGATATATAACTCCCAGAAGAAGTACATTGGAGAATTGTTGAACAAGTTTGGCATGGCTAAGTGAAATCTTGTTTCTACTCCAATGGAACAAAATTTGAAGCTCGCATCAAAAGAAGGGAATGAATTTGTGGATGCAACCAAGTATAAACAACTTGTGGGAAGTCTTATCTATATTACTACCACCAGGCCAGACATTTCATTTTTTGTTGGGATTCTTTCTAGGTTCATGCAAAAGCCTTTGGAAGGACATTGGTTTGTTGCAAAAAGAATTCTAAAATACTTGAAAGGAACTCAAGATTTTGGACTCGGGTACTTTTAGGTGGATGACTTCAACCTGATTAGATATTATGATTTAGACTTTGTTGGGAATAAGGAAAATTAAGTATCATCTTCAAGCTATCTTATGAACCTTGGATCATTAGTTGTCTCATGGAGATCACACAAACAACCAGTTCCAACAGATTCCACAACAGAGGAAGGATATTTGGTAGTTGTAGAAGTAACGAAGGAGATTGTGTGGCTTAGGAAAATACTTAAATATTTGTAGGAGAAACAAGTAAATTCTACTCCTCTTCTAGTTGAAAATACTTATGCAATCAAGTTGGTCGAGAATCCCATATTCCATGATTTAACTAAGCACATCAACGCAAAATATCACCTAATTCGATATCATGTAGAGGCCATGGCTATTCACTTAAGACATTGTTCCACAAATGAGAAAATTGCAGACATCTTCAACAAAGTGCTTGGAAGAGAAAAAAAATTGAAAAGTTTAGAATGATGCTTGGAATCACAAACACCCCTTTGGATTAAAGGGGGAAATGTTAGACATGTAATCCTTGGGATTATGTTATTGTGATAATATTGTAAATATAAAGAGTCGTAGGTGATAGGAATAATCATCCATTAAGGAAGACCAATAGTCATTCTGATTGTATTTATGCACCTTTCATGTTACTGCAATACACATCAAGTGGAGTTACGTTTTCTGCCAATGCCTAGATTGACAGTGGAAAATGGAAAATTGTGAATAAAGAGAAAGGGAGTGATAAATAATTGAAGCCATATCCAAGGAAAGCTTCAAATATTTATTTTGAATTAAAAAATGCCCACTATATATGGGAAAAGAATCAGGGAATACCTAAGCTTGTTACCCACATACTTGGAGATAACTATATTTCCTCCTCCAAGATTCAAGGAGTTAGAGTCACCTACAATCCATGTATGAAGTATTGAAGACAATTAGAGGATAGGGTTGAATATAGATCCCGATATAGTCATTCACAAGACAAGTTGCACAAGCCCTCGACTAAAAACTTACACCACAACCACAACATACTTTGTTGAGAATTTTGGAGTGAGAAAGTTGATAGCTGCAACAAATATAACAAAGTTCAAGAGAGGATTCAACCTAAAGGCATATATCAGAGAGTGAAAGAAAGAGTGGAGACTGTTTGGATATCGTGATGAGAAATTTTGGTCTCAAATGTTCCCAAACATGTTGGAGGATTTACCCTACAAGTGGTATGAAATCAAAGGGGCTTGGAGTGACACTTGGTGTTTGCAGGAACTTAAAGTGAATTTTATAAATGAATTCTTGTTCACCCCAATAGAAGTCGACCTACATGATATAGTTCAAGAAGTTCAGGAATTTATAAAAATACCAAGCAATAGAAGTATGGAAGAAAAAGGCAAGGTGAAGGCCAACATAGGGTCGAACTCTACTTGTAAGAGTACCATGCCAAAAAAAAAAGATTCAAATTGCTAGAAGAATTGAAATGAATGTTTTCGTGGAAATATCTTCAGGTGGAAGAGACATCATTTGGAAGTTTTGAGAGAAGCAAAATATGTATTAGAAGTGTCTAAACTAACCAACCTAGAAAATAAGGAGAAAATTGACTTCCCACCAAGATACAATGAAGTCTGCAAAGGTGAGAGAAAATTGGATGAGTCAAAAGAACTAGAATGAATGGATGTCAAGATAAAGTACAGGGAAGTTGACATTTCAAACGATGATTGACAAAAAATGGCTAGAGTCAAGGACTACTAGTCAGAGTAACAAACTACAAATACAATCAACTTGCTTAAGGAGTAACAACACATATTTGCCATAATTTGTAAATATTTGAAGGGTTTGGTTAAAGATATGGGGGAAATGAAGATTGATCTAATACCATGAGCCAAACCCAAGAAAAAATGGCCCTATAATCTTATATTATAGAGTGTTTATAGCTTAGGTCTCGTTGAAATTATTGAAGTAAATATTAGATTATAATGGTCAATTAGATATTAGACATAGACATCAATAAAGTCACTTGAACTTTAGGTTATTTTATGCCTTTATGCTTTATTTCACTCTAGTGTGTTTTTTGTTTATCCCACATTTATAAAGTGGATTGACTCAATGGAGTTGTAACTCTTTATAAGAAAGATTTTATTTTCTAATTATCAATGCAATGTTTGTTCTCTTTATGTGTTCATGTTATCATTATATGGTATTAGAGCCTATCATTCTCGAAGTCATATCTAGAGTCTCAGGCCTTTGAAAGACAAGCTTTACATTCTTGTGAATTCAATAGTTTGGGTGCCACAAAGTCTGTGTGAGAGTGAAGACCTAGGGATTTCTACCAACAAACATGGAACGAGGGATCACCAACATGATACATCAAAGAGCCAAAAGGGTTTTGGATCATTCGAAGCCAAGATCAATTCAAAATATTTTGGAGTAGATTCAGCATATTCATGCATGTATTGATGCCCATATTTGTAGATCTATAAGAATTGATTACTAATTTATTGTTTTTCCTCATATCCAAGTAGAAATTGACTTATATGGTGTTGGTTGAGAGCAAATATGTCAAGATTAATTTGTGTATTTTTCAATTGTTTGAGAGTATATTTGTGTTTTTGGGGTTGTGTTTTAACAAATTTGGCAAAATATGTGTATTTTGGGAAAGATTTATCAAAAACTATGTGTTTTTCAACAATACATGACTGCTACAACAATTTAGAGCATGTATGCATGTGCTCTTACTATAGGATTGCAGAATGAGGGAGGAAGAATAAGTATTTTTTATGTTTCAATATATTTCTTACATTTCTTACTTGTATCTATGGCCTCTTTGCCCAACATCATGCTGGAAGGAAACCAAAGGTTCTCTGGTAAAAACTACAATACTTGGACACAACATGTGTTCGCCAATTTTTAGTATAGATACTTGGATGTTATTGTCCTAGGTAGCAATACATGACCACAAGTTACAGGTAAAGACCAAAACAAGTTTGATGAGTGAGACAGAGAAGCAATAACATTGTCTAAGTTGTCCATGACAAATGAAATGCTTCTTGAGGTCCAAACAAGGAAGACTTCAACAAATATTTGGAAGCATTTGAAAGAGTTGCAGTATAATTCAAACAAAGGTAGAGTCTTCTTCTTGAAGAATATGTTGTTTTGAATCACAATGGATGAGAGTGCATCATTACATGAATATTTACTCAAGTTCAAGGATATCAGAGAACAATTTTTTGCCATTGGTCAGAAGATGGAAGAGGAGGACATGGTGGTAATCACACTCGACATATTACCAGATGCTTATGAGAACTTTATTGAGACCCTAAACATCATGGCTATGAATGTTGACATGAAGTTAAATGTCTTACAACAAGACGGATGGAAGAAACAATTTGGTAGCAGCAGTGAGACAGAGAGTTCAAAACAATCCTTTGCATCCAATTTTAAGGGAAAAGGTAAATGGGAAAAGATGAAAGATCAAGGTAGCAGTGAAGATGCATCCAAGAGCCTAAATATCATCACTTGTCACTACTATGGTAAGGTGGGCCATATGAAGAAGAATTTCATAAATAGATTAGTTGATCATAAAACCAACCAGGGAGGGCATCCACAAAAGGCTCATGTCACAAATCATATAGAGGAGAAAGAGTTTTCCTTCTTTTCATTCATGGCCAAGAAACAAGAAGATCATCTTAGGTCATCTACTTGGTACAGTGATTCAAGTGCATCACGTCACTTCACCAACATGCGAGACTTGTTCACAAAGTACATTGCATGTTCCTCAAAGTATTCAATGATCTTCAATGGTGGGGAAAAGTACACAATAGTTGGAAAAGGGAATGTGTAGATTTTGTGTGGAGAAAAACATCGATTTTTCTCAATTTGTATTACATTTCAAGTATGGAGTTTAATATACTTTCAGTGAGTCAAATTATGAGGCACCACCCCAACTAGATGTCAACTTTAGCAATCACAAATTTTATATAATTGACCAAGCAACCAAGAAGACTATTTCTCTTGGTGTGGAGGATGATGGATCGTTTAGATTGGTTAATATTGGACAAGTCAAGTAGCATGCATTGGTAGCCAAGAGTGCACAAGACATCACTTTACTTTGGAATTGGCGGTATGGGCACCTTAACTTGACCTACCTCTATCAGTTGGCTCAAGAGAATATGATAGATGGACTTCTCGACATTCAGTAACATATTCAAGTTGTGTGTAGAGTTTTTGAGGTAAGAAAATGATATAGGGCACCATTTAATGAAGGAAAATATTGGAGAGTGAAAAGAGTCCTTCAATTGGTTCATGTGCACGTTTGCGGACCAATGAAAATGACATCTGTCACGGGCACCATGTATTTCCTTATTTTTTATGACTACAATAGAAATACGTGGGTGTATTTTTTGAAACTGAAATCTAATGTATTTAATGAGTTTCAAAAGTTCAAAGCCTTAGTAGAAAAAGAGTCAGGTTGTCACATTACCACTCTTAGGTCTAGTATTGGTGGGGAATTATGTTTCAAATAATTCAATAGCTTTTGTACTAAACATGGGATTAAAAGACAATTCACTACACCCTACACTCCACAAAAGAATGGAGTGGTTGAAAGGTAGAACTACATAATCACAGAGATAGCCAAGTGTATGTTGTAGAACATGTGCATTCCAAACAAGTTTTGGGTTGAGGTAGTGTTCACAAAAATATACCTACTGAATAGATCTCCAACAATGGAAATGAAGTAGAGGACTCTAGAGGAAGCATGGTGTTGGGTGCAAGCCTATTTTGAGAAGGAAGCCTATTTTTTTAGAAAGATTTGTTTTTAGAAAAACCTAATTTTGAAGCACAGGCAACAGGTGGCAAGAAAGCAACATGCAGAAAAAGAAGGAAAAGCAACATGCAAGAGGAAAAACAGTGTGGCGCGTAGAGAGACAAGCCTAGCTATGATAGAGTTAGCATTTTTGACAAATATTGTAACAGCTATAAGCCAAAAAGTAGTATAAATAAGGGCATAGGAGGTCTAGGGGAGATGAGGAAGAGGTTACTAGAGGAAAAGAGAATTGATTATATTGATTTTGTGGGATGTTGACTGTAATAAGTCTTGTAGAAGATTCGAATAATATATTTGTGGAGGGTTATGTCACATGATGAGGAGCCTGGTGTGATCTAGTCCGCCTCACGGAGGGTTCTTACCCTCATCTTGATTGTATTATTGAAGGTGTAATGCACGCAGTGCAAGATATTGCAGCAGAATAAATAAAAGAACAGAGAAGTCAGATCTTCATGGACGTTGCCCCACGAGGGGGTGAACCATGGTAAACTTTGTGGTATGTGTAATTATTAATGAATGTTTACTTTATGTTAATCATTATCTTATGAATGAATGGCTAACTAGAAATATCAGCATGCATGCATAGGTTTAAAGATGAATAAATCAAAGAAGTACTTGAATAATTGACAAGGATAATGCATAAGGAATAAAGAACACAATCACAGATCCCCACTCATTCCTAGACTGCAAACACCTGAGTATTGTAGTCACCCATAAAAGTTATCTCGGGTGAGACTACGTTGGGCACCCTGTTTGTAGTGTTTCCTTCTGGTTTACCAAGAGGGTCGATAGTTTTTGGGGGTTTTGTTGGAAACCTGTTGAGATCTTAACCTGGGTCAACCCAAGAAGAAGAGAAAGAATTACCAACAAATGGTTATGTTGTCAGCTGGAACTGCACAGGATTGAGTGGACAGGATCCGTGGAAAAAATGCGTAGAGAATGAAAGTATAGAAGGGAATGCTCAGTCCATGGAATCCAACGAAGGCATAGATTGAAAGATGGATGAAAAAAAAGGAACTTGGGTTTGCACAGAAGGACAAAATAAACTCTAATTTAACACCACGCAAATATCTCGGCAAATACATGTTTAGCGACTTGCATGAGGTATTTTTCTACGATTTCCCACATTTGTTGTAGGAGTGGTTATTGAGGTTAAAAGACAACCACCCTACAAATTGAATCAGATAGATGGAGTGGAATCCTGTGGAAATTGCGCAGTTACAGCAAGTTAATAACAAATTTACGCGCGCAATAGATTTCTGGTTAGACAGTATTGTTGCAGGGTTTATCACTGAATTTGCAATAGATACCGTGAAGACCTACACTACAACAGAACAATATTTTCTAAAGGGAACCAAAGGTAGGTACATCATATTTTTGTATACTTCAATCAATATTTTATTGTAGGACAATGGTGTGATTACCATGGAATCCAACAACTAAACTTCCCTATGTGCATGGGGGAAGGGGGGAAGCACTGACAAGAGGATGAGATATGGAAAAGGAGATGGATAGAGGAAAGGAGAAGGAGACCATGGACCCAATAACGATGGAAGAATACCAGATAAAGTAGATAATGGCAAAATTTGGAAAGACACGCAATGGAATACCCTACCAATATAAAATGAATAACAAAAAGAGATCCATAGCTCATAGAGAGGGCTTGGAAAGCGATGAAGAAGAGCTAGAGGATCTTCGGGATGTGGAGAAGATTGAGGAAATCATTTTCACATCATATAAAATGAAAATATGAGGTCCAAGGTCAGGGACAAAATGCAGAACTCCAATCCATATCACTGTCATTGTGGAGCCTACAACCCCATGTGTGACTAATACACCAAAAAGAACACCAGTGTTTAGACAACCGAATTTTAGTGGAATAAAAACAATAGGACATTCATCCAATCAAGGAGCATAAACTGGGGGAGCCAGTTCAAGATGTAACATTCAATTATCTACACCGTGCGGAGGTAGTAGTTCAACACAATTCAAAATGGCAGGACATAATCCCACAATCAGATTACTAGAATTTCAGGGAGAGGCATCAAAGGACCCTAAAAAACACTTATTTATCTGTGAGAAGATCTGGGAAGCAAAGAGGATCATAGATGAGGATACAAAGCTAGCGCAGTTAGCTATCACACTAAGATACCGTGAAATGGACTGGTATGTGAGCCTAGGTGTAAACAATCCACATGGAATACCAAAGACTATTGCAAACATGAAAAAACTATTGGTAAACTAATTTCAGAAGCCCAACTCAGAAAAACAGTACATGAATGAAAAGATTGAAATCAGGAATAAACTGGGTGAGTCTGTTTGGAAGATTGATCATAGGTTCAAACCAATGAAATGCAAGTTGAAATATGAAATTATTGACATGCAACATAGGCACTTATTTGTGAACTCACTATTACCACACTTGACATACCCGTTAAGACAACATAAGTCCCAAACTCAAGTAGAGGCTCTACAAGTAGCCTTACAATTGTAAGAGAACCAGTATCAGTAGACAGATCCAACAATAAAGGAGTTGAAGGAGGATTTGAAGAATCTAACATTTCAACTTAACCAAAATAATGGTACAGAGAAAAGAGAAGTTGTTTGGTGTACCCTATGCAGGACATAAGGACACCATAAGAATGAATGTCCAAGTTTTTCATAGTATATGGTGAAAAGGGTGCCAAACCCATTACCAACAGGAGGAACATGGTGTGAAATTTGTAAGATGCATGGGCATGATCCATATCGTTATCCAATGATGCAGAAATATAAGACAGTACCAAAAAGTTCATATTGCAATTTTTGCAAATCACTAGGTCATGATGATAAGGATTGTAGAACGATGGAATTGATGAGAGAAAGAACTTAATATACTTATAGAGTGTAGGAAGAAATGATAACAGTACAAGTTTCACCTCGGTTCATCCAGGTACCACCACCATACAACAATGCGTAGTAGTAATACAACAATGTGCAACAACAATACAACAATGCATAGTCGCAGTATAATAATTGTGCAGCCAGAGTATAACCACACATAGTATAAATAGGTACCTCAGTACAACACACCATGAGGATATAGAGGTGGATACAGAAGTGGGTGATGAGGTAGAAGAGGGTTTGGATGAGGCAGAGGACCAATAGTGTGCCACAACTGCCAAAAATCAGGACATTATGCAAGGGATTTTCCACTTCCACCAGCGATATGTATGTATTGTCGCGTAGCAGACCATGAAACAGAAGACTGCCCAACATTCTTGGGGAAGATCCAGGAAAAAAGGAACCAGAAAAATTGTAACATACCCGACCACCCAGAGGTCAGGCTATGCCACTTAAACAGGCTGCAACACACCCAACCACCTGCAGGTTAGGCACGCTGCAGTCCCAAGACTTAGTTCTCTTATCTCTAATTCGAAGGCAAAGGGTTTCTCAACAATGTTAGGAGCATGAACACCACATGCATAAGACAAGATCCATGCCACATCATAAAAGAGATAAACAACATTCCATGCACAACAAATAACCAGTAGATAGGCACATTAGAATACATATCTCATAAATGATTAAATACACAGTGAAATACATTAAACAAAAAACATAGAGATCACTTATATTTGCAAGTAAACGTTCACCAACTGGATACAGACCAAGGACATTCATCTCAACCATAGATGTTGTTGTTCATTTACTCTCAACAGCAGGTCACCCATGATCCAGGGCTATGAATCCACAAGGACAAATCTTAGACCAAGTATAAATACACAGTAGTTGTCTAAGTAGCTCTTAGGTTTCCCAACCTCACAGCAATCCTAATTTCCAGCTCTCTTTCCCCCTCAACCTACACAACCCCAAGAAATGAACACCTTTCTCTGCCATGCAGTCCCTGAGGCTATTCCATTTCTCTCCATGGCTCCAGTGCTACTGGTCAGGAAATATCCCTACTGGAAATTCCAAGGACTCTCAACTATGGATAGTTCCATCCAAACTTCCATCAAGTTCATGCACACAGGAATCCATTCCCTCCTGGAATGATCAGTAAATCATTACAACCATTCAACGATGGCTCTCCTCTTCCTGCCTTTCATTTCCATGCTCGGCCCAAGAGCACACAAACTCACAGTAGTGAGTGAAGAGGAAGAATAACAAGTGAACCACTGAGAAGAGGACGAACCAAGTTAAGAACGACCCCAAAACAACCCCCAAGGGATGTTTAAATAATTACATGAAGACAAGAGACACATGGCCTCCCTCCCAAGAAGCTCGTGTAACCCCCTCTTCTCCATAAACTCAATTATGGGTAAATAAAATAATAATAACAAGACTTAGCCCCTCAAGCCCCCTCTCTCATGGAATCACAACCCCCTATCTATTTTTTCCTTGTTGGTCTTGCAGCCAGCGGTGTATTTTATTAATGTATAGGAAGTGTTACATTTCCTAGGCACTCTGGCCCCTTTTCAACTTTACCAGCTCACCAGCCTAAGACATATTTACATAATAAATTATAGTTTATAAGGGTTAGAATCGGGATGTTACATCCCCCTCCCCTTATTTTGGCACTGTCCTCAGTGCACAACACCATTCCAGTGTTATTAACATTACAATTCTAGGCCCTCTGGCCTTAATTCACACAGGCAATCCAACCCAATCTTATATACATAGGCACTCTGGCCTAAAACATGTATGTATAGGCATTCCGACCCAAAACATGTATGATGATCTTCAGAATTTATATTTTTGGCAGCAGTTCCAACCAACAAGATCTCCTTCCCTCTCAGCCCTACACAACCCAAAGAAATGATCCCCTTTCTCTGCCATGCAGTCCCTCAGGTTGTTCCACTTCTCCCCGACTTCAGTGCACTCGGTCAGGAAGTTTCAAAGTTGTGGGTTCCAGAACTCCAGTTGTAGCAAGTCCATTGGACTTTCTTCCTTCCATGCCTTTGTCATTTAGTTGCTCCAACATAACCTTCTTTTCTCTCATAGTTTGGTACTTTTATAGATCTTCAACATTCATCATTTTCCTACAATATTTCAAATTAGCGAGCATGTCAATTCAAAATTTGTGCATAAAATTATCATTCTTTCTCATATTGTAAGAGTAAATTTTCATAATCCAATACAATACTTATCTGTGTGATTCATGGATCTACATCCATATGGCTTCCTCGTTAACTTGGCTCACTATTTTCCCTGACATACCCATTGTGTGCATGACCCCAATCAAGAGCTATCAAAGTCTCCTCTTCCTTGTGGTCACTCACCTTCCAGGCCCATGCTTAGGTATCCCCTTCTCTGCCATGCAGTCCCTCAGGTGATCCATCTTGCCTGACCAAGGTTCTCTTGCACAAGAAGCTTTCTAGGGACACAGGGTTCTCATGTCACAACAATAGCCTTTTCCATGCTTTCCATCTTGCATATCCAACATATCATTTGTATTATACACATACAGTCATCATGAGATATCCTTATAACCATTTCAAACATAAATGTCAAATTTGTTTTATACAGGAAAATAAAATTTTCCAAACATGATCTTTCTGTTCATAATGGTTGGCTCTGCAGTTGTAGATATCAGTCTTCCTTATGGGCTTACATCCCTGCCATATCCAAGACCATTCTACCTGCAATTTCTTCAATTTACATTTGGCCAAAACAATTCGTCAGTGATTATCAAATCATAATTCCCAAAACTATTTTTTATAGGAAAAATAAAACTTTTAGACATGAGCTTATGCTCATAACAATTTGACTCTTGCAACATTAGGCATTGTTCTTCTTTATGGTCTTACAACACTACCATATCCAAGACCCCTTTCCTCCTGCAATTTCAACATTCCTCAACCAAACAAATTGTCACTATCTCATGTATAAGACATATATTCTCATGGCAATGATTCAAAACAAAATCACAAAGTGCTCTCAAAATTGTTTACAACTACAATTCAATTACTTCTATTAATCCAACTATCGATTGGAATGAACTCATCATTACATACACATGTATTATCAGTCACACAGAGTTTTCGTAATGCCATAGTTAATAAGATAACAATCAATGTGCCAATATCGATGGTCACATCTACACAATGCATCCATTCATTGACTACATAATACCACATAACTATGTCATGTATTCCACCATGATGAGTTGGAAGGTCTGGACAACGATTCAACACATCATCCACACACTTCCTACTGCTTGCCTAACTATTTGGTTACCTTTCTTTTCCACCCAAACACAACACCAAGAATATAATCCTTAAGTGTTCTTCAGTGTTGGCAAAGAGGTTGCAATCCAAGCATCAGATATACAGTAGATACCATCAAGCACTCACATAGTGTTATAGCCCTTCCATATCCAACCATATTATGGTCTCACACATGACTAGCTCTATGGGTATTCATTGTTATATAAGGAGTATGTCTCCTGAATTAACCTGGCTATGATCCCACAACCAATCATAGCATAATATGCAACTGAAATTTTATCTAAGTGCATTCTAGCATCAACAACACTTACACACTCTAGGCCTTCGGCCATTACATATCAATTTAAATACTGAAAAATAACTAAGGGAATCCTTACCTCTATCCCCTTCAACATGTATGCATCAACAGAAACTAAATGCATACATGTCTGGTTGTTACCAACCTACTTGTTGTTGTCTGACCAACTAATATTTGTAGAAGCTCACAGACTTCCCCCTTCATAATTTTGATCACCATTCCTGCCATCCTCATGGGTCTTCACCTCGATGGAAATTATAAGCAACAACAACATCCACATATTTAACCATGTTGTATCATTTTTCCTGAATACATAATCCATCCTTCAGTCATACTCAAACATTATTTCATAAAAACAGACTATTCTAAGTTCACCAGCATGTTATATGCATATCCAAGCATGTACATATGCAAAATTACACATCCATATGCACCAAGCATTTACTGTCAGCATGCCTACTAATGCATATGCAATTTAACTTCATTGTATGCTTCATGCACTCTAGTGCATTTATGTTTCAATTCACTTATTTATTTATCTATTTTTCTTGTAGTTGGTTGTCCTTGAATTCCTTTAGATTCTTGATGCCTTGTGTGCTCCCATTCTTCTCATATGCATTATGGTTCCCTGGGTCTAAACACTTTTCCATCCACGTTCCACCTGGCCATTCTTTCCCACTTAGTATCATTCCCCGATGGAAATCCATTTTCATTCAGTGCTACTTTTGAAGTGAGAGAGCATTCCAATTCCTCTGCATTGGCATCTTGCTTCCATTGTGAACTCTGATTTAATCTTTTAGACAGTAGATAAGTCATATCTAACAAATCCTTCCCTGGAAATCCTATGCTTGACATTTAGAGATTATTCACACACCACCTCTTAAACTCTTTGTTTCCTTCCACTTCAAGCTTGCAATTGTCTACACATCTCTACCTTCAAGGCTATGGAGCCTTACTTTTTCTTTCTATGCCCATTAATGACATTATTCACCTACTAGATTCATGTCCTATGTGAGGATTCTTTCTTTTGTAGTACCTCGTCCAACTTTTGTAAGCAAAGTCATGCCTCCACGACCCTAACATCTGATCCTGATCTTGAATTGATCTGGTTATACCTCTAATCTTGATAAACTTGCAAGCAGCCATCATGTTAGAACTATACATATCATACAAAAATTGTCAATTAAATTTACAGGTACCTTTTCATTTGAATGATAATATTATTCTTTAATTAATATCATTTTTCTTTTTTATCCTTTATTCGTAATGCTCATGAATTAACTCTCTTTTAATCATGACTGTGTGTCGGTTCTTTTCTCTTCATGAGTTGATCACATACATGGATCGACTCATTATATCGTACTCATGCTTCTGTTGTGTTCTCAGTTCACAAACAGATCATATTTTGATCCTTTATCAATTCTTTGTATTATTCTACTGTTAACTCGCTGTCGAATTAAATCTTTATGAGGCACTTCCTTCAAACCATTTACCTATGACTATATGTGCAAAACCACAGGCTTATTGATTTGAGTGTTGCCTCTTCTTTTCCCTTTGTTTATTTATTCCATATGACCGTAGGTGGTGAACAGGTGCTAAGTTAAGAATTGCTTGATCACTTATCAAAATCAACGGTCATTTCTTAATGTCACGACGAGCTGGACGGTTCTCATTTACTTTGGAACTTCGGCTATTCGTGGCTCCTAAATTCTGGAGTAGCAATTCCTCCAAAGTGATTACCTATCGAATGATTCATAAAGTGGTGGTGACCGCTTGTTGTCAGTTAACACCTCCATTTACGCTATCCTTCCACTTTACTTGATTATTGGTTGGGAAAGCTCCTGAAGTAGATCAATGGTTAACGTTGACTTCGGTCTTCAGTGCTTCACAACTTCAGAACCTTCAACCAGGACTAGATCAACGACCCTCGTCCTCTTTCATGATCAACAATCGAGATCCACTTCGAAACTCCGGCCTTCGGAGGTCTCAACTTTCCCTGCTTGCTTCTCCCCGAAACGCTTTTACCCGAAGTTCACGATCTGTTGACACGTGTCCTCCCATAGATCAATGGTTGTGAATCGCTTCGGCTCTTTGGGATTTGAGAGTTTCAAACTCTATGCCTTCACTTTCTTCCGAAATTCTTTCACCAGAAGTCGACGATCTGTCGATGTGTGTCCTCCCGCAGATCAACGATCGTGAATTGCTTCGGCTCTTCGAGCTTCGGGAGTTTCAAACTCTACGCCTTCACATTCTCCTGGAGCGTCGATCCTCCAAACCACTACGAGATTTACTATCACGTGTCTTCTAGGATCAATGGTCGATATGTACTCTAGCCTTCTTGAGTTTTTGACCCAACGCAACCTATCAAATCTTTCCCCTCTAGAGTGCCCAATATCTGAACTACACAATTTGTCGCCACGTGGTGAAATACTGGAAGCTGACATGTGGCCCAATCAGGCAGGTGACACATGTCATGCCACGTGTCCTCCTAGATCGGATGACCAAGATTCACTTCGGGTATTCACCTAGAGTCCACGGATTTGCACCACGTGCCCTCCTTAACCGGATGGCTGAGATTCACTTTGGATCTCCGGGGTCCAGAAATCTCAATTCTAAACTTACCTCACTTGCTTTTTCCCGAAGCATTTTATCCGAAGCACACGATCTGTTGACATGTGTCCTCCTACAAATCGACGGTCCCCAGCTACCTCGGTTATTCAAAGTTTTGATGTTCTAGCACTAGCATGTCACATCACTGCATGCCTTTCAATTTGTGGGGGCACGTATTGACGATTCAGAGTAACCTGCCTTTCACCCCGCAATTCTTCTGACGCTGACAAGTAACCCCTCAGTGAAACTGTGGTTTGGATTGCGGGACCACCTTGGGGAATTAACTCCCGTGTAACTTGGTTCCCCACAATGCCTCTTGGTCGTCAATCTCTCTCCAAGAAATCTGACGGTTGTGACTTAACCTTTGCTTCGCTTTCATCAAACAACTCGTGTTCACCTGCCCTTTGATCCAACAATCTTGGATCTCTCTTGATCCCACAGTGGCGATCACTCTCAAATTCAAAGAGGACGATCACGATCCTTCGAACCCTTACAAAGGATCTATGATGTTCTAACTCCTGCGTAGATTCTGCAACGTCATTCCTCCTAAGCTTTTCAACTTCACGGTCATAATTTGATCTCAACCACGAGACTCTGACCAACAGAACCGACCCATACCGGCCCGGTGTTTCAACCAGAAGTTCTAATACCAATCTGTAACATACCCGACCACCCAGAGGCTGAGCTACAACATTTAAACAGGATGCAACACACCCAACCACCCGCAGACTAGGCACAATGCAGTCCTAAGACTCAGTTCTCTAATCTCTAATTCAAAGGAAAAGGGTTTCTCAACAATGTTAGGAGTATGCCCACCACATGCATAAGACAAGATCCATGCCACAACATAAAAGAGATAAACAATGTGCCATGCACAACAAATAACCAGCAGACAGGCACATTAGAATACATATATCAGAGATGATTAAATACATAGTGGAATACATTAAACAGAAAACGCAGAGAGCACTTATCTTTGCAAGTAAACATTCACCAATTGGCTACACACCAATGACGTTCCTCCCAACCATAGACATTGTTGTTCATTTACTCTCAACAACAGGTCACCCCCGAGCCAGGGCTATGAATCCACAAGGACGGGTCTTAGGCCAAGTATAAATACACAATAGTTGGTTAAGTATCTCTCAGGTTTCCCAACCTCACAACAATCCTAATTTCCATCTCTCTTTCCCCCTCAGCCTGCACAACCCCAAGAAATGAACACATTTCTCTACCATGCAGTCCCTAAGGTTGTTCCATTTCTCTCCAGGGCTCTAGTGTTACTGGTCAGGAAATATCCCTACTAGAAATTCCAAGGACTCTCAGTTGTGGACAGTTCCATCCGAACTGTCATCAAGTTCATGCACATTGGCATCCATTCCCTCCTGTAATGATCAGTAAATCATTATATCCATTCAACGATGGCTCTCCTCTTCCTGTCATTCATTTCCATGCTCATCCCAAGAGCACACGAACTCACAGTAGTGAGTGAAGAGGAAGAAAAAAAAGTGAACCAGTGAGAAGAGGACGAACCAAGTAAAGAACGACCCCAAAACAACCCCCAACGGATGTTTAAATAATTACATGAAGACAAGAGCCACATGGCCTCCCTCCCAAGAAGCTCATGTAACCCCCTCGTCTCCATAAAATCAATTATGGGTAAATAAAATAATAATAACAAGACTTAGCCCCTCAAGCCCCCTCTCTCGTGGAATCATAAACCCCTATCTCTTTTGTCCTTGTCGGCCTTGCAACCAGTGGTGTATTTTATTAATGTATAGGAAATGTTACATTTCCTAGGCACTCTAGCCCCTTTTCAAATTTACCGACTCAGCAGCCTAAGTCATATTTACATAATACATTATAGTTTATAAGGGTTAGAACCAGGATGTTACAACAACCAGAATGTCCAATGGATCTCTGCAGTAGCTAGGGATGATGGATTAAACATCAATATAGTCACTCGAGGAGGAGCCAAGATAAGAAGTGATGCAACAACACAAGATCCATTTCAACACCAATGGGTTAAGAAGAACACTGAGCCACAAAAGCAATTTGACACACGGAAATAAAAGGAAACATAGGCCACATAGGAGTTTCTCAAGCAAAATGTGGTGTCTACATCAGTCGCACAACAAACTCAAAACCCACCAATATACAGGATGTCATTCTCAATGGACCATACCAATAAAGAACAACCTCCAATCATGTGTTAAGTTATTGAATGATCCATCATCTGTTAAGGTCTTACCAAATATGTTAGAAAGATGTAACACATAGATAGAAGGTAAGTTAGAGCATAAAACAATCAATCATCTCCATACAAGAAGAAGGATAAGCATAGAATTCAGACTAAATGCCAACATTGGGGATTTCAACATGGGAGATGTTATAATGGATTTAAGCTCTGAAGTAAATGTCCTACTTAATAAGACGTGGTAGTGTATGAGGGAACCCACCCTAGGCTATTCACTTGTCTAGTTGAAACTAGCAAATCAACACGGAGTGTTACCTATTGGAAGGTTTAAAGGCGTGACAGTATATTTGGATGGAATGCGCACTATGGCAGATTTTGAAGTGATAGAGATAGTGGATGGCACAACACCTTACCCAACATTACTTGGATTGGATTGGGCATTCGATAACCAAGCTATAATCAAATTGAAGACAAGAAAAATGACTTTTGAATCAGGAGAATATAGAGTCATTGCACCATTGGATCTTATTATCGCACAATCTGTACTTGCCCAAAGAACAAGGCAAGTGATGCAAGATTGGCATAACAAGGAGGTGACCTATCACTGTCACCTTAATAGGAAACCCCTTTCTATTTAGCAGTATATCAAGATTACCCCAAGGGAGACATCCCCAGTAACCTAAAGGGATGATAAAACTAAGGCAACGATGCAAGAAAATCCCCCTATTACTGGTCACTCAAGTCAAAAGGTTCTTAAGGTCTTTAAGGGATGAAGCAACAATGAAAAATGGAGTGTAGCTACCCAGAACAAGACAACAAAGAAAATATGGCAATTTTCAAGTACAAAAATGATGTTAGTGCTTCATAAGACCATGAACCTTCGAAAAATAAGCTAGCTGATATAAAATTGCAGTAATATAATTGTTTACAGCAGCAAAAAGTATTTTGTAACAGCTGCAAAAAAAATATGCCTTGTAATTGCTTGAAAAAGACAAGAAAATGTAGCTTTAACTAGGCAGAATAATAATCAATTGTCACAAGCAATTTTGGCAATGTGTGGCTAGACTTAAATGTCAATTTTGCAGAGAATTTGTTGCAGTTAGATGGTTGTAGCAATCTAATGTAACAACAACAAGTTCTAGTGCTCAGAATTGCAAGGAAACATCATATAAACTTAGCATTTATCTAGTAGATTGTTTGGAAATTGTCACGAGCAATTTCTGAGTGAGTTAGGTGCAAGTTATGTAGGTGTATGCAACAAATTAGCATGAATTAGTATGGTTGTATTAGTGATTTGCTTCAACAACAAGTTAGTTAAGGAATTAATCTAGTTTAGGGTTAGTAAAATTTAGCAAAGGCTTCAAGGAAGAAGGTTTGAGTGTTTGATTGATCAATCATTCACTATAGTGAGTAGACTAGTGCCTTTTAGTGTTTATGGAGTCAACAATTGCAATGGAAAAACTTGGAGAAAGGTAGCAATGATAATACTTTTCAAAGGAGAAGGGATGGATAGAGGAGGTGTTGGCACTTCAAGGCCTAAAGCATCCAAATCCTAAAGAAAAATTTGTTAGAGAGTAAGGGATCTTAGGCCCTAGTGAATCTTCCTTCCTTAGACTATATAAAGAGTGTATGCAATAGGAAATTAGAGTGAAGCTAATAGAGTGTTATCCCTTTAGGGCTCTAGTAGCCACTTCTAAACAAAGTGTACTTGAGAAATTTAGACAAGTAGAAAACCATAGAGAGAAAGACGTAACTTATGTTTCTCTCCTAGGGTTTAAGCAAGCAATTTCATAATCTTTAACATGAAACAAGTAAAATTTACCACAAGCATTCATTTACATAAACAAAATTCATATTTTCTACTTACTTCACCAAGAATAATCAAGCCAAACCCTAGTTGAAGATCTTACACCATGAAAAATATCCAAGATACACCAAAATATGCCTCTCCAAGAAGTTGCGCACTAGTTATTTCAGCCAATAACCCTTAAGGAGGGCGCAAATTTCAATCCACACTAAGTGTGTCATGAGTGAGGATGAAAAATGAGAGTACTTTCTTTCTATTTATACAATATTAATGACCTTTAATTAAATTTAGGTCAATTAAAAGTCGACCTGGCCAAATTACATCAAAAATCGAGTTTTTTACATAAATGAAATAATTAACCCCTAAAATCATATTCAAGGGTGACGTCATGCCCTTCTAGGGTGACGTTGGGCCCCTAAGGTGAAACGTTGGGCTCTCGATGCAGAACGTTTAGCCTCCAAAGGCCCTGGATGATGCCCACACATGCCAACCAACTCACAATTACCCTCAATATGCAAACCCTAGCTCTGGATGATGTCCAGGGTCACAATGATGATGTCATGGGATCTCAAAGGTCAACGTCTAGGTGGAAGAGCAAGATCCCCCTGGGTCTAGGTCTGCTAGAGTGTCTCCAAGGGCAACGTCCTTCTTTCTTCCTGGTGCAAGTCTCTAATGTCTCCTTGCCCCTGGCTAGTGTTACAACATCCATCTATGGGATTTTATCCCTATGGACGTCTGAGCTAATCATTCCCCCATGTGTACCTGTCCACCGAGAAAATCATGTAGCAACAACAATTACGCCCTCCAGGGGTTCATAAGTCACGGGGATCATAACATGTAAATCAAATCTAATAATTAAATTACCCACAGATGTGCATCAAACCCCCCTTTACGCAAACAAATGGTCAAAGACATTATGCATTTTAACAAGTCAAATTTAGAGAAGGTCTTGGGGTGTCCTATTGGGATAATCCTCCTTAATTTTGGGGCGTTTCTCAGGTGAGAACTAATCTATGTCATGTAAGTGTATGTGAGGTGGCGTGGGGTAAGTGTTTGGGCATGGGGTGCATTGATAATAGGGAAATGTAGGTCTTACATGTGGGTGCCTTTGTATAGGGTGAGTTGCACCTTGTCATAGATGCCACATTTTTTCCTATCCCATTCAATGCCTTTTATTCTTAGCTTCATTGATTTTGATCTTTTTCTTTTATGCTTCGAGGGAAGAGTTGAGGGACACTATCCTGGCTTGGTGATAGAATTATCCACAAGTATTTCATGGAGATGAGAAGGTTGGCTCGTGATGAGACCCCCTTTCTCTTGGTTATGCCACCAAGAGCCACTATCCTGGTTTAGTGACCAGATAGATGGTAGTGTCATAGCGCTACATGCCCATGCTCATAATAGCCCAGCGCATGATGAGACCTCCCATCCACCAACTAATACCTTGAGTGTTTATTTATCTTATAGGTTCCCTTTTCTTACTAATAAGCTTTTTACTACTTTCTCGGGAATCCCTAGGTGGTGCATCTCAAAGGTTACATTTTTTTCTTTTAACTCTTTCCAACTACTTTTACCCTCTGGGCCTTTAGCCCCTTCTTCCCACAAGGCAAGGTACAACCCTTCCTAGTGTGAGAAATCCCACTGCCTGAACAAAGGTAGGGGGATATGAGAGGAATAAATATGGAAAGTGGTAATTATGGAGGGAATGGACGATGACCTTTCATAGACCCACCCAGTGGAAACCCATCCTAAAGGGAGATCAACTTACTAGGGCACCATGTCACCCTTCCAAGTATGAACAAGTTAAAGAGAATAATTTCCAAGAAAATGGTATGAAATGAAAGAGAATTCAATGCAACGTATTCAAGTGTTTCAAGAATCAGAGTGACACATACCATGATACCCAGACTCATTACCTCATAGAGAAAGACTTGCTATTGCTTCAGGAGTAGGCTAGTGGGATGAGAACCCCAACATTGATTCATTGTTGAATTCTATATGGGGAATGATATTTGTTGATGATCTGGAAGTTGAAATCATGATAGAATATCAACAACAGAACAAACAGACAGACAAAGAGTTACTCTCATGCTATCATGTTGAAGAGGAAGCACCAAATGAAGATGATCTACATAACATTCAGATTACAAAAATTGAGGGAGAAAGAGAGGTGGAAGGTCCATCTCTAGAGTCAGAAGTATTCGTTGCACCAATCAAAGTTAATAAAGTCAACATTGGGACGAATGGAAATCCTAAAATGGCAAGTATTGGAGACTATTGGGATGAGAAAAAAGTAGAAAGAATAACATATTTACTGCGCGAATACAGTGACATGTTCCCAACAACCTTTACAGAGATGAAAGGAATAGCAGGGGAGCTAGGTGAGATGAAGATACACCTCAAACCTGAGGCTAGACCTGTCAGGGAAAGACCTTATAAACTGAATCTGGTGTATAAGAAGAAAGTGAAAGAAGAGATTGACCGAATGTTGGAAGTTAGAATTATAGAACCAGTAGAGGAATCTGAATGGATCAATCCCATGGTAGTCCAAGAAAATAAGCAAGGGGGAATAAGGATTTGTGTAGATCCGAGGAAACTCAATGATGCTTGTTTACATGACCCTTTCCCTACCCCTTTTATAGATGAGGTCTTAGAGAATGTGGGATGCCAGTAAGTATATTCATTTACAGATGGATTCTCAGGTTACCATCAGATCAAAATAGCTCTAGAGGAAAGGTATCAGACTACTTTTTCTACAAAATGGGGATCCTACCAATATATAGTCATGCCCTTTGGACTGAAGAATGCACCAACCATTTTTTCAAGAGTAGTCATAGCTTCTTTTAAGGAATTCGTACATCGGTTTCTAGAAGTATATCTGGATGACTGGACTGTATAGAGTATTTTATGTAGAAGTGTTAGGACTAATGTTGGAAAGATGCAGGAAATGTCAGATATCATTAAACATCAAGAAATGCATTTTTGGTACACCTTTTGGGATATTGTTGGGACATATAGTGTGTAAACAAGTGATCCATATTTTATGAGTAGAACGAAATGAATACAAATTATTAAAATATTCTTAACACGGAATAACAAACATACAGTAAAACCGGTTTTCTATTCAATAAGGAAATAAGTTGACACTGTAAAATGCAACTGAAAACAAGCTTGTTGGAATGGTGGCGGCTTATCTCTGAGAAGAGATGTGACAGTTGCACTCATTCGCAAGAAGACAATTACAATGAGGCTCTGAAGGCCTTTTGACAATAAACAGGAATGTCAAAAACCCTAGACATCCAAAAACCTAACCCTAGGAGATGAAGCGCCAAAAGTCACGTGGGCCCCGTTTGGGTAAGTTAGAACATCAACTTCCTGGGGTCGTAACTTTTGCATATGATCTCTATTTTAGGTGCACGATGGCTCGTTGGAAAGGTATATTAAAGGAGATTCAGATTGGGGGATCAAATAGAGCCTTTAACTATCATTGTGAAGCTCGATCCCGAAAAACCTTCATTTATGCCCTCAAAATGGCCCCGGAAGTTAAAAACTGCTAAAAATTAGTAAATTGCCAAAATTGCTAGAAAATTGTTTTGAGCGAGTTGGAAAAGGTGGGTGGCCACCGATATCCAACTGGATCAATCCTCCCTTCTTAGGAATCAATGGTATCCATTGCATTGAGTTCCCCCATAAGATGAGGAAATTTCAGTTGAATTTGGCCCCAGGTGAGCCACTTGCCTTGGTGCAAGAGCTTCACTGCTTTGACGACTCGATAAATCTGGATCCTTTGTTGTCGAGTGCCCTTGATCTGTGTGTTCACAATCTGATCACTAGATTCTTGTTGCATGCAGTCAAGTTTGAGCTTTGTTGGTGTCATCTGCTCTACTATCTCTGAGGTGTCCAATAATGGTGGGAAATATGGTCGAAGGAGAGCCACGTTAAAGATTGGGTGTAGGCCAAGGAAAGGGGGAATTTTGAGCTCAAAAGAATTGTCACCCATAGCCTTGGTGATGGTGTATGAACCATAACATATGTTTCCGATGGGGCCTTGTAAGGCGTTCTTTCTGCAAGTGCAACCAAACTTTTTCTCCCACCTGAAACTTATGTGGCATCCGATGTTGATCATGGTGTTGCTTGTACTTGGCATTAGACTTCTATATAATATCCCGAACCTTTTGGTAGATGTGTTGGATCCTCTCAATGAACCGGGTGGATTTGTCAACTTCTGTTAGAGCAGGGGATGATTCGGCCAAGGTGGTCACCAGGGGTAGTGCAACATCCATGGGGCCCAATGGTTGGAATCCCAACCCCACCTGAAAGGGGCTGTGGCCAGCTGAGTTATGCAGGGCTCGGTTGTAGCTATGCTTGACATAGGGAAGACTCTCATCCCATGTGCGGGGGTGTTTTGAATTGTACATGTGTAGGATATGTACGATCATCCGATTGACGACCTCAGTTTGGCCATCTGTCTGGGGTTGGAAGGCAGTGGATTTGGTGAGCTTGGTATCCAACAATGACCAGAGGCTCGACCAGAATGTGCTGAGGAACCGACTGTCACAGTCTGAGATAATGGTTTGTGGGATCCCAAAATGTACCCATACTCGTTCAAAGAATATCTTGGCAGTGGCTTCTACTGTGACATTCTTCTTGCAGGCGGCTAGAATCGCCATCTTGGAAAAACGATCAGCAACCATAAAAACACAATCATTTCCCCTCTTGGTGGATGGGAAGCCTGACATGTAGTCCATTGAGATGGATTCCTACGGCATGTCAGGAGTAGGAAGAGGGGTGTACAAACCCTATTTCTTAGTGGTCGGTTTGGCAATAGCACAGGCGATGCAAGACCTGATATACTTGCCAAAATCTTGTCGAAGTTTCGGCCAATATAAATGATTCTGCAACACTGCCACTGTCTTTTCGATGCCAAAGTGTCCTTCCACCCGACTGTAGTGAGCTTCCCAAATCATCTACACACACTCGCTTGATGGAACACAGAGATGGCCTAGACGATACAACAATCCATCTTGAATATGGAAATTAGCGACCATTGAGTTGGTGGCCAACATTTGATAGGTGGTGGAGAAGTCAGGGTCTGTCTCATAGAGGTGGGGCCATTCGGAGGTCTCATGGCCACAAGAGTCTAGCACCATGGTGAGTGACGCGAGTGGAGGTCGACTGAGGAAATCAACAACTCGATTGGTACTTCTTGTTTTATAAAAGATGTTGAGGTGGAACTACTATAAGTATGTGGACCACTTATGATGGTGATCATTCTGCAATTTTCCTTGGGTCTGCATAAACTGTAGTGGCTTGTGATCAATGTGGATGATTGTCTCCTTCCCAGGAATGTAATGTCTCCACTGGTGGCAGGCTTGCACAATGGAGTACATTTATTTGTCATAAGTAGGGTACTTATGTAAAGAATCTGATAGTGTCTCAGTATGATATGCCACAGGGTGGTCGTGTTGAGTGAGAACAACGCCCACAACATAGTCTGAAGCATCTGTCTCGATCTCAAAGGGATTTTGCAGGTCCAGTAATGAAATCACTGGGGATGAGCACAAACGCTTCTTCAAGTCATCAAAGGCTTGTTGTTGGGACATGCCCCACAAATTTTTTTCCTTATCACCACCCTTGGTTACTTAGTTGAGGGCCCATGCGATATGAGAGAATCCCAACATGAACCTGCGATAGAAATTGGCGAGGCCCAAGAAGCTTTGAAGTTTAGTGAGTGTAGTTGGGCCTAGATAGTCACAGATGACCTGAATATTGGTTGGATCCACATGCACACCATGTCGATCAACAATGTAGCCTAAGTAATGGACCCTGTCCATGCCGAAGGAGCATTTTTCCAAGTTTTCATATAGTTTGTGTTGCCATAAGGTGTGCAAAATCTCCTAAATATGCTGCAAGTGTTCCGCCCAAGTCTTTTTGTATATGAGGATGTCATCCAGATACACCACTACAAAATTATTGGTGAAGGTCGTAATATATCGTCCATCATCATCATAAAATTTGTTGGAGCATTTGTCAAACCAAAGGGCATGACCAACCATTCAAAAAGACCTTCTTTTGACTTCAAGGCAGTCTTCCAGACATCTGTCTATTCTATTGGGACCTGGTGGTAGCCAGACTTCAGAGAAATCTTATTGAAGTATTTAGCCCTCGTGAGATGATCAAGGAGTTCGTCAATTTGTAAAATTGGGTACCAGTTTCAGGATGTGACTTTATTCAGGGCCCGGTAATCAATGCAGATCGCTAGCTCCGGTCTTTATTCTGCACCAACATGATTGGGCTCCCACAAGGAGATGAGATGGGACATATGTTCCCCTTGTGGAGCAGTTCTTGGATCTGCCTCTTAATCTCCTCGTTTTCTAACAGAAAGCGGCGGTAGATTGGCCTATTGGGTAGCAGTGTGCCTAGGGTCAGATCAATGGGATGCTTGACCTGGCAATGCAAAGGTACCCCAGTAGGAAAGGAAAAGATATCTTAGTGTTCTTACACAACCTTATCCACTTGCTTCTGTTGTGTGGAGAGATCGGCCACGAAGGCCCTAGATGTGGCTGCGATCTTTTGCTCACTCTGAGAGAAAATCACAAAGAAGACAATTTTCCCAGTCTGAGAGATGACCTTCCTACATTGCTTGGTAGAGATCAAAGAAATATCACTAGGAGGGACTGCCTCAAGTATCCTGTACAATTTCCTATTCAAAGTAATAATAACACTACGAGGCCTAGACTCATATACATCATGACGTCTCCATAAATAAGGTTGGCCCAAAAGAACATTACAAACTTTGAGAGGAGCAACATCACACGATACCTCGTCTTTGAAGGGCTTGATGTTGTACGATAGTTGACACTGTTGGATGACGTGGAGATCGCTTCCTTGGCAGAGCCATACAATGGTGTAGGGTTGTGGGTGCAAGGTTGTCGGCAGGGCCAACCGCTTGAAGACCTCTGCTGAGATGAGGTTCTTCTAGCTATCGCTATCAACGATGAAGTGCAGCGGGGTGCCTTTTACCCACATTTATGAATGGAGGAAGCACTCACCTTCTTCCGGCTCGTCTGGTTCACCAGGCTGGAGCTTGGTGGTAGCAATGGTGGCACTGGGTTCTACGTCAATGATCTGTCTTTCCATTTTTGGTTCTAAATCAGAGTCAGAACCCGCATCTGATTCATAGGCCTTCACTTCGACCACCAGTGACTGCTTTGAGCGTCAGTCGACAGTATTATGCCAAGGGGTCTTATGGAAGTCACACCACTTCTGGGTATCTTTCTTTGTCTTTCCGATGTCCTTATTTGCTTGCGGCTTGGAATAGTTGTGATGATATTGTCCATATTTTCTCTGTCCTTTGTTCTATGGGTTGGGGCTGCCCTTTCCTGGATTTTTTTGTGAGGGGTTCCCAGGCCCAAATTGTCGTGTCTTCTATTTGAGCTTCTGCTCGATTTTGACGGCATATCGGTAGGTCGCGCCCAAGGAAGAGATGTCTAGAAATTCCATTTCGGTTTGGATGTGTCTATGAATAGCACCACGATACTTGAGCACTAGATGTCACTATGAATCTTTGATACCCATCTTGGTGCGCAAGGTATGGAAGATATTTGTGAACTCTGACACTACTTGGTCTCTTTCTTGCCGCAGTGTGGTCCATTTGGTATACAAGTCGTCATAACTTCCAACAAGGTAGTATTGTTCCTTAATAGCATCCCTGAAGGATTCCCAGGTGGCCGTGACTGTAAATAATGAGGGTTCCTCTGTATCATTTTGATCACAGAAAGTTTCCCACCACTCTTTGACATGGGGAACAACTTTGAGGAGTGCAAAAGTAATCTTTTCTCTATTCAAAAAGTTATGGACATAAAAACACCCTTCTAGTAGATTCAACCATTTGTCTATAGAATTTGCATCTATTTGACCTTCAAATATAGGTATATTGAAGTTGATTTGTACCTTGAAGGGGCGACGCCTCCGCTCGAGGAAGATGTGTCGCCTGTTGGTAGTCGTCGAAGGATTTGCGCGAAACTATCCATCATCTCGTTCCTCTATTGCGTGATGGATTCCTCAAGCAACATTTTGAAAGGATCTCATGTCCCTTCATATTTATTTTCTCCTGCCATGACAGGTCGCTTGGGCATGCGAGCTCTTTTGTGATCAAGAGAAATAAGCTCAATACCCAATTCTTTGTACCCTGAACTCATTGGGGACATGAATTAAGACGACAAGGAGCAGAGCACTCTGATACCACTGATCTGGATTTTATGAAGAGAACAAAATGAATACATATTATTAAAATATGCTTAACACAGAATAACAGAGATACAGTAAAACTGGTTTTCTATTCAATAAAGAAATAAGCTGAAACTGTAAAATGCAGTGGAAAAAAGGCTTGTTGGAATGGTGGTGACTTATCTCTGAGAAGAGATGTGACGGCTATGCTCATTCCCAAGAAGATGATTACAATGAGGCTCTCAAGGAATTTTTACAATAAACAGGAATGTCAAAAACCCTATACATCCAAAAACCTAACCCTAGGAGATGAAGCGCCAAAAGTCATGTGGGCCCCATTTTGGTAAGTTAGTACATCAACTTCTCGGGGTTACAACTTTTGCATACGATCTCCATTTTAGGCGCATGATAGCCCGTTGAAAAGGTATCGTCGATGAGATTCATTTTAGGGGATCAATCAGAGCCTTTTCCTATCATTTAGAAGCTCCATCCAAAAAAACCTTCATTTAGGCCCTCTAAATGGCCCCAAAAGTTAAAAACTACTAAAAATAGTAAATTGCCAAAATTGCTAGAAAATTGTTTTGAGCGAGTTGGAAAAGGTGGGTGGATACCAATATCCACTTGGATCATCAAGGTTTACTGGTTGACCATGCTAATATTTCATTCATTTTTAATTTACCACCACCAAAGTCAGTGCGTCAGTTAAGAGCCACACTGGGATATACAGTCTATTACAAGAAATTTATAAAGGGGTATGCGCAGATTACTACCCCAATGGATAAATTGTTAAAGAAGGACACTATATTTCAGTGGAATGAGTATTTTCAGCAAGGATTGGACAATCTAAAGGAAAATATGGTAACAACACCTATATCAGTATTTCCAGATTGGGAAAAGACATTTCATGTGCACGTAGATGCATCAACCATAACACTTCGAGCAATTTTGATGCAGCTAGGAGCAAGGGAATTAGACCATCCTATAGCCTTTGCAAGAATAAATTTGTGAGAATCTGAGCAGGATTACAACACCACAGAAAGAGAAGGCCTAGCCATGGTATATGCACTTCATAAATTCAGGCATTATTTACTGGGTAAACACTTTAAAATGTTCATAGACCATTATGCCCTCATATATCTAGTCAACAATATAGTGTTGGAGGGGAGGATATGTAGATGGCTATTATTATTCCAATAATTTGATTTCAAAGTGATATTCAAACCAGGGAAGATGAATACAGGACCTGATCACCTGTCAAGGGTAACTAATGGAGAAGAACCTACTAACTTGGAAGACAACTTCCTTGATGCATGGTTATTTTCAATACAAGAAGTGGATGAATACTTCGTTGATATTATTGAATACTTAAGCACAGGGGTTGTGCCACAGGAATTTAGCACTACGTAGAAGAAAAATATGGTAGTAAGAGCTGCAGACTATCAACTCATTGCAGGAATTTTATACAAGATGGGCGCAGATAAATTTTTAAGAAGGTGTATATTGGAACATGAACGACCCATAATTTTAGTAGAAGCTCGTGAAGGTATATTTGGAGGACACTATGAAGGAAAAGCTACCAAACATAAGATATTGCAGATAAGATTATGGTGGCCAACAGTCCATAAATATGCCAAGGAATATTTCCAGAAATATGATGTATATCAAAGGGATGGAAAACCCAACAGAACGGATGAGATGCACCTAAGACCACAAGTGACTCTGCGGGTATTTCAAAAATGGGAAATAGACTTCGTTGGACCTATTAATCAACCAACAAAGAGGTCAGGAGCTAGATATATCATTACTGTGACTGAATAATTAATGATATGGGCAGAAGAAGCACCATTCAAGGACTGTAGCGCATAGACAACAACACACTTCTTATTTGAGCAAGTGATCACTAGATTTAGATGTCCCAAGATTCTGATGAGTGACCAAGGCACTCATTTTATTAATAATACCATTAGGGCTATGAATGAGGAGTTTGAAGTCTATCACCATAAGAGTACACCATATCATACTCAGGAAAATGGAACAGTAGAAGCTTTCAATAAGATTTTGCAAAATGCTTTGACTAAGATCTGCAATGTGAATAGGGATAATTGGGACTTGAAAATACCAGCAGTACTATGGGAATATAGGACCACATGAAAGAAGTTGACAGGACAGACACCATTCATATTGGTGTATGGGCAGGAAGCAGTGTTGCCATTAAAATTTTTGGTACCTAGTCTACGCGTAGCAACAATTACCAACATGAAAGAAAGAGACGCAATACAAGAGAAGTTAAGTCAACTAATGGAAATGGAAGAGGATGGGATTCTGGCAGGATTTCACCAGGAAGTATAGAAAGCAAGGGACAAATCCTGGCATGAAAAACATATTAAAAAGAAGAGTTTTAAGGAGGGAGACCTAGTTCTACTCTATGACAACAATTTTTTGCAACACCCTAGTAAGTTTAGAATGCATTGGCTAGGGCCATATGAAGTAAATATTGTCACAGATGGGGGATCTGTGCAGTTAAAAGACTTGGAAGGATCAAAACTGAAAGGAATGATCAATGGTAGTCGACTGAAACTATAATTGTACAAGGACAATCGACCTACTAATTCTTAAAATTTACAGCACAATAAAACAATCATGTATATAGTGTACTATAGTATATGTTAGGAAAGAAAACTCATAAAAAGGAAGACACAAGTAGAAAAAGAAAGAAAATACAAAATACTAGGAAATATCGTGCACAACAGACAATGGAATCAACACGACAAAAAGAAAAAGTGACCACGCGCAACATATGGATAACAAGAAGCAAACACAATGCACCAAGGGAAAAGTCATAACAAAAATGTGTGGCACACCGAAAAGTTACAGTGCACCGAAAAACGGGACAATGGTCGAAAAATAAAAAACCGGTCGTCAGAGTAAAAAGGCACGAATTGAGAATTTATGAAACTTAATGAAGCATGCTCTACAAGATTTAACACATTTATGATCATCAAAGAAGTGTCTCCGAGAAGATTTAGAGCATTTATGACACCCCGTATATAACTAAAATGCGGGCCAAATGAGACGTATTGTGAATTTTCAAACCCACGAAATTAAGGAGCACGAAGACATAAGGTGAAAAGGTGAGTTCAGAGATCGTAGCAGCCGAAGTTCAACCAGAGAAGGAATAATTACCCATGATGGCACCTCCAAAGGTCGGCACACCTAGCAAAACAACACAGAAAACACACAGTAGCCACATGTCACCGCAAGAAACCATAGAGGCAGAACATTCATTTACACACACAGAGGGAATTGTCGATGTCGACATAATTCCTTCGCCACAGATCGAACCAGTGAGCGCCACATTGGTAGAGGAAGAAGGGTAGGCCCTGACAATGGTTGGGATGGACATCGATTCACACAATAGTGCATGGGGCCCTGACCCATTAACAACATGCAACCCACAACAACCTTCCAAGGCCGAAGCAGCCCACAAAACAAATGGCATTGACAGTGAAAGGACTAAATTTGACGGGTCAAGGCCACAACCTATGGTGGGATCCCAGGAGGAAGTGTAGTTCGAAGATATCATGGGGCAACCATAGTCAGATTGGAAAGAAAGAGAACCAGAGGATATGACATCTAGCGTGCTAGCATAGAGAAAGGGGAAACAACCCATCGCGCGGTCCCCATGCAAGTAGCCTCATGCTTCAATCATTTTTTTGCACATTCCAAATGGGGTGCAGGCCATTCCAAGTTTACTAGGCTGCGTTGAAAGGTTACAGTACGCAGACCGTGACATGTTTGACACTAGAAAATTCCCAGAATTTGCACAATAGGTGTATATGGAGAGCCTGGGCATAGGGTCGTTAAGATATCCAGTACTGCAACCAAAGTAGTTGATGGCAGGCTTGGTAAGCATAGGGATTCTTAATTTGTTGGAGATTCCCCACTTTGAAAGGGGGAAAGATGTGAACAATTGCATCAAACAATTGTTGGTGGTCCTCCATGGAGGATTTTTGTGGCTGGATGAATCAGTCTCCATCGATATCGAATTAATTTCATTCATCACAGGACTTCCATCAAATGGCGAGAATCCTGTGCAGTACATGGATGATAAAACCAAGGAAAATGCACTCGTGGAAGAAATGAAGAAAGCGTATGGGACAAAAAGGGGCTCACGCAAAATTATCATAAAATGGATCAGTGACGCAGCCACTTGGATGGAAACGAAATTTATGTCATTCAAACTCCTTCTAAAATGTCGCAAGAAGGAGGTCCCTGCAGGAATTGTCGTAATGGCAACACAGTGTGCAAATGACACCATGCTCGACTAGTCTCCATACTTACTGAATCTATTACTAGACAACTCCAAGGATGCACAGGACTTGGGAACCAAGTTCCACTACTCCCAGCTCATTATAATAATATCGCTAACTGGATGGAAAGAGCCTACCTACTCATATTTCTATGACAAAGTAGGACAATGTCGCGCAACATGGTTCACATCGTTGGGAAGCACTTCTGATTCCAAGTAGAGAAGTGGTAATGCCAACACTTTTGCTCAGCATCTCAGTGACATGTAAGAGAATATAGCTAACACATGGAGAATAGCTCCTGAGGTGGTTGCGCAGTACCAAGGTATATCCAACTTTAAGGCTACACAACACAATATGTGGATCCAGGCATGCAGGGATCCAGACAAAGAATTTCTACAACTTTGATTCTGCATCAACGCATAGGAGTTTGAATGGGCAATGAAAGACTGTCAGGATTACTGGAAGATCCCAGTCATCACCACGGACATTCCCAAAGGGAAAGAAGTGGAAGCAGTGTCATCCAATACATCTGCAAGGAGGAGGACCGCGACCAAGAAACCAACACAGCAGGTGAATCCTGGTTCAAATATAGCACACCAGAAGAAGGGAAGCACCCCAAGGAAGGATGGGTAGATAGGAAAGAAGGACAGTGCCCCGCACAGGAGGAACACGGAAGAGGGGACACAATGATAGAGGGAACCCTGTCAAAAACTACTCTGTAAGAAACATGGCCACCCAAACAAACAATCATACATACAGGTGGGTCATGCAAGAAGGACAAGGCCCACAAGAAGATCCCACAATACACAATCACCAAGGATGATGTTGATCTATTCGCAGAGAGAGTCCAGGACTACGCAACGAAAGAGTATGAAGAGGCCGAGATCCAAAGAGGAAGGATAAGGAACAAGTTGGTCGACATTAATCAAGTCCTGGAATGGATACAGGCAACCCAAATACAAGAGAGGGGAGTAGAACTAATCCCCCGAGCGACAGAAGCAAGGGACAACCTTACAGAACGAGGAAGAAACAATCCAACTTGTAGCGCAAGCAATTCCTATCTTCCAGATAACAACATATATGTTTCAGTTCGAGGAGGTCATAACACAGACGCCACTTAAAGACCTGGCGCAGGTACAGTTGGTATTCGCTAAAATACCAACAAAGGCATTGTACAAGGTAAAATTTAGTGTTACAAAAGAAGTGAAATCATGAGCCAGAGCAGATATAACAAAATTGCAAGTCACTAGAGATGGCAAGGATGCACCAGAAATTGTGGCAGAGAAGGTCCATCTAGAGACACAGGAGGAGAAGCAACCCACAGATAAATTGGAGCAGAAGTTGAAGGAAGTCTTCACAAAAATTCAAGACAACGCGTAGGCAGTCATGAGCAGTGTTGAAGAACAGATTCAAATCATCACGCAAACGCTTGAATATTATAAGGATATCGAGGAACTCAAGGAAAAGTTAACACCAACCACTCCTCCTGAAGTTATAGTTGAAAGGGAACAATATGCATCCCTGCAAATAGAAATGATGGAAAGAGAAGCCAAAAAGGTCACAAAACTTTTTGACAGGACCGCGCAACTATGGACGACGTTGGAGGAAGACGACAAGGTCCAAAAACTAGACCAACAAGAGGAGGAAATCATCACTGTAATGTAGAAGTTGAAGCAACGAAAAAAGGCCATGAGCATTACAAAGCAATTGAAAGGCACGCAGGAGATGAAGACCTTGCAAACATAATTGAAGACTGAGTAGAATAACAAGCAGGAAAGGTAATCCTAGTTAGAACCCCTCCATGAGCAAGCAATGCAAATAATTATTGAAATAGAGGAGGAGAAGACAAGGATGGCTCAGGATCATGCTGAAAGCGCATAGTCTTTGAAGTAACACATCACAACACAGAGGCTAGAGGAGCTCACAAAGAAAGTTGCGCAAGTGAGAACCAAATGGGAAGAATTAGAAGGAAATTTTCACAGCTTGGCAAAGGCTGTACAAGGAGCGCACACCACCTAAGTGGCTCAGGACAAGCCACATGTCAGTGTTGGGGGCCTATTGGGGGCTAGCCTATTTTGAGAAGGAAGCCTATTTTTGGCGTGGGCCTATTTTTGGAGAAAGATCTATTTTGAGAAAGACCTAATTTTGAAGCACAAGAAACAAGTGGAAAGAAAGCAGCATGCAGAAAAAGAAGGAAAAGCAACATGCAAGAGGAAAAGCAATGTGGCACGTAGGCAGACAAGCCTAACCATGATATGGTTAGGGTTTTTGACAAACATTGTAATGACTATAAGCCAAAAAGTAGTATAAATAAGGACCTAGAAGGTCCAGGGGAGAGGAGGAAGATGTTAGTAGAGGAAAAGAGAATTGATTATTCTGATTTTGTGTCCTGTTGATTGTAATAAGTCTTGTAGAAGAGCATAATAAGATAGTTGTAGAGGATTAGGTCACAGGCTGAGGATCCTAGTGTGATCTATTCTGCCTCATGGAGGGTTCTTACCCTCATCTTGATTTTATTACTGAAGATGTAATGTGCGCAGTGCAAGATTTTGCAGCAGAGTAAATAAAAGAATAGAGAAGCCAGATCTTTGTTGACATAGCCCCATGAGGGGTTGAACCATGGTAAACTTTTTTTTATGCATGATTATTAATGAATGTTTACTTTTTGTTGATCATTATCTTATGAATGAACGGTTAATTAGAAAAATCAGCATGCATGCATATGTTTAAAGATGAATAAATAAGAGAATTACTTGAATAATTAACAAGGATAATGCATAAGGAAGAAAGAACACAATCACAGATCCCCACTCATTCCTAGGCTATAAACACTTGAGTATTGTAGTCACCCATAAAAGTTGTCTCGGGTGAGACTGCGTTGTGCACCCTGTGCAACGTTGCCTTCTAGTTTACCAGGAAGGCCGATAGTTTTTGGGGTTTTTGTTGGAAACCTATTGAGATCCAAACCTGGGTCAACCCAAGAAGAAGAGAAATAATTACCAACACATGGTCTAGAAGTAAGCCCAAAGTTAGTCATCTTAAGGTATTTGGTTCTACTACTTATGCATGGATTCTAGATGAGAAGAGAACCAAGTTAGACCCAAAGAGAAAGAAACTAATGATCATAGGGTATAGCGACAATCATAAATCCTACATATTTGTTGTTTTTAACACCAACCAGTGGAGCTTTAGAAAATATGTCATAGTTGATGACAAAGTTGGACCTTTCCAAACTTTTTCAAAGATCAAAATCCCATAACAAGAGCATGATGTGGCTCAAGATTTAGGTATCAAGCTTCAAGTATCTCCACCTGAAAGGGGGGAGGAATCTAATCATGAGGAGTTTTTTGGGATCTAATACAAGTATCCCAAATCATGGTGATGTCTTTGATAGGGAAGATCCCAAGAAAATACCAAAGTGGTGGCATAGCACCATTGGAGATTTTAGGACATATGAAATGATCAAGGGACGATCATCAAGAAACCAAATAAATAAACCTAATACAAACAACTTTTCTCTAATGGACAATGTTCAAGAAGTATATGAGCCATAGGTGTTTGAGGAGGAAAAAGGGAGACCTAAATGGGAGAAGGCCATGGTAGCCAAACATGAGAGTCTGATGAAAAATTAGACTTGGGATCTTATAGCTCTTCCACCAAGGAAGAAACCCATTGGTTGGAAATGGGTGGACAAGGTAAATGGTACACTTGAATAGTAGAAGGTGTGGTTGGTTTCAAAAGGGTTCTCCCAGTGAGAGGGCATTGACTACAATGAGACCTTTACTCTTACAAAAAATATGAGCACTCTCCAGTTAGTTCTAGCCATGGCAATGTAGTTTGGTTAGAAATTTCATTAGATGGACATGAATAGTGTCTTCCTCAATGGATATTTGGAAGAAGAGTTTTACATGTATCAATCACACGGGTTGCAGGTTCCATGGAAGGATCATCTTGTTTGCAGACTTAAGAAGTCTCTATATGGCCTAAAGCAATCACCTCATGCATGATACATTAAGATTGACAAGTACTTGGATGATCAGGGTTTCTAGCAGAGTACTTCATATTCCAATCTATATGTCAAAAGTGTTGGTAATAATATCATTCTACTCATCTTTTATGTAGATGACATCATTATTATAGGTAGTTGGTAATACCATCATTGTACACATCATTTATGTAGATGACATCATTATTAAAGGTAGTGAGGCAAGTGTTATTATATAGCCCAAATCTAATATGAGCAAAACTTTTGACATGACTAATCTAGGCCTCATGTATTACTGTATAAGTGTAGAAATTTGGAAAACAAGTAGCAGTATTTTGTCTCACAAATAAAATATATCAGGAGTTTGCTTGACAAGTTTAGAATGAAAAATTGCAAAATGTCATCTACACCTATGGAGAAAGGGCTAAAGCTTTCAGCCAAGATAGACTCTAAGGCAGTTAATTATTTAGTTTACATGCAACTAGTGGAGAGATTGATATATCTTATAGCTACTAGGTCATATTTTAGTTACATTGTGAGCTTCATTTCCATATTTATGACAATGTTGAAGATACAACATCAGACTACAACAAATAGAGTGTTGATACCTGCAAAACAAACACTTGAATTTTCCATTATGTATAGTAGAAGCAAAGAGCCTAGGTTGTCTAGGTTTGCAGATTCAGATTGGATAGGTTGGGTGGATGATAGAAAATCAACATATGGATATGTTTTCATCCTTGGCATAAGTGTAGTCACATGGACCAACAAGAAGCAACATGCATTATCACTTTCATAGATAGAAGCAAAATATTGAGGAGCAATGAAAGGAGCGTGTGAGGAAGTTTGGCTCAGGAGGAAACTTTCAAATGAGAAGATGCAACAGACAGAGCCAACAACCCTACTTTGTGACAATCAAGGGGTGCTCAAACTAGCCAAGAATTCAATCTTCCACGAGCATACCAAGCATATTAAGATACATTGCCACTTCATCAAACAAATTGTAGAGGATGGATCTATATTTTTGCAATATTATCCCACAAATGACCAAACTAGAGACATTTTCACCAAGTCTTTAGGTCCTAAAAAATGTGTAAAATTTTGGGATAAGCTTGGTGTAGTTAGTTAATTGACCATTAAGGGAGGGTGTTAAAGTAAACATTATATTATAATGGTCAATTAGATATTAGACATGGCATCAATAAGGTCACTTGGACTTTAGGTTATTTTATGTTTTTATGTTTTATTTTACTTTAGTGTGTTTTTGGTTTATCCCACATTCATAAAGTGGATTGATTCAACTAAGTTGTAACACTTTATAAGAAAGTTTTTGAATTCTCACTATCAATATAATCTAATTGGTTCTCTTGATGTGCTTGAATTATCATTATAGAAATCAAGTGTGAACATCCAAGAAATATATAATAACCATGCATAAACAATGAAATAGTTCAAAATCTACAATTCTAATATCGTTATAGAAAGTACAACTTTGAGCATAATTGTAGGATAGAAGAATATCCCATGCCTCAAAACCTAAAGAAGGTTGTTAGGTTTTGCTTCACTAGCAAGTTCCTAACTAGAATGCTTCAAAACTTTTACAATAGATTATAATGGTGTAATTTTATAAGCATAATTGTAGGATAGAAGAATATCCCATGCCTCAAAACCTAAAGAAGGTTGTTAGGTTGTGCTTCACTAGCAAGTTCCTAACTAGAATGCTTCAAAACTTTTACAATAGATTATAATGGTGTAATTTTATAATTTAGAGTATATTGATTGATGCCCTAAGTACTTTATCCAAGGAAAACTCTAATAGTGGGTATTGAGTATTATGATCAAAGATGACCATCACATATGGGTCCTTGTTCCTTGTTTTCAAATTGCCACATTTGGATTTTGCAAAGGTCGTGTTTAACGTGGTCAACTTTGA
Source organism: Picea glauca (assembly GCA_000966675.3). Classification (NCBI taxonomy): domain Eukaryota; kingdom Viridiplantae; phylum Streptophyta; class Pinopsida; order Pinales; family Pinaceae; genus Picea; species Picea glauca. Next base: position 128,403 of record JZKD02S0211422.1, read on the forward strand.
AGTGGCATGGTCATGGAACCACTTAGTTCATCATTGGAGCCAAGGATTGCAGGTCACTTTTGCATTAAGTCTATATTGTGATCACATGGCCGAACATTGCTTAATCACTGTAATGTCCCCCACCTCTTAGAGAGGTGATGAGGAGACTCAGTGGCCTGGTCACCCCCACTAGGTCATAGTCTCACACTGAAGGGGGGAAAGTCAAGAAGTTAAAAGTTATA
>JZKD02S0211422.1:128633-173010 GCA_000966675.3 Picea glauca
TCTTGAATATATTGTGATCTCCATGTGTTGATGAATCTTGTATGCGCTTAAAAACTCAATAAATTAGTAGTAGTTAGTGATTCCAAGAAAGAATTTGGCTTGGGATCATTACAATCACCAATGTTAAATTCATACAAGTGCATGTGCAAAAAGATAAAGAAAATTGTTGAAGTTCCTACGTTAGAGTTGGTCACATAAGATTGTCCATGGATAATTTTTTGTAGCAAAAATATCACTACCATGACATGGGTCAATACCTATTCCCAAATGCAAATTTTCCAAACGTATTTTCATAGAAAACTTACTAAAACACATATGAGCATAGTGGAACACCCATGGGCATAGTGAGAGCATGTATTACTACTTAAATTGTTTATTTAAGACCCTTTTTTTAAACAATATATTACATATATATATTTTTTTACTAAGTTGTTGTGCTACGAAAGTTGTATCTATATTGTCAAAATTACTTGAGACTTGCACTTGGCCTCATTCACATCACTCAAAGTGTTTGAATTTAGGTTTATGCATTAATGCAAGCCCAATCATCTCAATACTTACCATTAAACTACACTCCCATAAACATCTAAAACATATTTATTATTTAAAAAGTGAAATAATGACATTTAGATTCCACACATATACAATTATGTTCTCCAACTTTAAATCATCGAAATTTGATAAGAAGTGAAATAATGACATGATTTCATGGTTTAAACACTACACCTATGCAAATATACTTCTCAAGCTCTAAGTCATGTAAATTTGATAAGATCGCCACTTTAAAGTTAGTTAGGAGAGAATAAATCCCTAATGGAAAGTAATTTAGGCTCCCAAATTAACCAATTTGGACATTAAAAGGTTTATTGACTAAGGGTTAAACATTTGAAATAATCATAGTGTAGGGCTTTACCCCCTAAACTAATCAACTTAGGGATTTAATTTAACACAAACAACCTATTTTGTTTTGTAAGGTATATATTTTAATAGGTTTGTTTGGTAAATCTCCTAAGTGATAATTGCTATAACATTTTAATATGCGAAGGGAGATAGAATACAACGAGGCAACCTAGAATCTTTAAAACAAAAAGTGTTTTTTATTACTTATAATATAATTTTGTAATAAAATTGGAGACACAATAAAAACTTTAATAAAGAAAAATATGATATTGAAGATAAAGCTTTGGAGATAAATATTATTTTTATCATTTCAAAGGAGAATATTAATGTGTGAAATTTCAACGTATGAGATTTGTATTTATGGTCAACGTTAATGAGATCCATTTAAAAAATATATATTTATTTGAGGGTAAATATAATGAGATTCATTTAAAAAAATATTTATTTTAGGGTAAATAATGTGTAATTTTAAAATATTTATAAAAAATTTAAATTAGTTTTTTTTATTTATAAAAAAATTATATATGATTATTTTTATGTATTATTATTAATTTTTGCTTTACTAAAATAAAAAAATTTAACTGTAACATCTTGTTTTCCCCACTATGTAAATATATGTTTAAATGTCGTCATGAGTCATGGCTAGTATGTTTAACATTTTGGACTTTGATGAACAATTAAAATGATAAAATGCATTTTGATTATAATTAAAAGAAAATTGTTGATGGGTGGAACACTTACACAGAAAATGATGCCATGAGAGAGAATGGTGAGGAGGAACCCTTACTGGTTGAGATGACCCTTGTCGGGCAATGCCCTGATGAATTAAAATATTCAAACCTAGAACTATACTCTGTCTTAAAATATTTATTTACTAGAACGGGTAGACTACCCATCTGGAAGTTTTTTATTTGACCCATGAATTTGGGGGATTTGACCACAAAATATTGTTTCAGAAGGCAATAAAATGAGGAAAATCACGGGCAAAAGAGGGAGGACGCACACGATTGGGTCTGGGGACCAAATCTGAGGGGAGAAGAGTGTGTGAAACTTCTCAGGTTCATAGAAAAAAGGGAGGAATCAAGTTATCTATGTTATGGGTAAGAAAATAACAAGTATGAGTCTCTAAACCAAGCTAATACACATGGCTGCGAATTTTGGGTATTTAGCTGTGAAAGCTAACTGTTGTGACTCCTCGAGACAAAAACATGCCCCCTTGCTTGGTGAGATTGGAGATATATCTTGCAAATTTCTATTAGTGAAGGAGGGTGGCCTTCGTCTTTTCATATTTGTTAATTAGTGAGAATTTCCCTTATGGCATCATCTTCTGGCCAGGGGGTGGCTAGTTGCAAGGATAGACAAAGATAGTTGTGCCTATGGTTGGGTGGAAAGAGGCTCACCCATCAACAGTTGTCAATCTAGCTTAAATTATTAGATTTAAGTGTTTCAATATTTTGCATATGCCACGATAAGTTTTGTAATGCTATGGAATTTATGTTTTGGTTTTATGAAGAATTGATATTTTGTTCAAGTAGTGAAATCTATTGCTTCATGTGCTTGGCTGATTGTAAAATCTGAAGAGAGTTGTGTAAATATGTATTCTGTTGTTTTCCTTTGACTGTTTCTACTTTTATAGACTATTGTAAGAGATTATTTGTAACTTTGAGTAAGAACAGAGTGCTAGTTGGGCATTTGCAACCCATTTGTGTGAATATAACTCATGGGTTCGTAGTGAAAACTAAGCTTTCAAAGTCTTCACAGAACATCTACAATTAAGAATGTATAATCTTTATTAAATGAATGATGTTATGTATAATACTGAAGTTATAGATCAATTTTGGGAGGTGACCTGTCCCTAGTCAAATGTCAAGCCTTAGGACCTCCTTGGAAGGCTTAGTTGAATGCTAAATATTCTGTGTAAGCATGGGTTAAAACCTCTAACTTCCATCCAACCTAATAAGCTATAGAAGGGGGAGTCTTGGAATGAAAGATTGACCATGACTCTGGTCTCATAAGCTTAGGAAAATTAGTAGAGAGGATAAGACATTTTAACATGAGGAATGTGCAAGATAAAATGAAATTGAGAATTATGTGTTTTGTATTTAAATTATGTCTTATTAAGACATGGCAAGAATATAATTCTTACTTGTATTTACTCAGTAAAATCATGTCTAAAGGGAAAGACTTGAAATGGTGGCTCTTCCCTAAATAGTAGTAAAGATTTGCATGAAATAGGTGGGCAATAAGTTTTGGTAAAAACAAAGTTTTTACTGTGGAAAGTTTTATTTTCAAGAGATTTAATTTCCTAGAAAGAAAACTCAAATAATTAAATACTTGTGTTTATATATTTTAATTTGTTTCCTTAGCAAGATTTGCTTGGTGAAGGGAGGCTGGTAGCTCTTGGTAATTTTCCCAAATTTGTTAATTATCGTCTTAATAGTTGAATATTAAGAATAGGAAAATCTTATATTAAAAACTATGAAATATTATTATTCATGTACACAAGGAGTGGAGAAGCTCAAAATTTCTTGTTCTGGGCAAAAATGTTAATTTTGTTAAATTAATCAAACATAAAAATTTGGACTCCATAGAGGTCCTTCAAGAAATTGTTGTTAGTAATTTTTCCCTTTTATTTTTCAATACTCGGGAAATCATTTTCCCTTCTCTCAACTCTTTTAAAAATGTTAAACCTCACTAAGGTTTCGGGCACTGGGAGAAGGAGGAATCAAATGAAATAATAATAATACAAATATTATTAGATGGAGAGAGTAAGGCAAGTGTGCTACGTGATCGTCCCGGGGGTCGATATGGTCGACATAATCCCTTTTTAAATTAATAATATTAAAATATCTATCCCCACCGGGATATCGGGTACCAGGTGATGGAAAGGTGATAAAGGATTTTTTGGTGATTTTCCGAGGGTCATAACTTTTGACTTGGTTATCCGTTTGGGTTGAAATTTTATGGGGAGTTGTGTCTCAAAGAGTTCACTACTATGCAGATCTGATCTATTCAATGGGACTTTTTTCAGGGCCAAATTCCTTCATATAAGGCCTCAAATTAGGGTTTTAGTGTTTTTACAAGAATTTTTAATTTTTCAATTATCAATTATCTCTTAGTTTATGAGCTTAATAAGAAAAGTGAGTTGACAAATAGTGTCACACTAGTTATCTCTTACTTAGTGGTAAGTTTTAGAGTCATGCGAGAATTTTCTAAATTTAACTGTTTTATAAAAATATTTGTTTTTCTAAAATTAGTTGTTTTCGAAAATCCCGGATAGTAGTTATAAGGGGTTGAACTTTGATTGTAATAGTTAGGATGGAGAAGGAATAAAAGAGAGTTATTTTTCCATTCTCCTGTGTTTTCATGGTTTATTTGATCTTGTGAATGAATCTTAGTCTTTGACTACATTAAAAGGTCAAAGGGTGCATGTGATAAGTGTCATTCACTTGGGTCGACATAAAATAAATAGCAATATTCAAATATCCCCACTGGGATATCAGGTACCGGGTGATGGAAAGGTCAAAGGGTGCATGTGATAAGTGTCATTCACTTGGGCCGACATAGAATAAATAATAATATTTAATCTCCCCATTGGGGTATCACATATTGGGAGATGGAAAGACCATGGTGCATGTGATAAGCATTACATCCGGGCCGATATAAAATATTATGACATGGAGTCTCCATCAGGATATTGGGTACCATGAGTTTAAACCCTAAAGTTGCATATGACAAGTGAAATACTTGGGGGTTGGTATAAGCATAATGTAATTTATTATAATAATCCATGGAACATTACTTAATTAATTAAAATAATAATTATTAATTCCTTTACCGAGATATCAGATCTCAAGAAAATAGTAAGAAGGTAGGTTTGACATTTAATATACTCGGGGTAAAGTAAATCGACGGTATTTACTCAACTGGTAAATTAGACTAAGCAAAAATGTCATTACGTGTGATATTAAATTAATGAGGATTAATCAACATTAATGTGGATTAAATAAATAAAATCTTAAGGTGTGAGATTATAACTTAATGATTAATTAACTTAATAAGATTATTAGGCGTGAAGGGTGTCGGTCCACATGTACCACATTTCAAGCTAGATGGCGAGTCTAGATTGGACCACGTGTCCAGGGTGCCAAATGGACTACCGACATATCGCCCATTGAGAGTTTTATGATGTGGTGGGTTGGAATTGGCCGGTACTCAGTAGGTCGATATCAACACGTCGGGTATCTGCAGAGAGTGAGTGAGATGGTGTTGAGCGCGGACGGGTCAAGGTCCTTGGTGGATAAATTACCACATGGGTGATGTGTCATTAGCAACGTCAACATCCACATATGTGTTGGTTGAATCACGTGGATCCCACGTGGGCATGAGAGGGTTTTGACAATAAGGCCTGAAACTTTAGGGAGCTATAACTTTTGATCTAAATATCAGATTTGAACATGGTTATTATCTTTGGAAATCTCTTGGTGATCAGAAGACGATGGTGTCCTTGAAAAGAGGCTTTGAGATGGATAAGGAAAGGAAAAATTTTGATACCCCACCCCTTTAAGAGAACCTAAGGGGTGGGTAGCTTACATTAACACTTTTTATTTAATGTAATTAATTTTAAATATTTTTACTTTAATGCTTTTAAGAGGACAATAACATTTTAATAATTTTTTAACATGACAATTTTTATAAACATCTTTTTTATGTTTTTATGATTTCTCATTATTTTTTTCATTTTTAATATTTATAATAGAGCTTATTTACTTTCTCATTTCTAGATTTGATGTTGGCTAGCCACTTTGTGGCATATTCACTTGTTAGTCCCTACTAAGCAAGGAGCATACTTTTCATTTGCAAGTCAAATTGCATTGAATTTTCATTAGTTTGCTCTCCAACATATAAATTTTCATAAACTGTTATATGGTTTCACAACAAATTAATATTAAATTGATTATTTTGGAAATTAAAAATAAATTTAGTAATTTTTAAATCACATCCATTCAATTTTGTGATTGGTCTAGGAGATGTTTGATGTGACATGAATCCTTGCATAAGTGAACTAAATTGTCAGAGTTGGAAACATAAATACAATTAATTTAAAAAAAAAAACACATTACCACATTACTTTTGGTATTGAATTCAATTTGCATAGGTGTTTGTGGGTTTTACCTCTCCATATCGAGGACGATATTCTCCATTCATACACAATCCTTTTTCGATCAATAATTCAAACTACTTCAATAACCACCATAATTCTCAGTGATTCAATCAACTTGTTTTCACTTTCTAATCTTTTGCAATTCAAACAACTCAGAGGTTGTTTTTTGCATAGGATTTGAAGGTCAAATTCACTTGGAAAGAGTTACATCAATTGAATGTTTGTTGAATTCAACTCAAGTAATATTTGAAGGTTTGATTTTTCTATGATGCATTATGGACTTGTTTATTTGCATGCTAAATTGGCACATAATCTTTTCAATGTCATAAACTGATGCGGGGTTGCATTTTTTTTTTAAATTTGTGTCTATATTTACAATTATATAAAATAATCCTTAGTTACTATTCATGTGATTGACATCTAAGATGCATTGTGGTACTTAGAAAATAGGGGTTTAGGTAGAGTATCACTAAGCCGACTTTTACATTTACTTCAAAATTGTACTTTGTACATTAGATGACTATGCATTTGTCCATCATTTGCAAGTTAAACAATGTCCTAGTTTCAATCAATAGTGCTTAACATTCTAGTACTCAAATTCATCCTTACGTAATAATCATACATTAAAATTCTCATTAAGGAAACACCAATACAATAAGCTTTGTGCTTGGTTACTTTTATGGCAATGACATTGTCAATATACATTTATCTAAATTATAGGTATCATAGGGCAATCACTGATATGTCCTTTCAACTTTGTTAATTCAAATGATCTACACAACTTTTCATATGTTGAAATTGAATGCCATAATTGCATTTGTTGGAGGTGTTGCATGTAACAATTTTTTCATGGACATTGTCAATATACATTTTATCTAAATTATAGGTATCATATGGCAATCACTGATATGTCCTTTCCTTTCAACTTTGTTAATTCAAATGATCTGCACAACTTTTCATATGTTGAAATTGAATGCCATAATTGCATTTGTTGGAGGTGTTGCATGTAACAATTTTTTCATGACCAAAAGACTGATTCCCAACCATCGTCCTTTTTATGCTCTCCAATAGTTGGCATTTGTTTCACTACTTTTATCTTATCTAGTTAATTGACATTTATCATTTGCCTATTTCTTTGTTGTTCACATATATCTTAATGCTTTTCAGTATGGAGTCCAAGTAAAAGATCATTTTATGGTTTATATTTTTAATTCCCTTTAATTAGGTATTATGTATGCTTAGTGTTGATTATTTGTTTGTTTACAACTAGATTATTCATAAACACAGAATACAATGCAAAACTTGAATCCTTGGACAATTGAGCATGGTCATGCAAAACTTGAATCCTTGGCCAATTGAGCATGGTCATAGTAAAAAACTTAAGCTCATCAGGGTAAGCATGAAATCTGCCCAGCTATGTTTCTTTGATTCCTAAAAATTAGGGTTTTGTCTTTTCGGACAACACTCCAAAAAATTGCAATTTTTAGGGAAGGATTTTAGATACAAATATAGGGCTTGTATTCATTCTGAAATACTTGCAGGAAACACAAGTCTCGAAATCAGAAATATTAAATTTCATTCTTATTCCTTTTTCTACCCATTATATTGAAAGCGATTAACAAAAGAGATTGTGCGGCCATTTTTTCAAATTTCCATTTCATTTTGCAATTTAAGTAATGCGGTTTTATTTTGCTTACCCGTGCTACTGTTGCTTGAAGAGGGCCTTGAATTCGCAATAACAATATATGTTTGCACGACTTCCGACAAATTAGGGCAAATAGAATTCAAATGTTCTTATGCCCAGGTGAGAAAACTCTAAGATAGTGGGGAAAAATCATTATTTTTTTGCCAAATAAACAACCTTGGTCTCCAGAAGCTTACAGGCTCTTCTTATCGAAGCTATGCCTTTTCAATTTTTTTTACCTCGAGGTCATATAACGTAGCGACAGTAAATTTCTTTTCCCGTATGCATTTCTTGATATAAAATCTTCACAACTGGATTAAAAAAACTCCAACTTTTGGTTGCGGTAGAAACTTAATTTTTGAAATAAAACATGCCATTACATTGATTTAAGTTATACGTTTTTGTTTTTTTCCCGGCATATTGGGATATTTTCATGAAATCTGGTGAGGAATTGTTGGATGTGCAGATTTGAGTGGTTAATTCTGTGTAATCCAAGTGATCCAAGTGTTTTTCAGCACGCTAAATCCATTTCTACATTCAAAAATACGATTTAAACAACGAAAAACTTGGGATTTCGTACAGATTTATGTGGCCAAATCCGACGAAAAATTGTTTGATCAACTATCAACTATCTGTCCAGGCATACTTTAGAATATATAGAGTTTATCACTCTTGACCAGAGTATCCTTTACAGATTCTTCAAATTGTAACCAGCCAGGATGTTGATCTAGAGCTTCTTTGGACCGTGAATCTGCTATAGAGTTAAATTGTCTGTGGATATGCATGTTGTGAAGCCAAGTGAAGAAATATTTATATGCCTGTATCTTTTGTTGCCAAGGATTTAGAACATGTGAGAGAATTGTGCATTTACCTTCAAACTAGTCTATAATCACCTTAGAGTCACCTGCAATCATTAATTCTTTAAGATGTACAATCTTTGCCACACTGAGTAGTCCCTATAACCCAAGAATCTCTGCATTAATGTTAGTACCTTCACCAACAACAAGTGTAGCTTTGATAACATGTTCTGAACTAGACTTAAGAAAAATTCCAACTCCACATTTACCTCCAACAACAGCTCCATTGAAGAATCTAATAAGCTTGTTTTCAAAGTACACCGGAGACAATATATAGTCCAGACTGAGACCTTCATAAACATCATTGTATTCCTTTAGTGACACCATAATTCTGCTATAGACCAGGCCTTCATTCCGGGGAAAATCTTCAAATAAAATTTTATTCCTGTAATTCCAAATTCCCCAAAGTATATGGAAAGGAATTGACTTGTGATTTGGAAAGGTAAGGAACCAGTAAATAATTTTTTCTTGTAATGAAGGACGATCCCAATATCCTCTGATCCGTAGCTGTTTAAGAACTTCCATCCAGATGAGTTGTGAAATTGAGCAATTGATAAACATGTGCACAATTGTTTCATCATCATGTAAGTACAATGGACATACCGAAGGGCCTATACCTCCTCTAAATCTATAATTCTCTCTAGTGAGGACCCTGTTTTTGAGGCAAAGCCAAATAAAACAGAAATTTTTTGTAGGGATCTTTACTTTCCATATTGCTTGATACCACCAGCAAGGCTCCTCATTACTGTGCTGTGAGACTAGGGCTTCATAAGCTAGTTTAGCTATAACATTTCCCGAGGACTTCTTCTAGGACAAACAAATAGTATCCTCTTCATTATTCAGAGAAATGCCACTACCTCTAAGCATTGACATATATACATCCATTCCAAGGAAAACTAACCTTCCAAGCCTATATCTACTGAAGAAATCCACCAACATCGTCCAAGGGATTATGAACTACATGGTTTCTGATGTGTGTCAAAGAATAAATCTATGCAATATACTTTTCATTCATCATAATCATTATCTAATTCTAAGTTTACAACCAAGCGAAACACCAAATTGGTGTATGAGACCCCCTTGTTTGTGGAATAAGCGACCTCCTCCGCGCCAACGATTTCACTAGTAAAGTCTACGAAGGTATACATACCCTACCCCCTTATGGATTTGAACTTATGACATCTTATGAGGAAACACATGTTCTTAACCATTATGTATTCTATGCCAATTTAGAATACGTAAAGCAAATATTTGAAGGGATCAAATTACTTTGCTTAGTCAATGGGGTTTTGGGTTAATTCACTATAGTTCAAATCTTCAAAGTGATATATTTTTATCTTCATCCATTGGCAGTATAAGCAGGTTGTTATATACTTTGTTCCTTGTGAACCGGGTCACCTATGCAAGCAAATTGTTTGACTATGTAGTTGAGGCAAAGTGTAAGTCATAAACGATTTTGGCCGAAAATATACCCTCTCACTTGAGATTTAAAGTTGTAAATCCTATATTGCCACATACAATAAAACTTTCAAAATGATTAGAATATTGAGCATATATCGCCTATCGAGAGACATAATACCATGTTACACTTTAGAGGTGGGCATATCACAAATGCAAATCCATCTTCAACCTCATTAAGTATTAAGAGGGTTATAAACAAAATGATTTTCAAACTTGCTAGAACTGAAAAGATTTAAAAGACGTTGTCTAACTGTTCTACGTTTTTGGCCTTTTTGACGGAATCCGACGACATAAATCTTCACGAAATCACAATTTTTTGTTGTTTAAATTGCATTTATGAATGTAGAAATGGATTGAGTGTGCTGAAAAACCCCTGAGACACTCCAATTATATAGAAATAACCACTCCAATATACAGATTCAACAATTTCTCACTAAATTTTGCAAATATCCCTAGAAAATATCCGAAAAACAAAAAACATAAAACAATTAAATTACACAAATTTAAAATAAATCCTATAATTCATTTTATTATTATTATTTTTTCTTTTTAACTTTACATATCTTAACTTTTCTTAGATTTGTTTACTAAGCTTTGATTTAGTTGTTAATTGGTGGAAGTTATCCATTATTGGTTCATGTTTATTGACATTTTACCAAAAGTCTTGGAATGGTTTGCCCTCGTAAATAATAAATTTTGATATTATGATAAGGGGATTTAGGAGAATTAAATCCTGACTTTTTTTTCATTCCAAAAATAAGAGACATTATTTTTTAATTTATTTTATTAATATTTATGTTAAAAAGAGAATAATAGTATTTAATTTAAAATCACAACATGAAGAAACTTTATTCTCTTTATTTAATAATAAAGAGAATACCCTATATTCTCACGCTCAGGAATATTTAAAAGTATATATATATATTAAAAAAAAAACCTTGTTATTACTCATTAAACCTCTACACTACTATATGCAATGGCTCCGCTAAATAAACCTCTACACTACTAAATGCAATGGCTCCGCTAAATACACCCAAACCTTGTTATTACTCATTAAACCTCTACACTACTAAATGCAATGGCTCCGCTAAATAAACCTCTACACTACTAAATGCAATGTGGCTCCGCTAAATACACCCAGCCCACTTCTATCCCTAGGCTATTTTTACGCCAGCCCACTTCTGTTTATAGGCTATTTTTAGCCTCATCGGCTATTTTTAGCGTCGTGAACGTTAAAAATACTTTCTTTCACTGAACTTCGCCACAAAACGCGGGTGCTCTGCACTGATACCAAGAATAAATACCGTGACGTGGTGCTCCACGTCAGCATCATACTTCCCCTTACGCAATGTCGAAGTTGAATAAAACTACAATCAGCTCGGTTTTCTAAATTTACAGAGGCACACGGGCTCAGACCAGAACAGCTCGGCTCATTCCATCTCAATAATCAAAACTGGGAAGAATGGATCACGCGGCGGAAGCCCATCGAACAGACTTGATGACTATTACTCGCTTTGTGCTGAATGAACAGTCCAAGCATCCGGAAGCTCGCGGGGATTTCACTATTCTGCTGAGCAACATAGTCCTTGGCTGCAAATTCGTATGCTCTGCTGTCAGCAAGGTCTGTCGATCGATTCCCACACCTTTCCTTCCTTTTGAAATCATTCACACACAGAAGGATTCTCATGCAAATAATCATCCCAAGTTTTGTGAGAAATGATGGAAAAACTGTTTTCTCCACTACATCAAAATTATATGCTGAGGAATACTGGCTTCACCTGTAAATTGATACCATCCAGGCCCGCATGGCCATTTTGCATAAGTCACCTTTGACATCAAATATGAATGTGATATCTGTCAAAAAGCTGATGTGCATACCATACTGAATACAATTCGCCATTTTCAATATGCCCTTTTTCATTGGTTGGATTGCTCCTACACTTGCTAAAATGTTGGAATTTTAAAAGAGTCACAGTCGAGCTTCGCACGACGCAAACCTTGAGGTTTTGCATATCAAACCCCAAATTTGTGGAATTTTAAAAGAGTCAGTAGAGCTTCACAACCTTGAGGTTCATTTTAAACCCTAATTTTTGACTAGTTTGTGTTGATGTCTATATTTGATGAACCTTAAAGGAATTATGTAGACACAAAATGCTGATATCTCTCTCCACTCCACCTAGGCAGTAACCTGGCTTCGCTAGGTCGGAACAGTTTCATTCATATAAACTATAAATAACTTTTCTGAAGCGGACAAAGTAACACAAGTACCTTTGTGAATTTGATCTTCGATAAATTATACTTGTTAGATGCTGATCTGTCCCACCAACCATCCTACTCCAGTTAAATCTTGTGCTTCCATCCATGCTTATACATATTATGCTATCCGCCTACCTCCCTACTTGAAATGGTGCTTCACATGGATTGGATGGGGAATGCTCTGAAAAGGTTCTTCACAAATTTGTCCAGCATTTTCTGAGTTATTAATAACATCACTGCATTGTTTTATCATGTAATGCCTACTTGTTTGACAATATAATTTTTGTATCTTCCTAAGAAGGGACAGGTTCATGCATTTTGTCCATAATGTTTATCAGGTTTTGATTTGATCATTTAGATCCTTGCTATGATCACGAGTGTTTTAATTCTTTCAATCCTCTGAAGAGATCCGAATACCTTCATATCAACCTAAATGCAACAATAGCAGGTCACAGTGCAAAGCAAAATTTTATAGCTTTTAATACCATTGTAATATCCTATGACCCAATACTTACATGAAAACCATTCTTATTCGCAATAGATGGGATGCCAGTAGATTTAACAAAAAATCCCATGGTTTGTAGGGGTAGGTGTGGGAGCTAGAATACCATTTTAATAATCTGGTTTCAAAGTGCATCACTGGAAAGCTGAACTTGAGAAATAAAACTAAAAACTTAGAAGCATTGTAGCATGTGCATGTCAACTGTAATGTCCCCCACCTCTTGATAAGAGGATTACAGAGATTTATTAGTCTAGATGTTCCCACTAGACTATAGTCTCATGAGAAATGGGGACTAAGAGGCTCCAAAGTGTTCACCTAAACATAATGTTATAATTTCAAAGTGAATTTGGGAAAAAAGGTAAATTAAGTGGAACAAGGCCACATGAAGAAAAGTAAAGTGTTAACCTTAGAAGGTGGTCAATTAATTCAAGTGAGAATTAGACCAGTGTTATAAAGGAAAAAGGAGGGCGCCTCAGGTTGATTTTTCAATGAGCAAGGTTTAAGAAACACCATGCACAAGAACACAAGAAGTATCCTGGGAAATCCTTCTCAACAAGGGAAGAAAACCCAGCCAAATCCCTTGCTATATTCTTCAAGAGAATGACCTTCACCACCAAGAAAAACTAGCACACAAGAGGGTGCTTGCAAACCCTAGAAGATTAGCGCCCAAGAGAGGTGCATACTTTTCCCAAGAAGATGTATTTGCTGAAATTTCCAAACTCACACAAAAGATATGACTCCTCAATGGGGAATCTACGTTTACTTATATTAGACTTGACCTGTCAACAGAAGTGTCTATTGGCACAACAGGGTTGACCTCTCTAACTCACAATATAATTAATAATAACCAGATTAATTATCTTTTACATTAATTATCAATTACATTAAGGTGGGGCCGACCTGTGCCCTTTACATTACAATTAGGGTTACAAGCAGGTCTGGCTCTTGAACAATATAGAAAGGAATCTCATACACCCACTAGTGCTCACCCACTAGGGGCACATCCATAGGGATGTCCATATCTCTATCTCATTGCATTACACAGGAGAACCACTTTCACTAGTGCTCAACCACTAGGATCACGTTCACATGTGCTTGTCCACAGGCACGCCCACTCAACAGATCTTCTTTCCCACTGCATTACGCAGGGGAGTCATCTATAGTTCATCATCTCAACTCTCTGCTTAGAGGAGGCTAATACATCATCTTCATCTCTGTCTCAGGACGATGCACCCAGCTCTATGGGAATTCACACGTTCACCTTGTGCTCAGTCACAGGCAAGTCCAACTCAACAGATCTCTTTTCTTACTGCGTTACATAGTAGAATCATCTGGAGTTCTTCTCAACTCTCTGTAAGGAGGAGGCCATCACTACGTTCCAGTTCTGTCTCAGATAGGAACCACACTCCCCTCTCAGGGACTCTCTCTCATGTCGACTTAATCGGTCTGTGTCCTGGAGAATGTCTCACGCAACTGTAGTCATCAACACTCCCTCTCAGCTAGGGAGGCATTCTTCATCATGCCAAGTCTCACTCGGATGTACCTTGAACTTTGTCTTGGTTGTAGTCATCAACACTCACTCTCAACTAGGGAGGTATCCTTCACCAAGCTAATTTGGTGAAGACATCTGCAATCTGCTCATGTGTATGAAGGTACTGCATGTGTACTATTTTCCTCTGCATCATATCTCTGATATAATGATATTTTAGCTCAACGTGTTTCGTTCTATCATGAAACACTGGGTTCTCAAAGAGCTTTACACAACTCTGGTTATCATCATAGAATCCATCTCATGATCAAGTAAAATTGTCAGAAGCTTATGAAGCCGCATTGCTTCACACACTCAATGATACATCCTCTGCTTCTGTGGTATTCCAGGTCACAGAGCTTTTGTTTCCTGCTGCACCAGGAAACCATGACAACCTTCATGGTAAAACAACAACATGATATTCTCTTCCGGTCCACTGTACACTATGCTTAATCTGTATTTGTATATTCTGCAAACTCAAGTTCACACTGGAGGCATATCTCAGGCCATATCCAACTGTGCCTTGTACATATCTCAATACATGCTTTACTGCTATCTAGTGAGTCTATCTCGGCTGACTCATGGATTGACTAAGCACATTCACTACATAGCAAGAATTAGGTCTGGTGTTAACCAGATACATCAATGATCCGATCAACTGTGGATCAATCTCGTCTGAATCATCATCATTCATTTTCTTCAAATTCATCACGGGGGTTTTGCATTCTGTCATACTGAACTTCTTTAATATTCCCACTGTATGTTTTCCTTGACTTAGAAAAAGTCTCATCGGTCCTCTGTCATACTTCTTGTCCTAAGAAGTAGTGTATCATACTCAGATCCTTCATCTCAAAATTAGCAGTCAAATCTTACTTGTATCCAACAACAAGACTTTTTGAATAAGTCATCAAAGTCAGGCTTTTGTCACCAACACTGTAATAACATAGGTTTGGATCAACAACATTCTTGCTGAAACCCAAACTCATCAAGAATCCATCCATTTGATATAGTTTCCAACTCATGGATGGTAGTACGGATGGAAGTGTATCGGGCTTACTGGATCAAGTGTCTCATCATAGACAACTCCCTCTGTTTGTGAGAATCCTCTGGCTACAGATCTTGCTTTGTATTTCTTGATACTTCCATTAGTTGCATGTTTTAGATCTCTGTTTGTTTTTAGAGGAAGTACTTCTCTTCTCTCTTATCTTCATTCTTTTTAGGTGGATTTGGATCAATGTCAGCAGTAGAAGCATATTGTCTTCCCTTTTTCCTGGTTGGACAATTTCTTGCATAGTGCCCATATTTGTCACATCTGAAGCACTGAATTTCTGAAACATCTCTTCTCTGAATATGACCTGGGTTTGATGAAGACTTCTCATCCCTGAATGTTTGTCTGAAGTTTCTTTTGAATCTTCCTCCTTTATCTGTATGAAGTCTAAGTTCTTCTTGAGTACAGTCTGTCCACAGATAATCAAAGGTTGGTAGACTTTCTCTTCCACTGATACTTTGAAGAAAAGGCTCCCAATGTTTTGGAAGGTTGTTGAGAGTGGATAAGACAAGTTCTCTATTGGACATGATTTCTCCAATGGCTTCTAGCTATTCTTTAATCTCTGATATCTTCATAAAGAAGATAGCAACTGTATCACCTTTTTCATCTTGGTACTTTGAAGTTGGCTCTTCAAGGTAAGAGCTCTGAGGGTGTTGTCACTTTCAAACATTTCTTTTAATGCTTCATACATCTCATAAGCAGTCTTCAGGTTGGCAATACGAGGTAAGAGATGATCTCTTACTGAGTAGATGATTATTTTTCTTGCTTTGACATCTTCTTCCTTTCTTATATTCTTCTCTTCATTGGTAGCTGTATCTGGTAGAGTTTTAGTTACCACATCCAAAAGGTCATCTTCATCAAGGGTGACCTGAAGCCTTGATTTCCAGGAGCTGAAGTTGCTTGCTCCATCAAGCCTATCTTCTACTAAAGTTCTGTTCTTCATTTGTTCGGATTTCTTCTCAAACTCTCGCCAACAGGATTTGAAAAACCTAATGATTAGGTTGAACTAGTAACCTTGGATTTTGTTGGGCTTATGACTGCCAACAATCAACTTTGAGAGTGTCACAGGAATGCTTGTTGAGTTGAAACGTTTCTTCAAGAAGTTGCAGAAACCCTAGATCAAGATTTTGTAGGAAATTTTGGCACCCTAGAAACCCTAGGGCCAAAAACTCAAAATCCTCGAAATTTTACTTCGAAGGTCTCTGGAGATGCGCTGAGGAAGGCCGTACAACTTGGTCCAAGTTTTAGCTTCAATGTCCACATGTAAAGTGCTGAAAGAGCTCATTAAGTGAGGGCCATACGGATTTCTGCAGAAGCCTTAGAGACCGTACAAAACTGCAGAAGGAGAATGGTTTATCTTTTTGGATGCTTGTGCAGGGGTTCTTCAAGACCTATGCTCTAATACCATGTTGATTTTTCAATGAGCAAGGTTTAAGCATGAAGTTCATTCCTTTTTAACATTTAACTTAAACCATAAACAATTATGTTGCAGCAACCAAGATCACAAGAAGAAACACCATGCACAAGAACACAAGAAGTATCTTGGGAAACCCTTCTCAACAAGGGAAGAATACCCAGCCAAATCCTTTGCTATATTCTTCAAGAGAAAGACCTTCACCACCAAGAAAAACTAGCACACAAGAGGGTGCTTGCAAACTCTAGAAGACTAACACCCAAGAGAGGTGCACACTTTTCCCAAGAAGATGTACTTGCTGAAATTTCCAAACTCACACAAACGATATGATTCCTCAATGGGGAATCTACCTTTACTTATATTAGACTTGACCTGTAAACAAAAGTGTCTATTGGCACAACAGGGCCGACCTCTCTAACTCACGATATAATTAATAATAACCAGATTAATTATCTTTAACATTAATTATCAATTACATTAAGGTGGGGCCGACCTGTACCCTTTACATTACAATTAGGGTTACATGCAGGTCTGACTCTTGAACAATATAGCAAGGGATCTCATACACCCACTAGTGTTCAACCACTAGGGGCACATCCATAGGGATGTCCATATCTCTATCTCAGTGCATTACACAAGAGAACCACTGTCACTAGTGCTCAGCCACTAGGATCACGTTTACCTGTGCTCATCCATAGGCACGTCCACTCAACAGATCTTCTTTCCCACTGCACTACACAGGAGAGTCATCTGGAGTTCATCATCTCAACTCTCTGCTCAGAGGAGGCTAATACATCATCTTCATCTCTGTCTCATGACGATGCACCCAACTTTATGGGAATTCACATGTTCACTTTGTGCTCAGCCATAGGCACGTCCAACTCAACAGATCTCCTTTCTTACTGCGTTACACAGTAGAATCATCTGGAGTTCTTCTCAACTCTCTGTAAGGAGGAGGCCATCACTATGTTCCAGTTTTGTCTCAGATAGGAACCACACTCCAGTCTCGGGGACTCTCTCTTAGGGCGACTTAATCGGTCTGTGTCTTGGAGAATGTCTCACGTAGTTGTAATCATCAACACCTCACTCCTCATTCATGTCATTTTTGTTAAATTTGGCAGCATCGATAATCATTCTCCAATGAGAGGCCATATGGGCCACCCTGAGGCTAGCCTGGGAGATTTGGAGAATCAACCAGTCTTGTGAGGTACTGACAAAAGCTAGGGGGGAACGTACAACCTCTGCGAGTCAAACCAAAAGTCAGGATGAATGAGATGCTATGTAAGTCTAATGCAAAAGTCAGGCGGAATGTACAACCTCTGTGAGCATAGATAGTCTAGTGCAAAAGTCAGGGGGAACATACAACCTCTGTGAGCATAGACAGACTAGTGCAAAAGTTAGGCGGAACATACAACCTCTGTGAGCCTAGTCAAGCCTTGTGAGCCATGAGCAAAAGCCAAGGCATCTAGCAAAAGTTAGGTTAATATAAAATTCCTATGAGCTAGAAACAAATGATATTCCTAATATTTCAAATAATATAAATGTATTGATCTAGTGCGTTGACACGTGTAACATTATCCATCATGAAGAGAAATTCAAATTGCCTTGTAAAGAGTCGAGTTGTAACTGAAGTCTCAAGTCTAGTTCTATTTTCGAACTAAAGTGTAATGTTGAGTTGTAACTGAAGTCTCAAGTCTAGTTCTATTTTCGAACTAAAGTGTAATGTTGAGTTGTAACTGAAGTCTCAAGTCTAGTTCTATTTTCAAACTAAAGTGTAATGTTGAGTTGTAGCTAAAGTCTCAAGTCTAGTTCTATTTTTGAACTAAAGTGTAATGCTGAGTTGTAACTGAAGTCTCAAGTCTAGTTCTATTTTTGAACTAAAGTGTAATGTTGAGTTGTAACTGAAGTCTTAAGTCTAGTTCTATTTTCGAACTAAAGTGTAATGCTGAGTTGTAATTGAAGTCTCAAGTCTAGTTCTATTTTTGAACTAAAGTGTAATGCTGAGTTAAGTCAAGCATGCTTTCACACCTCTATTTCGAGCCCTCTCCACTTCTCCTACATTTCTTTATAAGCAGAGGTCGACCCCCCTCTTCCACACAGTATATATGCAGGTTAAGGGTGAAGCATATAGAGGCACATATAGAGGCAACAAACAATGCTATGTAGGACAACATATAGAGGCAACACATCAGTGCTGTATATCAACATATAGAGGCAACAAACAATGCTGTGTAGGACAACATACAGAGGCAACACATCAATGCTGTATATCAACATATAGAGGTGCATATAGAGGCAACAAACAATGCTGTGTAGGACAACACACAGAGGCAACACATCAGTGCTATATATCAACATATAGAGGCAACAAACAATGCTGTGTAGGACAACATACAGAGGCAACACATCAGTGCTGTATATTAGGCTTCAGCATATATAGGTGCATATAGAGGCAACTAACAGTGCTGTGTAGGACAACATACAATGGCAGTTGTTCCAGTGCTAATTAGAGGCACATATCAGTCAATTAGAGGCAGCTTCAACAACCCATATCAGAGCTGATATATCTCAGTCTTTGAAAGCAACTAGGATACATCTATATCAGCGAGGTCTCTTAGGTCTTTGTCAGGTCAGAGTCAACTTGGAAAGCTCTTTAAGAGCAGATTTTTCATGGTGGATGTTTGTAAGTGATCTTACATTATTAATACAATAAAGGAATATCGTTTGCTGGGGTTTTTCTCCTTGTACAGGGTTTCCCTAGGGTATATTGTTAAGGTTTAAGCTATTATTAGAGTTCTTTGCATTTCACTAGATAACAATAGCATAAGATAGGATCATTGAGAAATACACAATCACAAGAGACACATCATTTATCTTGGGAAACCCTCACGGGGGAGAAAACCTAGCAAAACTTCCTTATTATAGATAGCCAATACAATGCCAAGAGATAACTCAATCAAATACAGAAAGTCCTCTCCCAAGAATGTGCCTCTCTCTCTCTCTTCTCCAACTGCAGCTTCGAAACTTGCTTCTCAATGAACAAGTGAGTGTGTGTCTAAATGAGGTGCTAGCCTCCTTATTTATACAACTCTGGCACGTGTGGACGAAGGTGTCTCTTCACTGTCAGGGCCGACTTCTACTTCTGGGTGGTTATAACCACCTTTAATATATTCTCAGTTCTGGGCTCCCTTTAATATATTCTGGGGCCGACTTCTTATTATGCCTATTACAATTATGTTTTGACCAATCCGCAAAAGGGGATTTGGTATTTTACAATAGCCGACATGATTAATCCACAATAGGGGATTGATCTAATGAATAATACAACAATAATAATTAGAATACACTTTGCAGTTACATTATTTCAACACTCCCCCTTAACAAGAAGGGTATTCTACAACAACATCAGGCGAGAGAGAGGACAACATCAGGTAGGTGAGAGGATAGCATCATCAATATCATCTTGGAACACTGACTAGCGTATCTATAAATCATCGGAAGTCTTTCTCATCGGCAACATCGTCATCCTCAATGGAATGAAATCATCATCTGCATCAATATGGATTAGTATAAAACTAATACATCATCATCACAGCACGAGGCTGGTTACATCATCACAGCATGAGGCTGGCTCATCATCATAGCACGAGGCTGGCACACTACACAACAATTAAGCTGGAATCACAACACAACAATTGAGCTGGAATCACAACACAACAATTAAGCTGGAATCACAGTACTGGACTGGCTTTACGTCACAACAATTAAGCTGGAAGCACAATACTAGGCTGGCGTATCTCAACACAACAATTAAGCTGGAAGCACAGTACTAGACTCGCTTTACGTCACAACAATTAAGATGGAAGCACAGTACTAGGCTGGCGTATCTCAACACAACAATTAAGTTGGAAGCACAGTACTAGACTGGCTTTACGTCACAACAATTAAGCTGGAAGCACAATACTAGGCTAGCGTATCTCAACACAACACTACTCCCCCTTTCGAGGGAGGTCCTTTCGGACTATACCAAGCTTATCTCGAAAGTGCTCAAACTTTACACGAGATAGAGGCTTGGTCAACACATCGACAACTTGTTCATTCGTGCTAACATATTGGAGCTTTATGGCTCCTCTTTGCACCATGTCACGGATGTAATGATATCGGATCTCTATGTGCTTCAACTTGTCATGAAATACAGGTTTCTCTGTCATCTTTATGCAGCTTTGGTTGTTACATAGGATCGTGGTTGCTTCCATCTCTAGGTCGAATAGACCAGTCAACAACTTTCGAAGCCATATAGCTTCGCAACTGGCAGAACACACAACAATGTATTCTGCTTCCGCTGTACTGAGAGCAATGCTGGATTGCTTCCTACTCTGCCATGAGATCATGGCTGATCCCAAACTGAAACAACATCCTGAAGTGCTCTTCCTGTCAGAGACACTTCCAGCCCAATCTGAATCAGTGTACCCACTCAGTGTGAAATCATGATCTCCATCATAGCTGAGACCACAATCTAATGTACCCTTATGGTACCTCATCACATATTTTTCAGCTCATCACATATTTTTCAGCAACTAGGTGAACATGTCTGGGTTCTACCAGAAACTGACTCAAAGTGTTCACGGCAAAACATATATATGGTCTGGTGTTCGTCAGGTACATCAACGATCCGATGATCTGTATATACAACGTGGCATCAATCAATTCTGATGAAGTACGACCAGTAGCTTCAGCTTCGTTTCCATGGGTGTATTCATGGACTTGTACTCCAACATGTCGAATCTCTTCAGGATTTCGACTGCATGCTTCCCTTGGTTAAGGAAGATTCTCTCTGGGTTATGCCATACCTCAAGACCTAAGAAATAATGCATTAGGCCAAGGTCTTTCATCTCAAATTCTGAAGTGAGCTTCTTCTTACATTTGGTGATGAACTTTTCTTCTCCAGTTAAGAATAAGTCATCCACATACAACAACAATATCACTGGCTCATCGTTCATAACCTTGAAGTAGAAGTTAGAATCTGCTTTACTCTTGGTAAATCCTAAGCTCGTCAGAAAACTGTTTATCCTGCCATACCAAGCTCTAGGAGCTTGCTTCAATCCGTACAAAGCCTTCTTCAACTTGCAGACACAAGTCTTCCTGTATTCAACTTCAAATCCTTGAGGTTGTTCTATATACACTTCTTCTTCGATGACACCGTTTAGGAAAGCTGTCTTTACGTCCATTTGGTGCAACTTCCACTTCATCTTAGCTGCAAGGGCTATGATGGTTCTGATCGAAGTGTATCTGGCTACAAGAGCGAATGTTTCTTCATAGTCAATGCCTTCCTTTTGAGAAAAGCCACGAGCGACAAACCTTGCTTTATACTTCTCAATACTTCCATCAACATCATGTTTTATTTTGAAGAGCCATTTGGAAGATACCACATCCTTGCTCTTCATTTGGGAACTATTTCCCATACGTCATTCTTTATTATGGATTGGTATTCTTCTGTCATGGCATTTGCCCATTCTTTCTTCTGAATGGCTTCTTCAAAGCAGGTAGGTTCCTTCTCTAGGAGATCACACATCAAAGCCGTATGAAGTGTCCACCAATCTGTTAGATCTCTTTGGACTCATAAATTATGCAGCATCTCCACTATGCCAAACACACCTCACCCTCCTAACACTAAGCAAACTAGGTCCAGATGATGGATGACTCCAATATGATACCATAAATCTTCTTCAATGCATTTATAAATCCTTTTGTGACCTATTTATCATGGGTAGGAGGTCTCTCCCTTGTTTGTTTGGTATAACTGGCATCTTGGATTGAAGGCATAAGCTGCATTACAAATAGAGTTGTTCAAATTTTTCCCTTCCATGTATATGTACCATAAATTGTGAATAAAACGCAGTGTATTTTTGGTCTGTTATGCACCATAAATTGTGAATACGAAACAATGTATCTTTGGTCTATTATAGACTTAATCCTTTATAATATAGAGTCAATGTTTACAATATACATACATATTTTCCAAAAATGGCGTACATGTATCTGTGTGCTGACTGCTAGAGTAGGAGTAGGAGGAATAAGCTCTTGAAGAGCACTAGAGTAGAAGAATAAGCTCTCTAATATGAGCATTAGCTTTTATTTCATGTATGACATTGTTAGCTTAAGCCTTTCTTTTTTGTCAATCCAATTTTGATGTAATAAGTGCTACAAACATGTGGATGTGGTGTTTAGGGATGTGATGTGGATTCATCCTGCCACAGGGTTGTATTCCTTTTGCTTGGTAGATCTTTTCACAAGTACATCAGAGATTCCGGGGTTCTCATGAACTCTTTTCCAAAGAGCAAAAGTGCCCAAGTTGGAGCCAATGTTTTCCCTCATATTTACATGAGTTATAGATTGTGATTTTCATCACATGACAGGTTTTGCAGGGGTCATGTACAGGGATGCTGATGGACTTGAGATGCTCACCTTTCATTTTTGCTTGAGGATAGTACTTCTTGGATGAGCATAGTGGTCCTCCTTGACGGACTATGTGGTTGATGGTCTTGGCTCATGTTGCTTTCTCCATGGTGAATGTTTTTTGATGCTTGGTGATGATGCTCCTAGGTGCTATGGTGTGATGTGGTGGTTGCCTTCATTGTCTTTGAATCAACTTGCTTGATGGTGTTAGATCCTTGTTTCATGGTATTGCTCCTTGCATGGTTGTGTGGTATGATGAGATGTAGCTCTTGTGAAGGAGCACTCTAATATTTTTGATGTGTATTTCACTTTTATGATGATAATCAGTAGAATAGAAAAACAGTTTCATGAAGTGCTCACCTCCTTGCCATGCTTTGAGCAGTGTTGCACGTATCATGATATTATTGAATTTATTGCGATAATATCACCAAATAGACCCTCGGCGATAATCGCTGCAAATAATCGCGATAATTAAGATATTTTGAATTTATCATGATAATTTGTGTTTATCACGATAATTTCCGATATTATTGCAAGTCAATGGAAATTATTGCCTTGTTGCATTTTGTTTCGTTTTTTTCGCCTTTAACTTGTGATTTCAAGTTTTTTTTCTCTCATTTTGCAAACGACGCCTAGGGGGATTGAACTCTTAGGAAATCCATAGTTTTTATTGCCATCAACTAAACATTTGTGGAGTGGCGATCTAGTCCAATCTACCATATCCATATTCATGGGTATGTAGAAAAATTGATGCCTTTCTTTTCTTTGTTTTTCAAGATTCAGTATAGGGTTTGCAATGTCCATTAGATTTTCCTCTTCTTGCCTTTTTTTAATGGGAGATTTAACACTTAAGTAGCTCTGATAGTTTAATTGCAACATTCTTTAAGGGTTTTGAAATTTGTGGATCTGGATTTTGAATTTTCCCATTTGTTTTGTGCCATAGGTTTAAATTTTAAAGATTTATCATTTAATCAGTGCTCAAAAAAATGGATCCAATGTGGGAGTATGGTGAACGAGTGGATCATAATAGAACAAAGTTGAGTTGCAAGCTATGTGGAATGGAAATGTATGGTAGAATCAACTGCTTGAAATACCACCTTTCCAAAGTCTTAGGACGTGAAGTGGAAATTTTCCCTACATCTCCCCCAAATGTTGTCCTTGTTGCAAAGAACTCAATTCTTGATATTACTCGGAAGAAAACTAGAGGGAAGAATTGAAGAACCGCATGGGAACCGCAAGCTTCTCAGGGGCAGGGAAAACCTAATCCTCGACCATGCCTTTTTAGCACACTATGATTATCCTTATAGTATCTAGAATCTAGATACCTCATGACAATCATCTCATGAGATACATTTATTTTTGTTTTGATGTGATTTTGTATTACACTGTCATAACTTAGGACTTATGACTCAAGAGTCAAGACAAATATCATATTTTAGTATTGATGTTTGATGTACCACTTGACATCAATGATCATATACATATTATATTGTAGTTTTATTTTCACTTTATGTGAAAATGTGTTTGTTTGATGTTGATGTTGCTTTAGAAGTGTAAAAAATTGAAAAAAGATGATTATTTTTGTATTTTTTAAAATTTCCCGATAATTTCCAATAACTTCCTCGATATTTCCGGTAATTTCAATTTTGGACCCCCGACGATAAATTCCCGATAACGATAAGTGCAACATTGCTTTGGAGTGCCATAGGGTTTTGTGATTATGTGCTGAGATGTGGTTTTATGGAAGAGCGTTTCGACATTTGGCATGCCTATTCCACTCTTATGATGATGCTTGAAAGGATAGACAACTAACTTTGCAAAGCGCTCACCACCTTGGTGCACTTTGGAGAGACCTAGGGTTTTAGGCTAGCACTTGGCATGGTTGATGGCTTCACACAACTTGGATAGAGAGCCCTGGGATTTTTTGCGTCTATCAATGTCCTATGGTCATAGTTGATGGGACAGATACTTAATTTTGGTGAGCGCTCCCTTCTTTCATAGATTTCCAGCATTTAACACAGTTTTCAAGTGGTTTTTAGCACATGGATGGAGATGGATGACATGGCACTTTAAGTAAGAGGGTGTTCAAGTGTCTATTGAGGTCTTATGGTGATGTTCTATGAGATAGATACTTGTTTTCATGGAGCAATCCACCTCTTTATGGTTTTTTCAGGCATCTAGGGTTTGATTGGAGGGGCCAACCCACTCCTTGTTACACATTTCACTCCATTACTAGAGCACTTTGTCTCTTGGTTATTTTTTGAGGTTGAGATTTTGCTCTTTGATGAATATACACCTCATTTCATTAGAGCACTCCATTGCTTGTACATAGGAAGCATTTCTCATGGATCGAGACATTTTTCATTGATAGTGTTTGTAGAACACATGTGGAGGTTGTTGAGGTCTTTTGATGACTTGGAACTTAATATATGGTGTCTATTTGATGATGATCAACCTCCTATCTTGAGATCCACTCCATCTACCTTGATCCATGGATGCTTTGGAGCCACACGTGCCACTTGGAGGGTTTTGTTGTATATTCTTTGGAGTTGGTTATATCTTATAGCTTGAGCATTTATGGTCAACTTTACTTGAGTGCTCCACTTATTGATGCATCTATTTCCATGATGAGGACTTGAGGAGGCTACTTGCACATGTCACCATGCTATTTGTTGAAGAAGTCCACTTGAGGAATTGGGTTGCACACTTGTACATGCATATGGATGAGGTCGCTTTACACAGTTCTCCATGCTATCTTGATGAGAGTATTGTAATGTTCCCAACTAGATCTGATTGGAACATTGGGTTTCTATTGAGTTTTATGTGTTTTTCTGGATGTGGTATTTCGTCAAACACTTTGCAGATTTGTCTTCTTGAGCTGCGCTAGGGTTTAAGATTATGGTTTATTTGAGTGTTTGCAGCAAGTAAATGAGGTAGATATAACAATGGCATATACTCAACAAGATACAAGATCAATAACACAAGAAATAACCTCATATCTGATTTATTATTCATATATAGCTTGATCTCATACAAAATGGAGCAGATTTGGAATACATATCATAGAACAGAGTGTGTGTCTGATGATGCCCCCAAGATACAACTAAAGATCAAGATAGAGGCTTCCAAAAGCCTCTCCAAGCTGAACACCAAGTACACTAAAGACCAACGGATACCCTCTGCTGTATGTGAAGTCTCCTCTCTCTCAATGCACACTTCCCAACTGGAATGATCCAAGGAAGGTACGACCTCCTCTCTGATGGCCTCAAACCTCTGCAAGACTCTATGAGAAGATAGATCAGGTGATGGCAAGAAGATATGAGCAATCTCAGAGAGGTAGCTCAACTGGAAGACCCCCAAACCACAATGTCTCTAATAACAGATGCGCCCTCCTAGCTGAAACAAGCCAATAATTCGGCCTCCAAGAATATAGTTGCCAAATCTTTGAAACCAACTGCCAAAAGGTAGATCGGGGGTTAGGAAAACCTAATGCCAAAGCTCCAGTCTATTGGGAAAGGTATTCTCCTCCAGAACATAAGATCTCTAAGGATAGTGCACCCTCTCCTCAAGATGAAATACGCCCCACTGGTAGAAGAAATGAAGAACCTGATGAATACCCTCAAACACTGCTGTAATAAGGCGCTATGCTGATGGCTAGCAACCCTGGAGTGAGATCTACTAAGAATCTGACCACATCTGTGCACATCAAACCACTCTCTCAAGATGGGTGCGCCGTAGCTCTGCAGAAACCCTCCAATAATACGCCTTGCCTCCACAAAGGCTCATGGAACTGAATAGATCTGATGTAGAATGGTGAGGGAGGAATATTTCACCTCCGTGACCAAGCTTGGACCAGGTTGGGTGGGATATTTCACCATCGAGTTGATCTCTAGGGTTTGTTCAATCAAAACCCCGAAAACCCCCAAGTGCATGGGCACTCTAGCAAGAAGCCAGACATCAAAATGATAATCAACATAATAAGAGAATAGAGGCCCCTATCTCTCTCTTATATTCCCTGTTCACCTTTTCTCTCCAAGTGACTTTTACTTTATTGAATTATTAATTAATTAATTAAATCACTTAATTAGTTAATTAACCCTTTTTCCTCTAAAAAGCGATCTCTCCATCCTCATGGCTTCTCCGGCCACTAAAAGTCACTTCTCATCATCTTATCCTGTAGTGCTCTTCCTCTCGATTTCAATGAGCTATTACACTAAGAGATTCCTCCAAGTATTATGCCCAATATGACCTGCTTAGTGGATTTAATTAAAATATAACCCATAATAACTCAAAAATACGGAAATCGTTGGAATGTAACGAAACCAAAGCCAAGTTGTGCGGAATGGATCCTGATGATGAAATATGATGAACGATGCAAATCGGGCCCAATAAAAACCCTCGATAGCTCCTATACTCGCTATCACACCCATTTGGCTACTCTGGTCAGCATAACACTCTGTAATATAATGATGTCCAAAAGTGGGGACATTACAGTCCTCCCTCCTAGAATATTGCTTGTCCTCAAGCAATAACTGAATCACTCTACCTATGGTATCGGGGTCCCATATCCACCTGTGTGATCCAAAGCAGAATCCCATTTGCTTGTCCTCAAGCAATAACTGAATCCCTCTACATATGGTACCGGGGTCCCATATCCACCTGTGTGATACAAAGCAGAATCCCCTCAAGATGTGGCCCCTCCAAGAGCTTACCACGCATGACATCCAAATGGTCCTGATGAGTAGTATGATCATGTGCAATAGGTCCTCGATCAACTCCTCAAGCGACCACCTCACTCGGATATCAACACCATCGAGCATTGAACTACCAAGCACTCCAATCCCTGGATCCCATATCAAGATGTGAACTGCAATGCCTTGTGGAGTGTTGCCCCGTGACATATCGACACCATGAATCTCCTGCAAATAACACTCGACCTCAATCCCACAAGGGTCTGGCCTCCAAGACCATACCAAACCCAACACGGCCTCCACCAACTGAACATGCTGCTGCCATGGTGAGGTACTACAAAACCTCAATGAGTCACCAATAAGTGACGTGCTCCCCTCAATATTGAACCTCAATGGAAAATCAAAGTGACTTTCTCTTGTAAAGATCCACTTGCCTCTATCAGTCAATGAAATGCCCGGCCCTGCAATCCCCGGGTCTCATGCTAGTCTCTACCAAGGATCACCATGTTGATGCTGTACTACTCTGATCATGACTGTCTGCTCAAGGTATACATACTGGATCCCTCTCTCCTGGATCCTCATGCCAAACCTGTGATGATTGGGCCTGCTATCAAAAAGTTGAACCTGTAAAGGTATCCCTATGGAACCAAAATATGCCTATCCATCACTCAACTCAATCACGAGTATTGTAGAACTTGTCTCGCCACATAGAGCAAGTCCCCGCAAGCCCTCTCAAAAAAAATCTTGAGTGAAGTAGGCTGCTCTCTGGTGCAACCCGGACCATCATAAGATGAAGCAAACTACTGACCAAATGGACTCCCAGATCACATGGAAAATTTGGAAGTTCATCATTTCCAATCCCCACTAACTGCTGATGCATCATAATGATAACTCTCGGAAGCCCTCCATCCTGATCCCAATGAGAACCTGCATTTGTATCAACCTCTGAAATATCCTCTGCCCCATGGCCTAAGATACTCACCATCACGCCCAACACCTCAACTGTCTATCTCTGATGATCCACCCCTATGCTGTTGTGTGCAATAAAGACACTCCTATCAGGTGGTCTTGGCCTACCAACTCTCCAAGTCCCCTGCCCTTGTCTATCATCCCCTGCACTACTGTCCATGATAAAAGTATCCAAAAAGGCTAACAGACATATCTGCAAACAACTGTAAGACTGGGAGGTGTCATATGGTTTGGTCAATCCCAAAGATTTGACCAAAATCTCGTCCATCGCCACCCATGGTAAATACTCGCCTGTACTCATCACTGAACCCCAACCATCGGGTACAATCGGAGGTAACTCCACAAAATGATGGTCAATCACTCTCCAACCCTCATCACTCCTATAGTTGTTGCTACCACGAAGGTGATCTCCTAGATCTGTATACTGCTGCAAAGGGGAGGAACCTCCATGCTCTGCTAACTGCGTCTCCTCCTTGCAATCCAATGCATCCACCTCTGTGTGTCTCTGTGAACTACCACTCATCATTGTATGCACCTGCATACGCATGAAATCTTCTGTATACACCTATAACCTCATGCATCCTGGGTGTATTGCTGGGTTAACCTCTACATGAAGGTCAACCAATCTTGGAACACAAATGGAAGTGTCCTCATAACTGCCCTTGGCTCTGGACTCTCCCTGTGTATGTGTGTGCCCAACTGTCTCGAAACTCCTCATGAAGGGTGGTCCCTGTGACCCATGGACATCCTCCTGCATCTCTAGATCATATCTCTCCATACTCATCAATGATCCTAGGTACTCCTCATGCTCCTCCATCAACTGGTGCTCCATTGCCAACCCACCAATATCCTCAAGCAATGTGGCCGAAGGATATGTATGACTCTCTGCTGAGATAGATGTAGTGGATCTCTGTCTAGTCTCCTCAAAGAGCTCCTCTAATCTGGACTTTGATTCTTGAAGGGCTGTCTGTGTGCCTTCCAAGTATCCTCGTGTGCTCACCAACTCATGAGTGAGTCGGTCCACCTCCAACACTTGCTCCCTCAGGGCCCTGTGATACATCTCGCCAACCCCCAATAGGTAATCTCTGTCCATCAACAACTGTTGGTAGTCGACCCTTATCACGGTCACTCTCTCCCTGAGAGTATGAAAATCCAGTGTTGCATGAAGCGAGAGCGTTTTAGGAAGCGGGAGCATCGGAAGCGTCATTTTCCAAAAATCCTCGGAAGCGAAGCATCACATAAGCGTCTGTTATATATATATATATATATATATATATATATATAATTTTTTTATATATATTGCATTTATATTAAAAAAAACATGTAGAAATTCAAATTAGCTGCAGAATATATGAAAACATGCATATTTGTACATCAATATAGATAGAAATGGCATCCATACTACATAGTTCATCAATGATTAATCATTCGAGCATCAACCATCTAGATTCTAGATTCTAGCAATTACAAACTTACAAACCAACATACAAATTTTTAATCCATATTGATATAATAGAAAGTAGACCATAAACTTATGAAGTGAAATCATATATCCAAAAACTGTCAACAATAACATGAGTCATGACCAAATAGTTATGTTTACAAAATAGGCCATCTACACTGAAGTATGAAGACCAAAAGGTCCAAAACAATAAAATTTAAAGTTTAAACTTTAAAGATTAAACTGAAGTCTGAGCTAGTTGCCAAATACTATGAATCTATCATCTATATACTATGACATATAAAGTAATGAAAAAGGAGAATCATCAAATTGTAAACAACTATCCCATCCTCCTTCCACCACCGCGGGTACTGCATGGGTCTCCATGTGGTGGTAGTGCAAAAGTAGATGCAGATGCATGTGGAGGATAGGCTAGATGGAGCTAGCAATTGGTCACCTTGGAAGGCCATGATTGTCTTTGTCTTGGAGGACCTCGAACTATGGGACATAGTTCAGGCAATTCTTCTTGTTCCCCCTGCTATTGCTCTCGTCTTGTTAGTAGAGTTCAGGAAGAGGAACAACAAGGCAAAGAGGACGATATGTGATGCAGTGCGAGATCACATCATTCCCCACTTGATTGGGAAAGCTTGGGTATTTGCGATGTGGGCATAGAGAGCTCTAACCAGAACCAAAAGATGGTTCTGTATGATCGACTCATGGGCATTCATATGCTCCAGGATGAGTCGGTTACTTCTTCCTTGGCCGATACACCCAGATCATAGACGAGCTTGGAGCCGTTGGAGAGGTGGTGGACCCAAATTCTATGGTGAGGACAACCTTAAACAACTTTACCAAACCATGGGGTCCATTTGTTCGTGACATTGTTGCCAGGGAGATCATGCTCACTTGGGAGAGATTGTGGGATGATTTCGTTCAGGAGGAGACTAGACTTATATCAGAGGCTTCTGGACAACATCAAACAGTGCAGGGTGATGAGGATCTTGCTCTTTGGACAAAGGGCAAGAAGAAAACCGGTCGGGGAGGTCGGTAGGGTCCCAAGTTTGGGGCCCCACCATAGGGAGGAGAGAGCAACAGTGGGCAAAAGAGAGATATGAGCTCAGTGAGATGCTTTGCTTGTAGGGAGATGTGTCACTATGCAGGACAGTGTCCCAAGAAGAAGAAGAAGCTGGAGGATGTTTTAGCACCGACAACAGAGGAGCTTGAGTTCGATGAACAATTTGCGAGAGAGTGTGTATTCGCGACTTCTTTGTTTGTTGTTACACCATCCAGCATCAGGTGGGGAGATAGAGTTGAGGAGGACCTACCGACTCATAGTAGTGATTCAGAGGGAGCTCAGACTTAGTTTTCATGGACACCATCCTCTGGGGCGACTTAGTTTTCAGAGTTGCCAAGATAGAGGGTTGGTGCAGGGGCTTCAAAGCATCAAAGATTGATGAGGATCAACAGGGCACCACAGAGGCTTGAGCCTCACTTGGCTATGGAGACGGGCAGATTAGATTTTGGTTCCACTTCAGGTGGAAGCTACTTGGCGAGAGGCCAAGTTGAGGATCTTGGTGAGATGCCGAGATCCTGGTACTCTTGGTGAGATACGAAGAGGGGGAGACTCTTGGTGAGATGCCAAGAGAGTGACCCTTGGTGAGATGCCAAGAGTAGTGACCATTGGCGAGATGCCAGGAGGTAGAAATCCTTGGTGGGAGACCAAGGTTGAGATCTTTGGTTTGATACCAAGATCTAGGTGATCTTGTATAGGTGGAGAGACACTTCCATCTATAGATCACGCAGATTGAGCAGATCTGTGTCAGAGACTACTTTCATTGATTAGGGTACAACCATACTCACCGAGTATTTGCCAGTAGGCAACCATGTCCACTGCAGGGATGAGATTGGGGGTGAAGGGCACTTTCCTCGGTAAGAGGGAGTGTTGAGATTTGGGTACCTTGGAAAGTGGTCCCTTTGTGTTTGTGAGCTTATAAACACATGTGGGAAGTACTTTGTACCATGTACTTTATGTCTAATTTCACTTTGACTTAGGAGATTTAAGTCAAAAGTGAAATTTGGTCATTTTAGCCTAAAATGACTATTAATTCACTTTGTGGGTGAATTGAGGGACATAAAGTGAAATTATGGAAACTTAAGTAAAGTGGGTTTTGAGTTGAGATTCATTTGAGATGCTCTCAACCATTGACTTAGGACGAGATGAGATGATCACATCCACTCACTTTTTAGGTTTCCTTATGCATCCTTAAGGAGGGCGCAAGGGCAAAGGAGAGCTCATTATTCCTTGTTATGTTCACCAAGAGAGTTGGGAGAGGAGCATAAGGATGAGGTTGGATGCATTGAGTGAGGAAAGCTTGGGCTCCCACATTCATGGTGGTAGCCAACAAGCTTAGTCCTTCATTTATTTGTGGAGCTAGTTCTTGCTAGGAGGAGGGCGCACTTGAGGAGGAGGGCGGACAGCTAGCAGGGAGGACTTGCAGAGGTTAGTTTGCCTTGAGGACAGTTTCAGTGGAGAGCTACAACACAGATTCAGAGTACTGTGGGACGGTTTCTCCATCAGAGCTTCCAGTTGGCAGAGAGCTTCAATTTAGTGGTTTTGGCAACTTGTGAGGAGGGTGCACCATCCTAGGGCGCATCTTCTTCATTTGGACTTGTGTTTCAACTTGGTTCAAGCTGCTATTGTATCAGGTTCATCTGTTTATTGTACTTGTTGTATTCCACCTTCTTTTCTCCACATTTATACACTCAGATTCCAAATTGGTTTTCCCCAGGGGGGTTTTATCTAGGGTCATGTTGACCAAAAATACCTGTGTTCATTTTCATGTATGCTAGTGTTTAGAATAACATTATTTCAGCTCTAAAAGATCTCTAGGCGTGTTATATAGCTTATGGTATGCATGTGCTAACATCTTGTGACAAAACTACATGCTAGAGCACCTATATGGCCTATGTAACCGTAACAGAACAACAAAGAAGTTACTGAACAGTTTGCTGTTATAAAACAACAACAAACCCTTGTTTGACAGTTGAAACTTAGAGCCAACTTGAGGTCAAAGACAGACCTAGTTGGCAGCTTGTTAGGACCTGGAAAATCTTCAAAAATTGCCCTGCTGAGCCATAAGTCTTCAAACTTGTCCTACCACAAGGTACATATCTTCATGATACATGACGTTGACACCTAGTTGAAATAGGTGGTCAACAGACTCTATAATCCCAAGAGGAATAAACGTCACTAGTCTTAACTCCCTTTTAGCAAGTCTTATAACCTAAATTCACCTTTTGTTTTATTGTTCTAGGGTTAGATTAGGGTTTGAAGCAACTACTCTTCAATTTTCAGCTATAATGAAACTTGACATCTAGGGTTTGATTGGCATCTTTTACATTAAAGTGTATCTTGTCATCATTTATTGCATTGTTGGTTTAATTTTTATCCCTCTAGTGCTTGACGTCTTACATGGTTAGGGCTGTTATACTCTCTTGTCATTTCAGCAAGTAGTTTGCAAAACCCTAGTTTAACTTGTATTTTTTAGCCCTAGTTTCATTGCATGCTTAACTTGTTTAGAGAGCTGATTTATTGCTGCTGTTATAACTTATAACTAGATATATTTCTGAAGATTGTCATGTTTTACACAAATTTTGCAACAGCCATAGCGTTTTCTCTTATTTGTAGTGTTTGGGGTACCTTATTGACATATTTTAATTTGCTAGATATCATCAATTGTCTTAGATACCTCACACATACAAATCTGGAAATTGCTTCATTGAACCACCTTATACTTGTCTAGAAAACCCTGATCTAGTGGTGGGGTGTTTGAGTAACTAATATAGGAGACAGTAGACTTGATTCCATCTTGCTATTGGATTCCTTGAGATTACTATGTTGTATTTCATCCTTCACTAAAACGAGGGAAGTGATTGCTAAGGTGACAGTGGTAACACTTCCATGTTACACTTGTCTAAGCCCTTGCGAAAGGCTTTGCACAAAGGTGGTAGATATTGTGATAACATGAACCTCTTCCTTAGTCTAAAGTGCAGAAGAGAGTTGGTGAGGTGACAGTGGCCAACTTCTTAGTTCCCAATAGGCTAGTGCCTATCTTGGGACTTTAATCTAAAGGTGCTAGTTTATGAGGTTACAGGCAGTTTACTGCTGATTTGTTGAATTCACGTACAGCGGTCCCTAGATGAGGCTCTTTTTTGAAGGAACACTTTTTGGCTCTAAAGGGTGAGGTGTGACTTAGGATTGAGTCATCAACCATGCAGCTGACCGAACTCAAGAGAACACAGTAATGACTAATATCATTCATGACTCAAACAGAATATAAATGGATTTATTTGTATTGTTTGATGAGATCCATAGGTGATAAAAAAGGACAATCTGATAATGCAATTGCAGTATCAATCTCATAAAAGAAACTAGTTTGGCGATCTATTCTAGAAATCCTAATTTCTATACTGCTTAAGAAACCTGCTGAGCTTGTCATACTCAGGGTTCTACAGTATTTTGGTAGTTATAAAAAAACCATCCACCCAAACAATGATACCAAATTATCCCTACAGAATAGATATAATCAGCCTCTAATAGTCATCTTTCAATCATATAGGCTGTCACTATATGTATGTAATCTGTGATCTTAAAGTCCTAAACTGTTTTAATGCATTTCTATTGGGAGTCGGGTTTTGTTTTCTATATTGTTTATATCCTTTCTAATTCGTATATTCTAAATTTGTATCTAAAACTGATGGCAGCTCAGTTTGATAGGTTTTCATCAGAGTGATAAGAAAAGCATACCATTAGTATTAATTAAAATGATACTTAGCTTTGGAACTTACTGTCTTTCCTTTGGCTTTACTTGTGCAGGCAGGACTTGCTAAACTCATTGGCCTTGCAGGAGAGATCAACGTGCAGGTTCTTATGTTAACTGAAAATTAATTTAATTTTTGAATATCATATCAATCTGATTACATGAAGGTGGCCTTTAATATGCAGTATGCAAAATAATCCCTCATACTACAGTTGATTCAAAATTGTGATTTGAAGTTCCCATATTAATCTGTACGTATTAGGTGTTAGAATGGATGCTTGTGACACAGGAGATCAATGCTTGTCATACAAGGGAAATATATTTTTAAAGATATTATTAAGAAATTGTTACAAAGATAAGTTTCTTATGTTATTCAGTTGTGAGATTCCTATTGACAGTTGTATCTGAAAACAGGGAGAGGAACAAAAAAAATTAGATGTACTATCAAATGAAGTATTCATCAAGGCTCTCATAAGCAGTGGACGTACGGTATGTTCATTTTATTGAGAAAAATTGTAGTGTGAATTATTCAATTCTGTTGGACCCCCCAGATATCTTTATTCTTAATATACTTAATTGACTACCTGATCTACTGGTGTCTCAGTGTATCATTGTCTTTCCATTACCTTTTAAACCATCTTTTGGCAGAAAAATATAGGTTGACTGTTCCATTTCTTGCAGAGCATTCTTGTTTCTGAGGAGAATGAGCAGGCAACCTTTGTTGAGCCATCAAAACGAGGAAGGTATTTCTTCAAATATTTGACTGTGGGCTTCCCTTTTTTTACATTCATGTTAACAATCTTCAGATTTTTACCTATTAACATCAATTTCTTCCAACTTTGTCCTAGTGCAGGTACTGTGTAGTTTTTGATCCTCTTGATGGGTCCTCCAACATTGATTGTGGAGTATCAATTGGAACAGTAAAGATTACATTCAACTCCCTCTCCAAGATTATTCCGTTAAATGTTTCAATTTCATACTTTTTGATATGAATGCTGCATGTATAATTTAATAACCTTGTCGTGAGTCTGGAATATTGATGCCTTATTCTACTTTTTCCATTATAATTTCTAGATGCATGCTACTATGAAGCATGAATGGCATGGAGTAGTTTCTATTCCAGTGGTCTGCTTATGTAGACCTACTTTATAATGAATGGCAGATAAATTGATTGCTTCTTTTCCTAAACTACTCTCTGATGCAGCCTCAAAATGCATGCATGGTTCTTTTTGCTTCCTTGAAAAGGATGAAAGGAGGCCACTTATGAAGCTGTGGTTTGATTGCTTGTAGATATTTGGAATATACCTGCGCAAGGATGATAGTGAAGGGACATTGAATGATGTGCTTCAACCAGGAAAAAACATGGTTGCAGCAGGATACTGTATGTATGGAAGCTCTTGCACGGTAATATTCTTCACCTTGATGATTTACAGTAGGCAGAAAGATGTTTCAGAAAATTTTGACACATGTTCCGTGAACATTTTGATGGTCTAGAACAGGCAGAAGAATTGTCACTATTCATATTCTTGATATATGTGATTTGAGTAGTTTGCATGGATGGTTTGTAATTTCCAAGCACAAGTTGCAATAATGCTGTGTAGGGTTAACAGATAATAAACAAGAGAAAGATACTTGTTTACACAAAAACAACAGGATATGAAAGAGGACTAGAGAAGTAGAGAGCAAGGAAGAAATTTCTACCACAGTGATATATGCACAATAAATTTAGAGAGAGTTTATATAAAAGAAACAATTAGATGAATACCAAAGTTATCCAGCTTGGCCTTGGGAACAACTTGGCAAGCAAAAGTGTAAGAGTCAACTTGCCACTTAACAGAAACTTGACAAACATAACGATATTCAATTGGATGAAGGAAGAGTGACAATTCCATTCCATGACAAATCCATCAACTAGACACTAAGTTGCACTGAAATGGATATGGGAACCGAATCGGTAGAAGCCTAAGACTTATCATTGTAATTTGTAAATCATCATCATCACTACTATCTACTATCATCAATCACACTATGCAAACTCAAAGACTAAAGTTATACAATGTAAACATTTAGCATACATTAATTGATTATAGGTGTGTGGTCAGGATGGTTATGGCCTATAGGTGTACTAAGATCATCATACGAGATATCTATTAAGTCCTTGAGTAGGCTTGCATTTGTGCTAATACTATAACAATCTTGCTTTGTCATCTGCTACACACATGAAGAGTCAATCTTTTGACACTCATTTTTTTGGCTTGATTTTCCAAAAAAATAGGTTTGTAAGGGCTCTCCTAGACTACCATAACTCAATTGCAGCAGGCTGAATGTTTCAGCTTTTTTACAACAATAATCTACAACACCTTGAATCATTCAAATGAAATTCTATCCTTAAAACAATTTATGAAGGCCAAACAAGCACATTTGTTTGAACAAACATTATAACAAACTGGAGAACAAGGTTGGAAGGAATCAAATATTCAAAGCCAAAATTCACATACGTCCAAGACCAAGGAGTGAATGAGTAACAGATCTGTCCATGTGATATTATCTGTCTCAAATATGCAACTTCATCTCAAAATTGTGAAATACACTGATTGCATCTTTCAGCTTAACCAAGATTGCTTCCTCATTACTTGCTTTCCTTTCTTCTTTTCCACTGGCATCCTAAAATTGTTATAGCTAGTGCTTCACCTGTTTCTCGCAGGTCTCACTCCATTCAATACCCAAGACCAAGGAGTGAATGAGTAACAGATCTGTCCATTGTCACACACCCACGACAACATAACAAAATTTTCGCCTTTTTCTCAAAGGACAGAATTCCCAAATTCCTACAGGGGCCTTGTGTAGGCTAGCTCATTCCTCATCCTCCACCATGTGATCGAGACCCGCGACCATAGGCTTAGTTTAAAAGGCTCATCGCATTTTGCAACATCGGGGCTCCCGATGCAAGGTGTCCCAACCTCTTCATCTCCTTCAGTCTCGAAAGCGATTAAGGGGCCTATCACGTGCTAGCCCTCTCACCTATGATCACGGCGTGACCCTCCTCCACACGACCACGACGCTATGACCACAGCCTACAACCATAGGTTATTTCGCGTTTCGTGATTTCGGGACTTCACGTCCCTTGACTTCTCATTTCTTCAAATTCTTGGGTCTCGAAATACCGATCCCCGAGTTAGACCCTTAGCCAACTACTAGCGCCTGCCTCCTCCTTCTACCACACGACCCTGTCCTTTGACTTAGGGCCAACCCACTGAGCGCGTTGGGGTTTCGTATGCCGGGATTTTGCGACTTTGGAAACCGAGAGATTCTGCCCTTTGGTCTCTCGGACGCCGAAACGCCGAAACTCATTCACGCTAAATCGACGGTCCTCGCTGTCCCCTGATCAAAGGCCCACGTTCCTCTGAGTGCTAGGTCGGGACTGCACGACTTGGCACTTTGCGAAGGTTCTCCTCTTGAATCCCTCGACTCTCGAAATGCCGAAATTCCCTTCTGGACGAACGACAGTCCAGATCACTCTTGGATCAACGACCACGATTTCACGAATCGTAAGTTTGTGCGGTCCTACCCTTTGACCACTCCAAGTCGCGAGTTAGCGAAATGCCACCTGACTGCCACGCATCCCTGCTGAGTGGATGGTCCTGATTAAATCGAGACTTTCAGGACTATGACGAGTCCATCCTTCCATCTACACAAGGGTTAAGATCGACGACCTAGATAGCTTCCGATGGATCCTGGGATCTACGGTCCCGGTTCCATCGCCACTTGCGAAGGCGGAAGGGGTCGAGGCGTTAACGCCTGCGCTCCTCCTCTAGATCCATTGGCCCTGACAGACCTGGGGTATTTCCGAAAGGATCTCGTCCGTTCGTCTACCAAACGAAGGGA
This sequence comes from Picea glauca, assembly GCA_000966675.3. Classification (NCBI taxonomy): domain Eukaryota; kingdom Viridiplantae; phylum Streptophyta; class Pinopsida; order Pinales; family Pinaceae; genus Picea; species Picea glauca. The sequence goes on from JZKD02S0211422.1 coordinate 167,710, forward strand.
TACTCCCTTTCGATAATTGGATTCGCTATCCTTTCTGAACTTGGGTCACGAAATTCAACCTTTTGGAGCTTCAAACTCCCACGACTCCGAAACCTTAGAGAACTACTCTCTCTTGCACAGGTTTTCCAGACCCGGATCGCATGAACCTTCAGATGGTTCTTGGGCAATTATCCTTGATTTTAGTCGGGTTTCTGGATAAAGGCTCGATATGGTTCCAAAGTTATGAGGCGATTCCTGGGGAAAGGTGCTCTCGAGGAGCCATCCTAAAATATTGCAAAGGTCAACCAGATGGGTCTATTCTCAATGGGATGAATGCATACTTTGAAATTAACTAATTTACACCGACTTCAACTATGGCATATAAGTATAAACATTCATCCATGATATTCAATTCAAAATATAAGGCATAAAACACTTATCAGAAACACAAGGCGTGATGCAACTGCTGAGAGGGGTGCTCGTTTCCACCCAATCATAGGCTCAGTGACTCCAAACGGATTTACCACTAGCCACCCCTGAGCTAGACCACGATGCTCTAAGGTTCAATCTCTTACTTCCAGCTCAACGGAAGTCAAGGACGAAGGTTACTCTCCTTCTCCTGATACAGACAAAAATCGAGGACGAAAGTTACTCTCCTTCTCCTCTGTTCAGAACTCCCCATGGTTCCAGGGTTTTGCGGTTCTCTTTTGCGATCCCTGTTGCGTTCGCTCCCTTTCTCTACCCTTCCCACACTTCCTTTCTTGCCCTTCTCTGCAAGATTGCGTGTGGTGCGAATTCCCCCGTCCGTGGTCAGGTCTGAGAGCTTTACGGATGGGCGGTTCGCCCCATCCCCTCATTAACTCTTGAGGAGCCTCCCCACCTACCATCCTGACGGGAAATTCATTCCAGGGTCAGAGAGTTGCCTTGGTCTTTGAGCAAGTAAAAACCAGTATGGTACTGGTTCGGTGGAAGTTAACGCAACCATTCTAGGTCCCTTTCACCACCCTTCATTAGCCATCGTGGTCTCTTTTAGCGCATCCCCCTCCCAACAGTCATGCAACACATATTCATAACATAATTTACATTCATCGGCCTTTTATACAAAGGTCCATCAAATCAAACATTCACACCTTTGAGTTTGCCATAGTTCTTGGTCAATATAGTTATTTTTACAGACTGGGGGAAACAAGGTGTTACATCCATGTGATATTATGTCTCAAATATGCAACTTCATCTCAAAATTGTGAGATACACTGATTGCATCTTTCAGCTTAACCAAGATTGCTTCCTCATTACTTGCTTTCCTTTCTTCTTTTCCACTGGCATCCTAAAATTGTTATAGCTAGTGCTTCACCCGTTTCTCGCAGGTCTCACTCCATTCAATACCCTAGAACTTATACCCTCAAATAGTGGTTGGGTTGGGCTTTGCCCAACCTACAACTTGCGCGATAACATTTTGGCGCCGTTGCCGGGGACGATTTTGAATCCTCTTCCGAACCCCAACGACACTTTGACAAGCTATCCCAAATCCTTTTCCCTAGCTTTCTTGGTGACTCCACTTAAAGGATGTTCTCTTTCCACCCTTGATGAGCTATTTTTGAAGTTCATCTGGCGACTCCACCTTCCAAGAACCCACCTTTCCCAGATTATCCCTTTCCACCCTTTGATCTCATCTGACAACTTCTAGGAAGTGTTTACCCAACTAATGGAAAGATGTCTCTATGGCGATTTCATGACACATACAAGGCCTTGGATGTTCAATCTGTTAATTGTTATCCAAACAAATGTCTGATGAAACAGTTGATTCATGTCCCTAAGTTCGATGGTGATCCATCCTCAACTGCTGCACATGTCGCCGAATTCGCTGAATTCATCATACACTACAACATAGAACAAGAAGATGTGATTATATGGTTATTTCTCTTATCTCTTGAAGAAAGGCAAAGAGATTGGATCAAATATTCTTGTAGCCCCAAAAATATTTCTTCCTCAATAATCCTTATCCGAGACTTCCTCAAGCATTAGGGCCTGTTGACCACCTATTCAACTAGGGGGTCAACTCCATGTACCATGAAGACATGCACCTGATGGTGCTATCAAGTTGAAGACTTGTTGGTTCTACAAGGTAGATTTGGCCTTCAACATTTTATTGTAACTGGAATTTCTACTCCCCTGCGTGGGATAATAATGTAATGGGTCTGCATGGATCATAGTTTAAGTCAGTTCCCTAGGACTTTATCATTAGAGGAGTCCCTTTCACTGAGTGTTTTTTTTCCTCAGGTTATTAATTTGGCTTGTTATCCCCCACTTTCAGGGATAACTAGGAGATCATGTCTCGAGGCCCACAGGTCCTAGACATGGAGTACCGAGAGCAGGATGGACTTTAGCATGGCCCTGGAGGGCCCACCTTTTCCTTTTCCAGCATCTTCATCTTGTTAGCAGCAATAGCATCCACCACCATCGGCTTGGTCCTGTATCAGAGATGGTTCTTGCTCCATGAGGTAATTAGTCCAGGTATCATGGTGTGTGTCACTTTTGATCATCAAAACCATTGAATGTATGCATCTGATTCCTTTTATCTCTAACAACTGCTTGGATCTTACACTAGCCCACTTGACCATGTTTGGGGGGATTGACAGGGTGCCCTAGTAAGCCTGTATCTGTAGGTTTTGGTTTGCCACTGGGGGGAATTTCTGAAAATCCATTGTCTGCTCCCATCATAGTACCGCTTTTCCATCTTGTTTCCTGCTCACCTATCCCATTCCACTTGTCCAGACATTGGGTTGACCTATTTTCAGGATTGCACCTTATCTCGTGGGAAGAAGGGGCTACGGGCCCAGAAGGTAAAAGCAAGCTGGTAAAAGATAAAATCCTAAAAATAAAACCTCGAGATGCTTTGCCCAGGGATCCACGAGAAAGCAATAAAAAGCTTGTCAGCAAGAAACAGGAGGGACCCGAAAAAAAAATAAAACAAGGCCTAACCAGAGGATAGTGGGTCTCATCACGAGCTAGCCTATTAGGTCCATGGGTATCTAACAGTATGACATTGCCATTAGCTGGTCACCACGCCAGGGCAGTGACTCCTGGTTGCATGGCCAAGAGAAAGGGGGTCTCATCACGAGCCAACCTTCTCATTTCTGTGAAAATACTTGTGGGTAACGTTGTAAACACTGGTCACCACGCCAGGGCAATGTCCCCTGATTAGCTCTTGAACAAAAAACAATAAAAGAATGAAGAATAAAAGGCAAGAATGGGCTTGGAAAAAATGCATCCATGACAGGTACAACTCGCCTTCTACAAAGGCACCCACAGGTAACATTTTTGCATCCATGGCCCTCACTACACCCACATGTTTGGACATCACCTAACCACATCACCCACTTACATGGCTTGGGTGAGGTCTCTTCCGGGAACTTTCCTTCTTCTGTGGACACTAGCCCAATAGGACGCCTTGTCCTTTCTCCAGACTTGTATTGTAGGCTTGTGTAACGTCTTTGAGTTGTTAACTGATGTATTAGGGATTTTATGCACATGTTTAATAATGTTGATGATGAGATGTGATTGACATTGCTATGATCTTTATGACTGATGAGCCCATGGAGGGCGTAGCTTTTGATGTGCAGGACCATGCCCGACGAACAGGTACCATTTTGGACCGGTACACATGGGGAGATGATCAGGTCGGACCTCCATGGGGCTGAAGAGCCCATCAGGTGAATTCTGAGACCCCATCAGGGGGTAGAGACAGGATAGAGATGGTCAGGGGCTTTGCATCGGAGAAGAAGAGGATGTTCCACCAGAGATACCCTGACAGAGCTTGACCTAGGGGGGATGGCCCTCTTTCAGTAGAACGTTGGCCTTTGAAGGCCTAGGACGTCACCATCTTGACCATGACGTCATCTAGCATCATGGACGCCTTGGGAGGCAGACTAGGCAGCATTGACACGTGTGGCAGGTTGGAGAAGCCTAAGGAGGGCTAATGTTTTTCTCCAGGATGTCCCATTTTCCCTAGAAGGGGATGACGTCTCCCTTAAAGGGTATTTTTACTTCTTTTCAGCTTGATTAGGGTTTAAATTTAACATTTTAATGTAAAACAGTATGATTTTAGTATTTTGGCCTTATCGACCTTTTACATGACCTAAAATGTAAAATTAGGTCATGGTACTGTATAAATGATGGATTTTTACCTTCATTTTATCATCACAACTCTCTCACCACTTGGTGAGGTTTGAAATTTATGCCCTATTTTAGGGTTTTGGTTGATTTAGTGATGCGCACTTGTTGAAGGAGGATTATTTTGGCATGTTTTGGCATTTCTCTTGAAGGAAGGTGTAACAACTAGGGTTTGCATTGATATTTCTTGGTGAATTGTAAGTATTTTTCTGCAAAACTTCTTGAATGAATGGTTGTAGTTTAATTTCTTGCATGTGTTTATGATTTTTGCTTAACAAAACCCTTGGTGACAAGCACACAAGTAGGTCCTTGTCTCATGTCCCCTTTGAGAGAAATTTTTAGCCATTGAAGAAGGAGAGAGCCTAGCCATTGCTACACTCCCTTCCTTTCTTCATTTATTGCTAGCCGTACTATCTAGAGGCCAAGAAGAGAGAGACGTCTTAAGCCTAGGTCTACTACACTTGGGGCCATTTTTTTCTCTAGGGTTTGCTGAAAAGGCCTTGCTGTAACAACACCTTGCTTCATCAAACCCTCTAGTTTTGGTTTTATGCTTCATCTTTCAGCTAGCCTTTTGCCATTTGAGTGAAGGAAGGAGGAGAGAGCACTGAGGCCTAGTTCACCTACACCAAAGTGAGCCTCTCTCCCTTAGGGTTTTGACTTTGAGGCCTTGCCTTAGAAACACCTCAAAGTCTCTCCCTCTAGTCCTTAGCCGTTTTGAATTTTGTCTCCTTCAGCTCTTGCGTCCTTCACTATTGACTCCATTTAACCCTAAGGCACTGATCCTATGACCTCATGCGCTGAAGTGAACCTGATCAAAACTACTCTCAACACTTTGAATCAAACCCTAACCTAACTAACCCTACCCTAGAACTAACCTTCTAACCCTATATGTTGCCGTTATCTTCTACTATTAACCATAGTTTTAAAAACCGGTCTAACCGGAACCAGAATCGGCCGGTTTGACCGGTTTGATGGTCGACCGGTTCGAACCGGTCAATAAACCGAACCGGTCGACCGGTTTATGACCAAACCGGCCGGTTTATGACCAAACCGACCGGTTTGGTCATAAACCGGCCGGTTTGGTCCCAGAAACCTAAAACCCTCTAAAACCCCCTAAAACCTAAAACCTAAGTAACAAGTTGGAGTTGT
>JZKD02S0211422.1:178513-189848 GCA_000966675.3 Picea glauca
GTTGTTGTTATTTGGTATGCATGTACTAATTTGTCATACATAAAACTACTTGCTAGAGCACCCAAACAGAGACAACAACCATAACAATCAGCAAAACTAAATCATGACTGTTGACTGTTATAAAACAACAGAAAATTAAATTTAAGACAACAGAAAACTTAGAGTCTTAGCTTGGTCAAAGACAGACCAAGAAGACAGCGGATAGGACCTGGAAAATTCTACAATATTTCTTGCCTCTTCAAGTCGCGAGTCGCGAAACTCCGAAATGGAGTCGACGGTCCAGATCACACCTTGATCTGACGGCTGCGATTAAATCGCGATTTCAATGGTCATATTTCTTGCCTTTCCAAGTTGCGAGTCGAGAAACTCCAAAATGGAGTCGACGGTCCAGATCACACCTTGATCTGACAGCTGCGATTAAATCGCGATTTCGCATATCGCGATTTCAATGATCATATTTCTTGCCTCTCCAAGTCGCGAGTCGCGAAACTTCGAAATGGAGTCTCGGATCAACAGTCCCGATCAACACTTGATCTGACGGTCATCAGGAATTGTAAATGGGATCCAACGATCAGAAATGCTACTTCTCCTCCCGAGCTTACTTTGTTCCGCTTACTCTGATCTTGCCATCGATGATCTGCCAACAATCCTCTGCACTATCTCTTCTAAGCTTATTCGAATCTTCTCTGCAACGTCTTCTCAAAATGCCCATCTATTTCATACTTTCTGAACTCATGCCATCTTCACTGTTGTACTTGCCATCAATGACAAGTATACAAGCATGCGCTGTCCGTTAAAGATTTTCCAACAGAAGAGTGGCGCATCTTTTGGAGAGGACTATCTGTATTGGTTTGAGTTATCTCTTGAACATTGTATTGGCAATTTATGATAAGGAAGTTTTTGCTGGGTTTTCTTCCCCTAGAGGGTTTCCCAGGATAAATGCTATGTCTCTTGTGAATGTGTATTTCTCAGTGATCTTGTTCTTATGTTGCTCTTATCTATTGAAATGCAAAGAACTATAATAATAGCATAAACATTAACACAGGAGTCTCAGTCAGTCAAAACAACAATTTTAATTGCTAAGTCATGACATAGTCAAAATGTTATTTTTGTAAATTATGAGTTAAATGGGTAATGTAATGTTGGAAAAGGGTGAGAGAGATGATTCCTACCTACCCAACCCACCTCCTAACCTTTACACACCCCCTTACACACCCACTCACTAAACCCTCATGCCTCCTAGGGGGATTTGTGCCCCCCCTCACATGGAAACCTTTGAAACATCATTTATTTGAGTTGTGGGCCCCTCCCTTTAGTCGTGTGCCTTTCCTAGCCTACCACCTCACCCATTTGCTTGGTCCCACACTCCACCTCACATTCCACCTCATCAATCCTTGTCTAAAACCCTAGAGTTATGCCCCCCTCCTTGGGATTCTCTCATTAGCTTGGTATTTGACACTTGGATCTCATCCAAGAGGGGTGACTTTGCCTCTCCAAGTATAAATGAGAGCCTCCCCTCACTCATTTCTTCACCATCCTTTGAGCTAGTGTTATGCTACTGGATTTTTGCCCCATCTCTCTCTCTCTCTCTTGTTCACATTGCATCCATCCATTTTTCTCTTGAGAGTGTTGGAGCAACTTGTTGCTGCAAGACTCTCCCTTTTGGATTAATAAGAAGCTTTTGGAGGATTTGGAGTAACCAAGAGTAGTCTGGTTTTCTTCTTGCACATGAGGTGATATTGTGGTTTTTGGCATCTTGTGTAGTATTGAGTAGATTCTTGGGTAAAGTATTTTACTTGGGTAGGTTCATCAATAGTAGTATTGTTGATCTATATATGTTGGGTGGCTAGTAGTGTGAAGTATTTCATGTTGTTAGCTCATTCAACCATATTATCTACTTGTATACCTCACGTTTTGTTTGAAGTTTTGCAGGTTTGCCTTTAGGGTGTTGTTGGGATAGCCTCAAGGAGGAGTCTACCCTTAAGGCCTATTCAAACTCCATGCTTTTTCTAATATGATTTTCTGTTCACTTTCATTACACATTTCACTTAGCTAACCATCATAGATAGGTCATCTAAATCAAATTTTTACTTATATTTTATGTGAAAATTTTCTGCCTAAAAGCATAATTTTTTCTTAACTTTTCTTGTGTTGTGCAACATTTCTAGCAAGCAATAGCTTACTGGTTTTTGCAGGATCTTACCAGGAACAAGGGGTTATGCTGCCCACATTCGGTCACACAACACATCAAGGCCTCTCCTTTGTGTAGGTAACGAATCTCATCTTTCTCCTACATTCTTCTAGCATTGTAGCAAGCCCCCGGGAATTTCCCTTGAGGCTTGCATTCTCTTGTATTTAGTTTCATTTGTTGTAAGTTATTTTGCCTACAATTTGGGTGAGAGATTGGCTCGACCAACCCCCCCAAAATCGTAAGGCTAGGGCATAGTGTTATTATTCTGCAATTTGTTATTTTTTTGCCCCACTTGTCATTAGGACAAGGTTGTGTGGCTAGGATTGTCTTAATAATTGTTTAGCTCTTAGAGATTTCAATCCTCTTTGGCACAACAAAGGTAGACTTGCCTCCACCTTGTGCCATTGTGAGTGGTTTATGGTTCTTTATGTTTTCTATTTCAAGTTTTGTCTCATAATTGCCTACACCTTGGGTGAGACATCCCCAATATTGTATGGCTAGATAAGTATGTGTTGATGATTATCTTATGCTCATCTGACTAAAAATTTCTAGAAGTAGATATCATACACACACTATATCTTAGCTTAAGCCCTTAAGGCATAATCTTATTTGCATGCTCTATATTTGGCCTTAAAACGTTTTGACATTGTCACCCTTTTGATAGACTTTGAGTTGTTGATTGTATTCATAAGCTTATTTGGCAAAACGTTCCTCTCATTTGTCTTCAAAATTAACCTAATAATAGGGCTGACGTCACCCTAAACCTGCAATAGTGACGCAGCAACAATATTTATATATGAGCAGATTTATTGCATTGTGATAATACAAGGATTTGATTTTATACAGTGATTGCCTATATCTCTTGTGTATTTATTGAAGAAGTGACATAAAATATAAGTTTTAATTGCAATCATTGACTTCGTCAATAATTACATTTGATATTGCTCATATATGTTAAAGATAGTCATTAATACTTTGAAGTACTAACCACTGCAGCATATTTTCTAGTTTTATTTTCCTTGTCTCGCAAACATGTGCTCTTTCTTAGTGGAATACCTTCACTCTTGACTATCCCTTTGGCAGTAATTTGTGAAGGAAAAGCTTGCTTTAACCTATAGAGCATTTAAACCTTTGACCCTTCTCCTTCAACGCCCCAGATTACTAGGGAAGTCTCCCTTGGGATTAGCCACCCTAAATAGAAAGAGCTCCCCATCGAGGTGACAGTGGGTGGGGAAGCTCCTATTACGCCAGTTTGAGCCTCGACTCCAAGCTATCTAAACCTTTCCTACAAACTGTGCGATAACAATGTGCATTATCATATGTTTTCAGCCTTAAAAAAGGCCGCTTCCTTAACTCCATCTACCCCTAAAAGGCACTAGTCCTCTCCTCTTACTTTTTGACAAAACTGCCAACCTCAACTCAAACTTTCCACTTGATACCCTACTAATTTACTAACTTAGTCTAGATTACTAATCATAAAGCTTGCTGCTGCTAACATCACTGCTACAGCCTTTTGTTTGCAGCCTTATCAAGCCTACTAACCATCTTAAAACAGCCCAGAAATTTTATGAAACAAGGTACTATCAATAAATGCCAAAGTGTGTGATCAATTGCCTCTTTAAGGTACATTTCTGAAGGTTGTTGCTGCTATCATCACTTCTATTTTACTGCTGTTCCAGTCTTCTTAGACAGCTTTTAAAAGTTATTTGTTGATCGATACATATCTAGATCTTGCATGAGACAAAGTGTTATCATTTGAGACCTAAGTATCTTGTTATATTGTCTATTCAATTTAATTTTCTGAAAGTTATTACAGCTATTACAACCATCCTGTAGCAGCCTATCTAAGTTTATTTACAATCCTAACAAATTCATAATCTGCATATGACATAGCATTATCATCTAAGAGTTCAAGTATTACATTACATTGTCATTCAAAGCATTTTCTGAAGAGAGTATTGCAACTGTCATTGCTTTATCTTATGCTGTTGTACATGTCTTAAATGCTGCACATACTTATTGGCTAGCACTATTTCTTACAAGTTCGTTGTCTTGCTGAAGCATTAATATCACTTATTGCTTTTAAACTACCATAATGTTTGCTGTTGTCTTGGTAAAGGGAAGGTACATTCTTTTAATCCCTTGCTTCACCTTTCAAGACATAAATCTGATTTGAGTGACCTAGAGAGAGGGGTGGTTTACTTGTTATTTCTCTCCCTTCATCAACCCATTAGGTCTAGGGACGTCTTCCTTGGAGTAGAGTCATCTTCCTCCTAAATAGAAAGAGGTACCCTATTGAGGTGACAGTGACAGGATTACCTCCGTGTTACGCCAATCTCGGCCTACTTACCTTTAGGCTTTGGGCAAGTACAGATTGCGCGATAACAACAACCATTTCCCTTCTTACAAGACTTTTTTCCAAGCTTCAAATCCACATTTGACTTTGACCTATAGGGGCACCATTCATACATTATCACTTTCCATCTCAATCCCCCTAGGGTCACTCGAGATTCCTCCATTGTGGTGATTTTCATCATCACTGAAGTGAGGGGAGTGTTTATCTAAGGTGACAGTGTGTAAATACTCCCATAGTTGTCACACTTTTGTGGTTTGGGTTGGGTTTTGCCCAAACTACAATCTGTGCGATAACACAACCCATCTTTAAGATTGGAGTAGGAGTTGATTGGATTCTTGTGCCCACTAACTTGTAGCATGTTGTTTTTTCAACTCTAGAAGGCATTTAGAGCCTCGTTGATTATGGATTTCGTTTCAAATATGTATTGCACTTAGTGCCATTTTGATAGATTCACCCTGACATTGTATATGCACGAGCAGACTTTGCTTACTTTGTCTCTAATGGTTTGGAATCTTTAAAATATTTTTTTCATTAAAATTTTAATATTTTATGTATTTTTAAGTAAACTGAGTCATAAAATTCAAACTAGTCCGAGTCAATGCTGAGTTCGAGTTGATCCTTGGTCGATTTTGAGTTTTAAAACATTGGTCAGGACAAAAACAACAATCGGTTTTGAATTTCGAGGGTTATGAACTCCTCCCTTCTCATGAGTGTGCTCAAACTTTGTTGCAAGTTAACACCTTTGGCAAGGCATTGTTTAGAATACACTGGCTTGTCGGGGTTTGACTGTGGTGAGTTTCAGTCAAGGTTTGACTATAGTGAGTTTCAATCAAAGTAGTCTAGGATAATAGCATAGTGTTTAGTGTCCTGCTTTGCAAATCAATTCTTTTATGTTTCTAGTGTTTTACAGTAAGGGGTACTAAACATGAGAGTTAAGCTATTTCTTATTGCAGTCCATTTCCTTTGCCAAAGGACAATTATTGATCTTGTGACCTATTATAGTGCAAGTTGTAGGTTGGGAAAAGCCCGACCCAACCACGGAACAAGTGCTACAACTTAGGAATCCTACACCCAATGTCACCTCAATGTAGGTCCCACACTTCACGGGGATTGAGATGGGGATGGAGATGGATGGAAATGAAGCCCCTATAGGTCAAGTCTAAATGGAATGAAGAGTAGGGAGAGATGCCTTGTAAGTCAAGTAATGGATGCCCCACAGGTATAGTGCTTCTTCGGATGATTGTACCTGCCCGAGACACAAGAAAACACACCTTGCAATAGTATATGTTAGTTGGATCAACAAGTTAAGCTTGCTGTCCCTAATTTGCAACAATAGATGACAGTATATATCAGCAAGAAAAATATACTATAAGCTGCTCAATAAATGCTAAAGATCAAGTAAAAAATACAAGAGAAAAACTAGTAAATGACTAGCTAAACTCAAGATGAAAAACCAATACTCTTAGTATAAAAGATAAGGCTGTTGTAAACACTTGTCTGCAACAAATTATATCAGCCATATGGCTGTAACATTCAATATATTACAGCAAGAAAATCAGCCACTGAAATCCCCTCAAACTTTGCCCAAAAGTGCGCTAGGCCAAAGCGAGTAAGTGTACAAACTTTGGGCGGAATCCAATGGTTGATAAGAGAGTTATTAAAGCAAGTAAGTTTAGGGTTTCTGCAACCCTAATGGCTGAAGATGCAATTCTATAACAACAAGAAGAATTAGTGGGAGAGAGGGGACGCCCTAGTAGGGGAAGAGTCCTCTCAATTAGGAAAACCAACTTTAAGCAAGAAATATTTCAAAAGACCAAAAATTGCGTTTCCCAAGGCAACGATTTTATATCTCCAATGCAAAAAGGTATGCGTAGTGCCTTTACTATTGGGTTAATGGAGTCACAAGGAGCTTAGAGAAGCTAACTCCTTGGGGGTTGTAAGCCCTTTTACCCCCCCAAGGCAAGTTTCTCTAAGCTAGGGTTTAAGCTAAGAGGGTGTATGCCCTTATACTTCTCTTAGCAAACCCTTAATCAATGAGATGAATCAATAAAATGGTGAAGACTATGGTGGGGGTGTATACCCTTATACTTCCCACCTAGCTCCTAGCATAACAATACTTGAACTTGAAAAAATGATAGCATAATAGTAGAAAAACATACCAAGATCAAGAGAAATGCCAAGACAATCCACCACAAGAGCTAGAAAATAACCTTCCAAGGCTAGCGCATCACTTCTTCCATTAACCATTCATAACATAGCCTTAAAACAAGTGGACGCTAAAAGAGCCAAGGGGGCCGAAAATTTCAGACCAAGTCTCTCACAAGAGAGAGAGTTATGTTTAAAATGAGATCTTATGATCTCTATTTATACAAAATTTAGCTCACATAGATTTTCCACAAATTAAGGAGTAAAACACAAGATTAGGGGTCAACAACCCTAACCTTGCCCCCTTAACAAAATAATATTAAACAATTCACTTAAAATTTCATCTTTTGCACAAATTAAACCTTAATTTAGGAGGACGTCACCTCTTTAGGGGACGTTTTTCCACTTTGAGGAGGTCGTTGGTGTTGGAGAAGCATGGAAGGGCCTTCGAAGGCCATGTGTCAAGCATCTAGGCATTCATACTGTGGTGAAGACTCTCTTCTCCTCAAAACGTCCATGTGTCAAAGAGTGGCACCTCCCCACCATGCCCTAGCCACCAAGGTTACGACGTCAAGCTCAAATGTAAGACGTTTTGCCCCTCCTGGGAAAATTGTTTGGCAAGCAATGGGTGGGCTAGGTCGTCCAAAGCATCAACAAGGCCGTCCAAGTCATCTCTTTCTCATCTGGCATGTGGGGGCTAGGCTATGTTGTCCAAGTCATCTTTGAGGCCTTCCAAGTTTGATATCTCTCATTCGGCATGCGGGCCTGGCATCCAACATGTGGGGGCTAGGCTATGTTGTCCAAGTCATCTTTGAGGCCTTCCAAGTTTGATATCTCTCATTCGGCATGCGGGCCTGGCATCCAACATGTGGGCTTGCAGCCCCATGGAAGCCCAAGCTAGGCTTGTTCTCCCAAAACTGTCCGCCAGCTAGGTCCTGCAAAGACAAATGAACATGCCCTCCAAGGATCTTAAGTCATAACATAATGATAAGTTAATCCAATCAATAAATAAGCCATCCAAGCATGTGCATCAAAGATCACCATATCAAACAATTAACAACTCAAAGACACTATGCGACTTGTCAAGCTTAAGTATGGGAGGGTTGACGAGGTGTCCTATTGGGTAGATCTTTCCCTAGGTCAAGAAGAGCCTCCAAGAGGCCCCTCTCTAAGCCATGTAAAGTGTGTGAGGTGGATGGGGTCAAGACTCAATGGGCATAGGGCTCATGGCATACTAGGGGTCAAAGTGTCTCATTCATGGGTGCCTTTGTAGAGGGTGTGTGGTACCTTCGTCTGCAATGCACTTTTTCCAAGCCCATCATTAGCCTTTTATCTTTCTTTTTTTATATTTTCTTTCATAATAGCATAAAGAGAGATTGAAGGTCATTGCCCTGGCGTGGTGACCAGGTGGTGGCAATGTCACCCACAAATACCTAATGGAAATGAGAAGGCTGGTTCGTGATGAGACCCCCTTTCTCTCAGCCATGCAACTGAGAGTCACTGCCCTGGTTTGGTGACCAGATGATGACAATGCCATACCACTAGGTATCCATGAATGTGATAGGTCGGCTCGTGATGAAACCTCGTATCTTTCAACTAACCTTTTAAGCATTTTTATTATTATATTGTGGGTCCCCTTTATTCACAGATAAATGTTTTATTGCTTTCTTGGGTGACCCCTGGGTGAAGCATTTGGAAGGTTCATATATGGCTTTTATCTTTTACCCAACACCAATCCCTTTGGGCTTTTAGCCCTTTCTTCCCATAGAATGAGGGCCAACCCCTTCTTGGGTCAATACACCCTAAAATCCCAAGAGATGAGGAAATGGAGGGGAATAATGATGGAAACTGGTAAGTATGGTTGGGAATGATACAATGGCTCATTAAGGGATTTCCTGGTAGCAAACCCATTACCAAAGAAGACCACTTACTAGGGCACAATGTCAACCACCAAGGTGAAGCAGGGAAAAAGGCATAATGTCCAAGCACATATCATGAAATCTAGAGCAATCTAAGATGCAACATAATCAAATGGCTTAGATATTGAAATGATGATCACCATAACACTGACTTGTACTTCATGGAGCAAGGCCCACTGCCTTTCGGAAGCCAACTGGTGTGGTGGATGCCATCTGTAAACCTGTGACCATCTCTGTGGTGGTGAGTGGGTTTTCCATCTGTGCAAAGGGTAATGCTGGTCATGTAGTCTCTCAACACTTCATATCTGCAACATGAGGGCCTTCGAGACATAATCTCCTTCGTTATCCACAAAATGGGGATACCATGAACTAGAATATCATAGATGGCAAGTAGTTAACATGTTACTGAAACATGAAATCACATCTTCTGAAAGGTTTGAAGTATGAACTGTGTCAATTATTTGGAAACTTCCCGATGCCATAAACTCTTCAGCTTGACCTTGGAACAAACTTGCTGTCAGGGTTACACTGAGCTGTAAACCTAGTAGAAAAGCATGGATTTTGACATTGGACTTACACAATATATACAATATTATTTGTTCTAAGCTTCAATGGGAAGTTTGCAAATCCATATATGAAAAACGAAAAAGGCTTCAATGATCAGACAAGCTCCTTGATGTAATCATCACAGTGACTTCCAATGAAGAATTAAAATAGTTAAATATCTGTTCAAAATCCAAGTGAAGTGTTTATTCTTGAAGTTCCCATCTATCCTTAATCCTCTATACAAGTAATGTCTTAGGCAAAGATCTGTCAATGAAATTGCCTAGTTGGGTATAATATGCAATTTTCTCTAATATTTCTTCGTGAGGGATGCCAAAAGATATCAAATGGTTCTCCAGGATTTCCATATTTCAAGCATTAGAAACAAAATCTTTGGGTCTTGTTATCCCTGATTTTTAGGGATAACCAGGAGATCATGTCTCGAGGCCCACAGGTCCCAGACATGGAGTACCGAGAGCAGGATTGACCTGAGCATGGCCTTGGAGGGCCCATCCTTTTCTTCTTTCATCAGACTTGTCTTGTCAGCACAACAACATCCATCACCTTCGGCTTGGTCCTGTATCGGAGAAGGCTCTGGCTCTGGCTCCACGAGGTAATTGGTCCAGGTATCATGGTATGTGTCACTTTTGATCATTATAACCTTTAGATATATGCATCTGATTCCTTTTATCTCTGACAAATGCTTGGATCTTACATTAGCCCACTTGACCATGTTTGGGGAAATTGAAAGGGTGCCCTAGCAAGCCTGTACCCATAGGTTTTGGTTTGCCACTGGGGGGATTTTTGAAGAGCCATCGTCCGCTCCCATCATACCACCACTTTTTCATCTTATCTCCCACTCATTTATCCCATTCCCCTTGTCCGGACATTGGATTGACCTGTTTGTAGGGTTGCACCTTATCTTGTGGGAAGAAGGGGCTAAAGGCCCAGAAGGTAAAAGCAACTGGTAAAAGATAAAAGCCTAGAAATGAAACCTCGAGATGCTTCGCCCAGGGATCCCCGAGAAGGCAATAAAAAGCCTCTCAGTAAGAAACAAGAGGGACCCGAAAAATATAAACAAGACCTAGTCAAGAGGATAGGGGGTCTCATCATGAGCCAGCCTATTAGGTTCATGGGTACCTAACAGTATGACATTGCCACCATCTGGTTACCACGCCAGCGTAGTGACCTTTGGTTGCATGGCCAAGGGAAAGGGGGTCTCATCACGAGCCAGCCTTATCATCTCTATGAAAGTACTTGTGGGTAACATTGTCAGCTCTGGTCACCATGCCAAGGCAATGTCTTCTGGTTAGCCCTTGAATAAAAAGAAAAAGAAGAAGAAAAAAATAAATAAAAGTAAATAATAAAGCCAAGGAAGGGCTTGGAAAAATTGCATCCATGACAGGGACAACTCGCCTTGTACAAAGGCACCCATAGATAACATTATGCATCCCTGGCTCTCACTCTACTCACATGTCTGGACATCCCCTACCCACATCACCACATTTACATGGCTTGGATGAAACCTTCCTGGAAACTTCCCTTTTCCTTTGGACACTAGCCCAATAGGATGTCTTGTCTTTTTTCTTCGATCTTGTATTGTAGGTTTTTGTAATATCTTTGAGCTGTTGAACGATACATCAGGGTTTTATACATGTGTTTGATAATATTAATGATGAAATGTGATTGACATTGCTATGATCCCTGTGACTAATGAGCCCATGGAGGGCGTAGTTTTTGATGTGCAGGACCATGCCTGACGGACAGGTACCATTTGGACCGGTACACATGGGGAGATGATTAGTTTGGACCTCTATGGGGCTGAAGAGCCCATCAGATGGTTGTTGAGACCTCGTCAGAGGGGCAGAGACATGACAATGTTTGATCGAGGTTTTGCACCGGAAAAGAAGATGACGTTTCACCAAGAGGCACTTTGGTAGAGCCTGGCCTAAGGGGAATGACCCCTTTTCAGTGGAACGTTGGCCTTGGAAGGCTCAAAACGTCCCCATCCTCATCATGACGTCATCCAGCTTCATGGTCATTCTTGGAGGCAAATGGGGCAGCAATGGCACGTGTGGCATGTTGGAGAGGCCCCTGGGGGCTAACGTTTTGCTCCTGGATGTCTCATCTGCCCTAAAAGGGGCTAGCGCCTCCCTTGAAGGGGCTTTTACCTTTATTACA
>JZKD02S0211422.1:205635-219341 GCA_000966675.3 Picea glauca
AACCCTAATTCACTGCTGAAACCCTAATTCGTTGTTGACCTTTTCCCTCCAAGTGACTTTTACTTTATTTTATTATTCCTTGATTAAATCACTTAATTAATTAATTAATTAATTATTTTACCTCTAAAAAGTGATTTATCCATCCTTGTGGCTTCTCCGGCCATTGAAAGTCACTTCTCATCATCTTATCCTGTAGTGCTCTTCTTCCCGATTCCAATGAGCTATTACACTAAGAGGTTTCTCCAAGTAATATGCCCATTATGACCTTCTTAGTAAAATTAATTAAGATATGACCCATAATAACTCAAAATTACAGAAATCCTTGGAATGAAATGAAACCAAAACCAAGCTGTGCAGAATGGATCTTGATGATGAACGATGCAAGTCGGGCCTAATAAAACCCCTCAATATCTCTCGAACTCTCTGTCACCCCTATCTGGCTACTCTGGTAGGCATAACACTCTGTAAAGTTATAATGTCCCAAAATGGGGACATTACATCGGCAACAACAAGAAAGGACGGTTGGGTGTGAGTCAGTAGGTGGCAACAAGCAGTCGTCGATTGAGATTTGACAGTCGCAATATAGTAGCTGGGCGAAGTCAGTAGGGGCTGTAGACATGAAGTAAATCAACCGACGGGAAATTGCAGTGGCGGTTGTGCGTGGTCGTCGGAAGATTCAGGAGAAAGGGGCAGTTGCTGCAGTCACTGCCAACCGTTGCTGGGAGAAGCCACAGAACAAACAATAGAGGACGCAAGCACCGAGAGTCATTGATTGTTAAGGTTTAAGCTATTATTAGGTTTCTTTTCAATTTAGTAGATAACCATAACATAGATAGGATCACTGAGAGAAACACAATCACAAGATACACAACATTTATCCTAGGAAACCCTCATGGGGGAGAAAACCCAACAAAATCTTCCTTAATATAGATAGTCAATACAATGCCAAGACAATAAACCAAAACACTAGAGAATATCCAACATTGAGCAATGCACCTTTCTCTTCCTTCTTCTCCCAACTGCAGCTACCAAACTTGCGCACTGGATGAGCGAATGAGTGAGTGACATAATGAGGCGCTGGCTTCCTTTATTTATACAAACTGGCAGGTGCTGGAAAGGTGTCTCTCCACTGGGCATGACCGACTTGTCTTCTTAGTGGTTAAAACCACTTTAATTAGCCCACTGGCCGACTTCTCAATTTGCATATTATATTTAGGGTTTGACCAATCCACAAAAGGGGATTTGGTCAATTACAATGCTCGACATGTTCAATCCACAAAAGGGGATTGATCTAATGAATAATAACTCAATAATAAATAGAATACTCTTTGCAGTTACAATATTTCAACACTCCCCCTTAACAAGAAGGGTATTCTACAACATCATCAGTAGAGAGAGAGAGGGAAGAAACATCAACAACATTTGGAACACTGACTGGCATATCTATAAATCATCGAAAGTTTTTTCATCATCAATATCATCATCCACAACAGGGAGTTGGAATGGCATCATCATCATCTGCATCAACATGGATTAGTATAACACTAATACATCATCATCATCAATAACAACACAAGGCTGATACAACGTCAACAACAACAACAACATCACAGCACAGAGGCTGGAGCATCATCAACATCAACACCAGGCTGGAAATCTTCAACACGAAGATGGCATCTCAACAACATCAGCATGAAGCTGGAAATCTTCAGCACGAGGCTGGCATCACAACAACATCAACACGAAGCTGGAAATCTTTAGCACGAGGCTGGCTTCACAACAACATCAACGCAGAGTTGGAAATCTTCAACACGAGGCTGGAACCTGGCATCACAACAACATCAACACGAAGTTGGAAATCTTCAGCACGAGGCTAGCATCACAACAACATCAGCACGAAGCTGGAAATCTTTAGCACGAGGCCGACATCACAACAACATCAACACGAAGTTGGAAATCTTCAGCACGAGACTGGCATCACAACAACATCAACATGAAGCTGGAAATCTTCAGCATGAGGCTGGCATCACAACACTACTCCCCCTAGTAATGGAATACTGCTTAAACGTTATTTGTATGACACACACATGCGAAAATCACCAAGCATGTTAACTCAAACGCATCCAAAAACCCCCAAAGTATAAGATTCGAGCGTCAAAACACTAGTTCAATAGTAGATATCCAGATCTGCCGGATTTGGGATATTTCATTGGTTGGCCCTTGCAATAGTATGATTCATAGAGGCTTTATTTGTTGTTGCATCAATGACATCTGTTAGCCCTGGTTCTTAATGTGAGAAGGGTGTCAGTTGATCCAGAGAATAGGTGGATGTGTAGGCTACATTGTGTTTGATCCAGAGAATAGGTGGATGTACAGGCTACATTGTGTTTGGTTCATTTGGATTTCTTATAAGTTGAGGGTATTTGCACAGCTTGTCATCTACTATGGTATACCCTTTAAGGCTCGATTGGCAAAGAGTGGCCTCTCTGATGGTCTTTGCATAGTTTTCAACTAGCTTGAGACGGTGAAGCACATCTTTTGGGAATGCCAATTTGCTAAGAGTTGTTGGAGGTACATTCAGGACCAATATTTAGTTCTTCTTTAGGGCAGATTGGCATGCTACATTGTTTGGTGATTGCAGTTGTTTGATTCGCTCTTCTATCATTGGTATTTGATAGTGCTTGAGAGTTTCTGCCTAATTTTCCCTTCGAAAGATCAGGTGTGTTGCTGTCCTAATACACACCTGGGTTATCGTGGAAGAAAC
The DNA here is from genome assembly GCA_000966675.3 of Picea glauca. Taxonomy (NCBI): domain Eukaryota; kingdom Viridiplantae; phylum Streptophyta; class Pinopsida; order Pinales; family Pinaceae; genus Picea; species Picea glauca. The sequence goes on from JZKD02S0211422.1 coordinate 208,400, forward strand.
CTTCAATCCACTTGGTATGTCCTTGGGGGCAAGTCTCGAGTCAAGGTGCTGTCACCTGATCCTCAGTTCCTCTGTCTAGGCCAACTCCTAGCGAAGCCAAGGGGGGTAGTCCCTATAAAAAATAAAACTAAGGCTTTCTAAACTAAGAAAGAAAGAGCACTTTATTCTAGGAGTTTATTGCTTGAAAATAAAACTAGATCTACTAACATTTATCATTCACCATCATCATAATAAAAAGTACTTGCTTTGTAAACGTGCATATATAATCATCAAATAATCAAGTGAACTGCCATTCCATAAGCATGCATGTATAAAAAAGGATACAAGATCTGCAAGATTTGAGAAATAAAGTTAGATAAAATACATAAATGTAAAGACTGTTTACATGAAAAGATAGATCAAGCATGAATGAAACTGTTCGCATAAGACAAAAGATAGATAGTATGTTTTAACCAGTGCCTTAAATGGAGTCATGGGCAGTGTAGATCGAGGATTTTATTAGGGTTAATTTTGTAATTAATGAAAGTGTTTGGCCCCCTTATGTACTATTCGCCAATCTAAAACTTTAGCTACTGGGTGTGCCACAGATCCAACAAGGTGAGTTACTAGGTGATTTGACACACGCCACCCAAGTAGGGGTTCTTAGATGAATAGTACCACTCGAAGATTTCCCCAATTATACTAACAAGGTTCAATTACTTTGATAAAATAAATGATAGATCACACCTTGCTTTGTAATTGAGGCCACTTGTATAAACACTTGAAAGAAAGAATTGCAACACTTTAAATTTAGATATCCTGCTTTGTACTTGAAATAGAATCAACAAGATATAGCTTTGAAGATGTTGTTGCAAAACCTGAAAACAGATTAGAAAAGGTGAAAATACTTGAAAACCAGTTAACTAAGCATGCATGAAAACTAAGAATTAATTGACATGCATAGAAATCAGAGTGTTGTAGTGTGTTTAGTATACTTGATTTGTGTACTTTATGTTTAGATTTGAGCATGCACAACTTCAAGAAAAGAAAGACAAACCACAACGCAAATCCCCCAAAGGGGATAACGGAACTGGGCACAAAGACCTGCTTTTATTACTTGTTACAACAGAGAATTGATATTCTCTTTGAGCTTTTATCTCTTCGGAAGGAGGGATCCTTATAAACTTGGATCTTTAAAGAAAAAAACAAAAAGGAGAAGAAAAGGAAAACTTCGAAAAACGAAGTTAAAACCCCCCAGGGTCCCTGGAAACCTTGAAATCCACCCAAAATGAGCGGAACCTCCTCTTGGACCTGTATTTGCTGCAACAAAACAACAAGCAGATAAGATTAGAAGTGATAGAAAAAGCTTTTAAACAAACAAAAATTTTTAATCAAAATTTTTAGAATTTTTCTAAGGCAAAACTACAAATTTTTAGGGTCTTTTGGGTAGCTTGCATGGACTAAACTTAGGCTCTTCTAACTGTTTCTGTTTTCTGTCATAAAACAACAAGCATAAGGCAGTTAGTTAGCTTGATTTTGAACTCAAAACAAAACACTTAACTAGCTTCAAATCTAGGTGAAAAGGAGCTAAAAAATGCCCTAGATCTACTTCTTTAAATTGAAAAAATTCTAACAAGATCTAGAAACTTTGCATGCAAAGGAAACTAATTCAAACTTTTGATTTAGAATTAAATTCTTCAACATGCAATGAAAGCAACCAAATGATTTTAAAGAGAAATGAGAGGGAGAAGAAGAATCCTTTTTCTTTCAAGCATTGAGAGTTTGTGGGCGATGGGGTCCTTTGATGAAGAGTAGAGGGAGCTCAATCCTTTGAAGATCTTGGACAATGACAGTTGAAGCAACAACCTATCAATCCTCCAAGCTTGAGGAACCCGCAACAATGTACTTCAACCCTGCAAATATTTGTCAAAAGGTCTTCCCTACACAAAACAAAGCTCAAATATGCATGCTAGTTTAATCGAAAACGAAGCATGCAATACAAAAGTCTATGATTTATAAGGAAGAAATAAGATGAATCAAACTAGATTTATCTTATCTTACTGTATGATAGCATACCTTCCAAGCCTTTGCCAATAGATAAGATTAAATAACAAGATATAGATTACCTCATACAACTATACTAGATCCAAGCATCCACACATAGCATCCACACAACAATAGAGCTCCAAAGTTTTTTTTATTCAAATGCTTACAAAGTATTACATACTTTCTTCACCCAAGACTCAACTAACTAATGAGAGGGGTCGACCTTTCTTAAATAGAAATGGAGGTGGAGATCCCTAGGTAGTGCATGCACTAGGGTTAGGGTTTTAGTGTAGGAGAGGCGTGAGGATATGAGGGAGTGGGGCACTAGATTAGAGGGAGAATGGATAGGTAGAGTAGTCTAAGTGGAAGCGTAGGTAGGATGAAGAGGAAGATACGTAGGGAGAAGGGAGCGTTACGTAGGGTGAGGAGTGACGTAAGATAGAAGAGGAGTCATGCACGAGTGAAGGGAAGGTTACGTAGGTGAACAAGGAGTGAGTGGGAAGTGACGTGGAGGGGGAGGACGAGTGATTAAGGGGGAAGGGCGAGTGTATATGAGTTAATTTAGGAGTGAGGGCGAGTGATCTAGGGAGAGGGTGAGTGGAGAGTGCGTGGGTCCCTTAGTGGATGCATGAGGTTTTAGGTGAGGTGCCACCAAGGAAAGGGAGTTGAGTTCTTTTATTTGAAACTCCTAATGCCATGTCATCCAAAAGGTCGACCTCCCTTTTAGTTAACTTGTCTGAAGTGTTTAGTCAACTAGGGACACCCAAAAGGCATGTCTCAATCATGTTCCTAGTTCTCCTTATTTTTAGGAGATTTAATTAATTGCCCATTTTCTGCATTTTTCGAGTAATATTGACATTTTTAGTGATAATAATCGTTTTTTTGTCTCGAAAGATGGGCAATAGGGGTTTACATCATGCTCTGGACTGGAAAACGACTGTAAATATGACATCTGAAAATGTTTGATGCCATATTTTTTACATTTATTGACTTAGAATTAATAAATTCCAATTTTGCAGGAATTTAATTAATTCTCTAAAAACTGAGAAAAAACCTATCAGACTTAGCCGCAATTTCCAAATAACTCAGACACTATGTTCTAGTATGAACTTATATACATTCTGACACTAGACATTGGATTTTCCATGCCGAGACCTGCTTGACATACTTTGGCTTTGGAGCAAGTCTTTTTTCTGAATGAAAAAACTTAGAAATTATTTAATCGCTCACTAAGGCAAGCAGAAGCTCACTAAAGCAAGCAGAAAAAATAATTAACAAGTAAAAAAAAACACTTCGGAGTATGTGCCCACTCCCAAATCAAGGGTGGCCAATAACCTTTTACAATATCTCATACTTAGAACATTTATTACAATAGTGGAAATGCGGAAAAAGTGGCCCTTTTAAGGCCTGCTGAATCACTGAACTTTGTATATATGAGCATTGAATACTCATTTTCTGGCGGCTCTTCAGGAAATCCATCTTGTGCAAACTGGTGGATAACAAGGTGTAAGTTTGTTTTTGAGCACGAGAATAGCTCTTTGTTTTCTTTTTGTGCCATGTGATGTGATGAGGTACATCACCAGCTGTTGGCTATTGGTGCCTTGTTGATAAAAGATGTCCAATCTTTAGATTTCGTTGCCTATTCAGATTTAATTTTTGCATTAGTAGTTTTATGGAAGAGGATATAAGGCTTATTGTATATACCCTTCCACCTTTAGATTTGCTGTTTGTAAATACTTTTCTGTAATTATAAGATATATTTTTCGAAAAACAAATCTGCATATCCCTTGGGATCCTAATACCTTGAATGTAGCCTTGAGCATTAGCTGTCTCAAGAAGTTATCCTAATGCATCAACTCTCAGAACATAATGGTAGGGGGCTGTTGCCGTCCTAATACACACTTGCTAACGTGAGCAAAGTCCAGCTCACTTAGTGTGTCCTTGGAGGCACAATGCCTAGGTTTACAGTCCACACTGTCACCTTGACTGGAACCTCTTCCTTCTAGGCTTACTCCTAGGGAAGCCAAGGAGGGTAGACCCTAGTTACTAGATATGATTTAACGTTTATGTTCTAGGAATTGGTTTTAATTTGTTAAAGGTTCAGGGGAAAACTAACCTATGATGCTAAGGCAGCAGATGCAAAGTGCAAGATTACTTATGTTAAGCAAACCCTTCCCTAAGTCAACTATGACTAGTGCCTAAAGGTTGGGCAAGGGGTCAACTACGTTTAAGGGAGTTTAATTACAAAAGATTACAAGTATTACAAAGTTACAACTATTCCACAACAATGCTACAAGTACTTACAATAATGAATAAAAGATAACAACAATTATGAACAAAATGGGTAAGATACACAAGATACAAATGAACAAGATTAACCAGTGCCTTAAAGGGTGAGAATTAAAAGATATTCAAAATGTTAAGATTATTCACATAAGGCCAAGCATGCCCCAATAAGAATTGGACTGCTTTTCAATGGAAACCACTAAAGCACTCAAGATCCAACAAGAAGATGCCTCCAAATGGGATGCGCTATCTCTTGAGGGATCACACCATAAAGAGCATAAACTGAAAGATATGAAATATTTGAAAAACGAATGCTCAACTCACATAAGAGATTTAACACTTAGAACATTAAACTATAGACTTGCATGAAAAATAATAGATGTATGTGCTTGCAAGCTAAAGCTCTAAACAACCATAAGATGTATCCCAAAAGAAGATTGCCTAGAAGATTAAGTGGTTAAGAGTTGATTAAAGATTTGCAGGTTTTAATTACCCTCCTAACTAAGTGTCAAACCTTAATCCTCCTCCTCCTATTGCCAAATGGCTGCTGGATGCTCAAGATAGTAAGGCAACAAGGCCCACCCTAGCTTTCTCAGTCAGCCCTAAGATCTGAGTATTTCCCGGAAAAAGATGCATCCTGTGCGCCGTGAGACTGTCCCCGGCCAACACCTTCCGTTGTTTTCCTCAAACCCCGTTTTAGATGCCCAAAAATAGTGAAAACTGCCCAAAACCGAAACTTAAAATGATTGTTGTGAATGTGTTACAAATTATGAAATTGCAGCATGTAAACACATATGAACTTGTAAGTAGGCACCATTCACATCATCATTTGATAGCACATAACACGTGCAAGATATATGAAAAGATTGCAATGAAAAAGGCAAGAACAACTTGCCAAACAGAGGCGCTATTCTATATCATTCACCACTTAGCCATGTATTGTTATTTCACAAAAAGAAAAACGTGCTAAGAAGTTAAAGAAACTTGCTGAAGTGAGATAATGTTCCTACACCATTCATATGCCTAAGAGTTGTCTGTGAATTTAAATGGAAGTGAAACTTGAAAGAGAAGATGCTTGCAAAATGTAAGAAATTACTTTAAGACATCATTATCCATCCCACATGTATATCGCATTAAGAGATGTGCTAAGAAGCTAAAGATATGATGAAACTTAAAGCATGTAAAAGAAACTATGCCTCAAAGTCTTAAACTAAGATGAGCATATGTGTGATGTCTAACTCTAGAAAATTTTAAACATGTAAGTAATAGAAATCATCAACATACTACCATCCTAGCCATATGATATGGGGATGTCTCTACCAAAGTGTAGGCGATTTATTAAGCAAAACTTGGAAATAAATGAGCAAACCACTAACAATGGCACAAGGTGGTGGCAAGCCTACCAATATTGTGCCAAAGAGGGTTGGAAAAGAAAATACAACTATTATTAGAACAAACTAGCCACACAGCCTTGTCCTAATGACAAGTGGGGCAAGAAATGAAGAATGCTGAAATAAATTTGTATCCTAGCCCAATGATATTGGGGGGTTGGCTGAGCCAATCACTCTCCCAAGGTGTAGGTAATAAACTAATTTGCAAAATTAAAATACAGTGGATGAAATATAACCATAGAATGCAAGCCTCAAGGGAACTTCCCGGGGGCTTGCTACAATGCTGGAAATGAATAGATAGAAGAAAAGATTCGTTACCCAACTAGTGGAGGCTCTTTGGGGATGTTGTGAGAGTGAATTTGGGCAGCATATCCCCTTGTTCCTGGTAAGAATCTGCAAAAACCAGCAAGCAAATGCTTGTTAGAAATGCTGCACAACACAGAAATGTTAAGAAAAATTTCTATTTTTTACGCAGAAATATTTCACATAAAAATCTCCAAATGAAATTGAAATTATATGACCTATCTAAGATGGTTATCAAACTGAAATATAAATCAAATGTGTGCAAAAAATAGGACTAAGTAGAGCTAGGAGTTTGAGAAGGCTTTGAGGGAAGACTCCTTCTTGAGACTTTCCCAACAATCCCTTGAGGTAAACCTGCAAAACTCAAGACAAATCGTGAAGCATGGAAGTAAATAATATGTATGGATAAACTAACAATCTGAAATACTTCAAACAACTAGCTATCCAACATATATAAACCAACAAGACTACTCTTTGCTAATCTACCCAAGTAAACTACTTTACTAGAGATCTACTCAACACTACACAATAAACTCAAACACTACACAATAAACTCAAACACCACAATATCACCTCATATGAAAGAATGCAACCAGAATACTCTTAGTGATTCAAAATCCTCGAAAGCTTTATTAATCCAATGGGAGAGTGTTGCAGCAACAAGTTGCTCCAAGACTCTCAAGAGAAAAATGGGATGGAATGCAAGATGGCAGGAGCAAGAGAAGTGGGGCAAAATTTCAGTAGAGTAACACTAGCTCAAAGAATGGTGAAGAAATGAAGGGGTGAGGGGCTGTATTTATACCCAAGGAGGCAAAACGACCCCTCTTGGATGCATGCCAAGTGTTGCAACTCAGCTCCATGAGAGAATCCCAAGGAGAGGGGCACACCACTTAGGGTTTTGGTGAGGATAGGTGAGGTGAACATGAGGTGGAGGATGTAGGACCAAGCATAGGTGAGGTGGTAGGCCAGGAGGGGCGCACTACTCATGGGAGGGGCCCACCCATCAATTAAATGATGTTTCTAAGGTTCATGTGTGAGGGGGGGCGGGGGCGCAAATCCCCCTAGGGGCATGGGTATTTAGTGAGTGGGTTGTGTAAGGGGTTGTGTAAAGGTTAGGGAGTGGGTTGGGTAGGTTAGGAATGACCTCTCTTGCTCTTTTCCACCATTACATTACCCCATTAACTCAAATTTACAAAAATTACATTTTTGACTGACTTTGACTCCGGGTGGACAAACACCTAACTAAGTTTGTCTGACTGAGTTGAAACTTGGCCCATGGGTGTAGGGGTGCCTTTCCATTTCTTTTGAGCACAAACACTCCTATCAAAAACCCAAAGGCCTAGTTTTTACAATAATTGCTCAAAAACAATTAATTAATTAAATAATTAAAATCCCAACCTTAGGAAAATTAATTAAATTTAATTAATTAAAAAAAACCTATCTAGACTCGACGAAATTCCGCGAAACTTTCTATGATGTCTTGCATGGTCATTTACATCATTCATAAACAATAGCTATCAGAGGATGAGACATTTAGAACGTCCTTCACCACTTTGGAGGAATTATTGCAGATGTGAGGGAAAAACTCAAGGGAAATTAATAAGGCTGAAAAGCCCAATTAATAACTTAAGGATAAAAAATCCTCGGTGAAAAGAACTCTCCCAATGAAAACATCCCAAGGTACCTGACCTAATTATGATCCATGCAGACCTATTACATTATTAACCACGCAGGGGTGTGGAAATTCCGTTTACAAAAAATTGTGTTGGAGGCATAAATTGCCCAGTAGAACCAAACTGTCTTCGACATATTTGCATCTGATGATGCATATCTTCATGGCACATGGAGTTGACCCTCTAGTTGAATAGGCGGTCAACAGGGGCGAGGGGGCAGCCTGTCTAATAGGATTGGAGAACGCGCCATTGACTGATACCAAAGTTGAAGCTTCTGAAAAAGACTGTTTAGACCATAGCTGTAAATCAGGAGCCAAACCCTTATAAGAGGGATGCTTCCCATTTAATAGAAAATGGTAGACTTGATCATCAAACGCCTGTAGTTGAGTAGGCAAGCATCAATGCTATCAGTGCCATTGTGTCTGTTTTCTGTGCTTATGTTTCAAGTCTGGAGAATGAGTCTATGACATTGTGCTTTATCAGATGTATGCTTGTGAGTGTAAATTGTAATTATATGTAGATATGGTCAAGTATATGTTTAGATAAAGTTGAAGTGTAAGAAGATGTATACTAGCCTTTGGATGTGCATATGGAGGAGATCAAAGTCGAAGCTTGTCTTCTTGACGACTAGTTGTGCTATTATGCAAATACACTAGTTCATAGAAATTTGTTGCAGCATAAGTAAAATAACTGTCTTGTTATTTTAATTGGAGAGAGAATGAATGATGACACTAAGCTTGTTTGATGTGTACTATATAGTCTATACTTTAGAATGAAACTAGAAGAAAATGCAGATGATTGATTGTAGAAAAAGATAAAATTGTATGAACACAGGTTGGTCACTTTGTGTGTAGGTTCCAAAGAAAGGTAAAATCTATTCTGTGAATGAAGGCAATGCAAAAAACTGGGATGAGCCTACCAAGAAGTGAGTCCATTTTTCAGTGGATGTGTATACTATATAGGGTCTGGATGAGCAACAATAATATTTATTTACTAACAGATATCAATACCATTTTATCTGATTTTGTTTTCCAGGTATGTTGAGAGATGCAAGTTTCCTGAAGATGGATCATCTCCAAAGTCTCTTAGATATATTGGAAGGTGCGTGCAGTCTTTTTCTACGTGTATTTTGTAAAGGCTAGAGAATTATCACTAAAAAACAGATCTAAAGCTCCACCCATTAAAATCATGGTAGAAGAAGTTAGTTACTCCTCTAATTCCAGAGGGGAAAAATCAATCATAGAGGACATACTAGATTAATTACTAAAGGAAATGTAAATTCAATGTCAAACATTGACTAAAATATTTAGTTTTCTAGTGCAAAAAGAGCACAAAATCCCAATTATACTCGGAGAAGATAAAAGACTGCTACTGATGAAGAGCCTAAACATAAGAAGGTGAAGAGGCTTAATCTTTCATAAGTTCGATGAAAAAGGGAATGAATCTACCTTAAAAGGATGGTGTAAATTTGTGGACCTCTATTTCCAATTGTGTGATACCTCTTAATATGTTAGACAAAGTCTAAGAAATTGCTAGTCAGGAATCTAATCACAGTACCCACTCCTAAGAATAAATGGGAAAGCATATTTAGTGTTTGTTATGAACCTATGAAGAAAAGAGTTCAAAGCAAAATAGTCAAATTTGGGTGGCTGGAGACAAACTCACAAAATTGGCTATATTCATTCCTTGTAGAATCAATGACAAAGCAAGTGAAAAATATTATAAGTGAGAAAGATTTCAAATTTATATAACATCTATGGAAATACCTCTTCAAATCACTTAGTTGCCGAATGATCTTCAATAGAGAAACCACTGACAAGTAGGATGGAAAACTGAGGAATAAACCAAATTATGGAAAATGTATAAGAACACATGTTGAATATTAGCAAACATGGTAAGGAAAACTACCACTTACCAAGTTCTAATATGATCATTGATAATAGCTAAGCTGCCAAAATATGCGTGTACAGGGATGCCATTTTTTGAAACCAGGGTGCAGTGGGGACATTGGGTTGCTTCAGGTTTATATATATATATATATATATACATACACATATTTTTCCAGATATATAAATTCACCTCAACCTTCCACATGTTAAGTACCTTGAGTGAGTTCGTACCTTAACAGCACCCCACGGATTCCCCTCTCTTCCCTAGTTTTCCAGATGGAGGATGGTATGAACTGCCAGCTGCAATAGCAGTTGGTAACCCGATAGGACTCAGTGGGAATGCATCCCACGACCTCCTTTGGCATTATACCTTAGAGGAAAAGGGTCGAACCAATTGAGGTATTTGTTAGGGTTTATTACCCCCTCAGGGGTGACAACTTTCCGAGGTACCCTCACAAGGATGTCATGTTGCTACTTGCATGAGATATCATGCTCAACTTCTCCAGACCAGGCAGAGTTTCTCTTGATCTCCATCAGTGTTTGATCGTGCTAGCTCAGTTGTGGTACGACTCATCCTCCTCCCTCACTCTTTGGATGACAGATGATGCACTGTGGATGTTACAGTATGGTTTCAGTATGCTTTATTTTGATATTCCATGTATCGATGCTCACCTAGCTGTAATGGTATAACCTCCTAGTTAGTCATGAAAGTGGTAAATGCTTAACGATATCTGATAACACTTCATAACATTGCATAGTTTTATTAATTTCCTCGTTATACATTGGGGAACATGTTTTCTTTTAGAAGTGTGTCATTTCTCGGGTCAATTTGTACTATAGCGTACTTAGCCTTGATAGTGTCAACCACTGTTGAAAAAGTTGGCATCAGCAAAAAGTTAGCGAGGGTCCAGAAAAAATCGTTTCGGCAAAAAATCGGAAAACCACGACAAACATTAAAAAATACAAAAAAAATTCAATTTTTTTTTAAAATTTTAAAGATTTAAAGCAACAACAACATCAGATAAACACAATGGCACATAAATATGGAGAAATCACTGATATATATGTAGTGGATGCCACATAAAAAATTATACATCAAAGTCGATATTGAATGCTGAAGGGCCAATAGTTAGAACTTAGAAGTTAGAACCAATACAAAATGACATCACATATATAATTATAAAATGTATCTCATGATTCATCATCATGAGGGAGATGTCTAATATACAATGACAAATGAAACAAAACTAGCAGCTAGCTATCTAATTGTTAATGTTTTATGCTGATATTATAGTTCTTTGCATTTCATAAAGATAAGAGCATAATAACCACAAGATCACTAAGAAATACACATCCACAAGTACACAGCATTTAT
>JZKD02S0211422.1:230343-246635 GCA_000966675.3 Picea glauca
TATTCTTTCCAAGAGCACATCCTTTGCAAATTCCTTCATGTGTAGACTGTAATTCTGGTATTCCTTCAACCATCTTTTTGAGAAAAGGTAATGCTTGATAGTTAATATGAGCGTATCTTCTGTGCCAAAGTTCATTGGGATTGACTTCGTCATGTACAAGAGCTTCTTCATTTTGTTCTAGTAGTCTATATAGATTTCCTTTACGGGTTCCAATAACCCTAACATTCTCTATGTTGGAGTCTTTGTGTCAAGATAACACTTTTCCATCTACGAAATCTATTCTGTTTCCTTTGTCTTCTAGGCAAGATATGGATACAAGATTCTTTTCTAAACCAGGTACATATAAGACATTGCTCAAATGAACATTGTTACCTGTTTTCAACTTGACGGAGGCTTGTCCAAATCCTTCAACTGGGTAAGTGCTTTTGTCTCCAAGCTCTACCTTGTACGATGTCTTCTTTTCATTTAGATTTGAGAGTCTGGCTTGATCTCCCGTCATATGCCTAGAAGCTCCACTGTCAATTATCCACATGTCATCTTCAATCGTTCCTGTGAGTGCCGAGTAGTGTAGATGACTAGTCTTTTCATTCATGACTTCGGTTGACTGGTGACTGGTCACACTTTGATCCAAAACTTCAACTTTGACGTTTCTGCCTTCTGAGAGTGCCAAGAGGTGTGTTGAACTAAGGCGCACTTGAATACCTTCTTCTTGAGCGAGATGTTCCATCATAAGGTGTTAGATCGAGGTTTTAGGGTTTCTGCAACTGCACCTGCTAGTAACCCTAGGGACAGTGTCTTGGTAACTACTCCTGCTAGTAAACCCTAGCGACAGTTCTTCAACAAGCTTAGTATCCTAATGGCTATGCTCCCTTCCAACGGTTAGACTGAATAAAGGAGGTGTGGGCCCAGAACTTGTTAGAATGTGCTCGTTTTACCATAGACAATATCGCTATTGTCACCCAACCATAGGCCGAAGCCACCCTCCGAGCACCTTGACCTTGACAGAGAGAAGAATCCTGGTAGCAAACCAATAGCCAAGCAAGGCTAATGCACCAAGCAAGAAGTAACCAAAGCTGATCGGAGAGTCCAACCCAGAAAGATAGAAACAATAGACTTCAGAACTGGCGGCAACACCTTCTCCAGGACTTGCGCACAAGACTGCCAGACTGCAGTGCGCACAAGTGTCTCTCTGCGATTCTGAGAAGTGTGTAAAGTGAGGACTGGCGCCCTGTATTTACACTGGCTCTGGCAGGCTTGCCTGGTCCGACTTCTTATTCTAGGTACTAATTAATTCATATTAATTATCTCTCTTAGCTGACATCTCTTCTAGGGTTACATTCACTTCTTTTCTTGCTTCCGGAATATTCTAATCTTGTCAAAGGTCACAATGGAGGTTGATACCTCCCGAAGCTGCCATAATATCAACAATATAACCACTAGATAATAAGATATACATGTCGTTCATGACCACATGCATTATCACACGAAATAAGAAACTGTTAACCTGAGATTTCCAAGTAGGAAATCCTTGGTTACAACTGCCCAACCTTGGTTGCATCATTTGTTTGAATTTATGTTGTTTTTTATACTCTATCAAATATCTCATAGCAGTTCCTTCCTCTCCAAGAGTAATATTCTAATAAATCCTTTTTCTTTGTATAGCATGGTAGCTGATGTTCACAGAACACTTCTGTATGGTGGCATATTCATGTACCCTGCAGATAAGAAGAGTCCCAATGGAAAGTTACGGTATGAGATAATTATGATATGTGTTCTCCTATTTACCAATACTTATAGTTATTGCATTATAAACATAGATCCACAACAGTTCATATTTACTACTACATTCTTTGTTAGTTAGTTGTTTCACAAATAGATGGATCCTCAACAATGAGAAGAGAAACAAACTTTGGTTTATATTGGCTCTGTTTGCAGTACTCTCTATGAAGTGTTTCCCATGTCTTTCTTAATGGAACAAGCAGGAGGTCAAGCCTTTACAGGCACAGGACGAGTATGTACTGAGAAGTTCTTTTGCTGCTGGGCTTGTATGAACTTTGTAGCTTTAATTGCAAAAGCTTTATCCCTGAGCAATATTCTCAAAATTTGATGAGCTTGCTACCAGCTGCTGTATTTTGATTTTGAAAAATTGAGTTTGGTTTTATTTATTGCAGGCACTTGATATAGTTCCAACCACTATTCATCAGCGTTCTCCTATCTTCCTCGGGAGCTTTGAGGAAGTTGAAGAGATTAAATCTTTATATGCTGCTCATGAATCAAAGACCTTATAGGTTCGTTTTCCACATGTATTATACCTTTTTCATGAACTGGTTTAAGAGTGAAGTCGTGGGGTATTGAACACTAACTATTATAAACTCAAGTTCCTCAAGTACAAGTTCTGTTAAAAGCTTGTAGAATATGCCAGCTTTAGACAGTTAGGTAAGCCATTGAGAGTCTCCAGTCTCTCTAAACATTGTTCAAATTATATAATAGCCCTTTGGTTGTTGGTTGCAATGAAAAGCATATAGAGTTGTAAAGGATTGTGTCTGACAATATTAATGGACGGTGAATTTTCATCCATGATAATAGCTCTGTTATAAATCTCTGGTTCTTTCTCCCGAGTAGGCACTTGCTTGTGTTAAAGTTGGTACAAAGGTAATTTTGGAGATGTGGGATAACTAACCTTTTATTGTTGGTCATGGTATTAGAGATATATATGGATTTAGCTATATTGAGTATGATGGAATAGCAATAATTTATTATGTCCATTATGTTATAATATATATTTGACAAATTATTAATTAACAGTGTTTCTGTTTAAAAATCAATGAAGACTCTTTTAAAGTAAAAAAATTGAGGGTAAATGTTTTACAAGAGTGTTTATAATAGGTATTGTTCAGTTACACTCCACAGATATTTGGGCATTGTTGTGGAAAATGTTATATCTATTTCTTTGTAATTATAATTTTTCCCACATGTATAACAGTAGTGAGATGGAGATGGTTTATAAGGCATTACTTGTACCAAAATCTTGAATGTTGGCTTTGTAGTGCCCACCAATTTGGTGGGGTAGCATCCTTCCTAACTATGGCACGGACTTTGCTGTGGTTACGATGTCATGCCTTGTGGGGCATTTTTAGGTTGTGGTTGTTCATTGTATGCTGTTACAGATTATCTTGTAATAGTAGCATATCCCTATGTGGGATTCGTTCCACATCAATACTTTTCTTAAATTTTGTGTGTGTGTTGTGAATAGTCCCACACACATAATAATTATGAGACTAAGACGGTTTATAAGGCATAACTTGTACCAAAATCCTTTCCAATTTGAAAGTTGGCTTGACTTTTGGGTTGTTGACATGGGAAAATGAGCCTTGTCAACCTCAGAGGTTCTCCAGGCAAAAACACCCAATTAGAGCTTCCTTAAGGGGAGGGTTTGTGGCACTGACTGCTGTAATTTGGGTTGTTATGAGTTTAAATGAAATTGCAACTGATATGCAATGCAAAAGTGTAGTATGAAATGTAGCTAACTAAATTCTAGATAGAAGCAGTTACAAGAGCTGGAGATGCAATTGATAGCAGGGAAAATAGTCCACCGATGTTATCAGAAATGAACCTGAATTGGAACCGATGTTCATTGTATGATGTTACAGATTATCTTGTAATAGTAGCATATCCCTATGTGCGATTCGTTCCACATCAATACTTTTCTTAAATTTTGTGTGTGTGTTGTGAATAGTCCCACACACATAATAATTATGAAACTAAGACGGTTTATAAGGCATAACTTGTACCAAAATCCTTTCCAATTTGAAAGTTGGCTTGACTTTTGGGTTGTTGACATGGGAAAATGAGCCTTGTCAACCTCACAGGTTCTCCAGGCGAAAGCACCCAATTAGAGCTTCCTTAAGGGGAGGGTTTGTGGCACTGACTGCTGTAATTTGGGTTTTTATGAGTTTAAATGAAATTGCTACTGATATGCAATGCAAAAGTGTAGTATGAAATGTAGCTAACTAAATTCTAGATAGAAGCAGTTACAAGAGCTGGAGATGCAATTGATAGCAGGGAAAATAGTCCACCGATGTTATCAGAAATGAACCTGAATTGGAACCTCCCCCTCTTGAAGTGAAATGATCGAATTGCTAAGAACACTTCCTTGTCACAAAACTGGTTAATAACCAAGCTGAAATAAAACACAATTATCATATATAACAATACGGAGAATAGTCCACTTGCTAAAACATATACATAATAAAAGATCCTAAGCCACTGAGAATAGTCTCAAGTCACCGAGAAGCTCATAGTTTCATATTAGGCATTAGTGAACATAATATAAGAGAGAATACACATCATTACGTGAGAAGAGTCCCATAGATTAAATTGTTCACACCCATAACACCAAGAGAAGTGAGCAAGGAGAGAAGAGTCCCATGACCAACACAACTCTGCAAGAGTATAAACACACCAGCTAACGACATCCTCTTTATTAACATATGGAGATAGCTTACAATACCGAAAAGAGAATCCCTTACTTGAAGGAAAATAGTTCTATTTATAAGTTTATTTGTGGCCATTGGCCTTCCAACTTCTATGACTATTCATCTATCTAAGTGACCCTTGAGCTTTTGGATGGCTATTGAGTTCTTAGCTCTTGACTTGTCACAAATTTGTCTTATTTTCGACTTGATTGTTCAACTAATTGTGAGAATAACTGCTTTATGAATTTAGAAATTACAATATTTCTCCCATAAGGGGGGCTTCATCGAACACTCCTAATATGATGACATATGCTCCTATCATTGAGATGCCTGCGTCCTCTTCCTTGTTCACATACTTGCAGCCTTTAGACTTTGATATCCTTGCATTTATGCTAAACTGGAAGTTGCATTATCTTTGCATTTTCTACCTTGGCTGTATGCAACATTCATAGGCCTATTCATTTCAACCTGCTATGAAATGGGATTAGTCATCCACTGGCTTTTGGCTTGAGTCCAACAATTGCACTTCATATCCCTTTTGGTGAATCTTCTTCCTCCATTCAATTCTTTGCACACAAAAACATTGTAGGCTTAGGATAATCATAAAATTACTTGACATGGATCATAACTGGCATGATGAACCTAAATAGCTCGATGCAATCAATACATGCTTCATGAATGAAAGTAATTAAAAATGTGGAAAGGAGATTGATGATCAAGAGTGATTTAAAAAAGCCCGTCCCATTCATCAAATCACATTTTGGTTCATGACTGCTCCACGCATTTGTGATTCACTTCATGTGCTTACAAATATTTCTTATCCTACTTATGTTATAAGCATCTTCCAAGGGTGGCTCTGCAAGCTCTTGGACAGAGGAAATTGCCTTAATCTACAACATGATAGATACCATAATGATCAAAACCCTTTAGCCGGACCAAGATATGGCTTGCGCTACAAGGTAGTTGTGATTTTGGCTTTTTGGGATTTCTTGCTTTTCTTTTGAAGGAAAGTTGAATATTTATTGGCAATGGTTGCCTACTGTAAGGATGCCTGTTATGCTACGTTATGGTCTTTCTTTCCAACCAGATTTGCTTTGAAGAATTTGATGGTTATGCCACATGGGTTCTTGATGCAATTCTAAAACTTACAAAGGATTTTGAACTAGTAAATCAAGTCTTTGTATCTATTTGCATATGAGATGGGGTTACTCTAGTATATCTTTCACTCTAGCCTCACTGTTTCCCAAAAGAGATAGATAATAACTTTTGTTATTGGTTATGTAACAACATAGTTAGCTCAAATTGCAATGAGCAATTTCCGTTATTGGTGAATGAAATCACCATGGTACCTTTCTTAACTCTTGTCCTGGTATCAACATAACACTACTACTTTGTATAGAGATCCTTTGACTTGCAACAAATATCCCTTTGTTATTGTCCCTACAATGATATGTGTCGTAAACAAAAGAGAGTAAAAATGCAAAAGCAAGAACAAGCGAAAAGGAGCTAAATATATTGTTACATATTTAGCTCAAAGTGCGACGAGCAATTTTCATTGCTGGTTTATAAAATCACTATGGTGTCGTTACATATTTAGCTCAAGTTGTGACAAACAATTTTCACTATTGTTTAATGAAATCACCATGGTGCCTTTCTTAACTCATGTCCTAGTATCAACACAATGCTACTAATTTGTATAAAGATCCTTTGACTTGCAAGGTATCCCTTCGTTATTGGTCCTTCAATGATATGTTTCATTAACAAAGAAAAATTAAAATGTAAAAGTAAGAACAAGAGCAAAGGAAGATTTAGCAAAGTCCATTATCTCATGTACAAATCACATTCTAGTTCATATTGGGCTTCGTGTCTATCTTTGCATCTCCATTGTTTGGATCAATCTCAAGTGCTTTCTTTATGTCAATCTTTGCTAGATCCAAATTTGTTGTTTGAATGTATGCCTATTCTTTTTTCTATAAAGCCTTCACATTTTGAGATTCTATTTCGAAAACCTTTGCGCATATTTTTCTACTTGTGAAATCTTGCAATTTGAATTTGCGAGCGACATTTCTAAGATTATCAATGATTTTTAAAGGCTTTGATTACTCTTCCTTGGTAAATGAACTATCGTATTCAATATACTTTGTAGTGTTTTCATATTTCTTGGAAGCCTTGAAATACTCATCCAACCTTGAATAACACATTCCCTTTTTTCTTTCTTCTTCCCAGTTACCTCTATTTTGTTAGTAGTGTTACCCCCTCTTACCTAGGGGTAACTAGAGGAGATCATTCTTCATGATATGCATTGCAGAAAATGGTCCCAAAGATGATGACCAACATTCTCCACAAACAACAACCCCTTAGATGCCTCTTCATCATCATTGCTTAGCTCATTCATTTGATCAACAAACTCATTTGATGATGGTGGTCCAATTTCACATAAGGTAGATTAGCCATTGTGTCATACAAAGTGTTCCATTTAATGTATTGAACATTTGGGTAAGGATCATTGGTTGAATTCATATAACGAATCATGATGCTTGAAAGTTAAGTTTTTTTCCTTGTTTCACCTTGGTGGCCATCATATGTGTTCTAGTCAAGTGTTGTCACTCTTGGGGAAAATAAGTACTAATGGGAGGCCTTGATAGGGGTAATGCACCCGTTCCTTTCCATCCTAACATTCCATCTGTTGTCCTATGTTTTGGGAATGACTATTATATGTATCCCAAAAAGGTTTGTACATCATTCCCCTATGAGAAGAAGAGGCTTGGATGCTCGAGGTTGATGCATTTGTAAGAAGGAATGGAAAGATCATGTTATAAATTCAAAATGCAAAATAACAATAAAGGGATATGAATGATAGATCAAAAACCAAGTAAGCTTGAGCTCCACCCCCTCTCTATGAGGTCATCACCCCAAGTCCTAATGCACTGAGTGCATATCTAAAGAAATGACATAATTATCTCGATGTCATAATGTAATAAATGCATAAACCTAAAAAGGGGCTTGCACAAAAAAACAAGGAATATCAAAAGGCAAGATAGGGGTGGAAAGAAACAGTGCCAAGAAAAGGGTAACTCAATGCATTAAACACTCCCTCTACAAAGGCGCTTATGGAGATGAACATTACATGTGGCCTTGCATGTCAATGACACCATGACCTTGAAGTAAAACCTATGTCATACCATTCACTCACACTTACACTTTGATGGGTTTCTTTGGAAATACTCCTCTACTTGGGTACTAACATACCTAATATGGTTTTATGATGGTCCTTCCATACCTAAACTTGGAAAATTGCACAAAATTATAAGCTAGTGTGAAGTTTGAAGAAGATACCTAATGTGAACTACATACGTGGCTTTTGCATTCATATGTAATTCACTTTTTATGATTCTAATGACTCTTGTATCCATGGTGGTTGGTTTCATTTGATTCTCTAAGCCCATGCTTGATGATGATCATCCCTTAGACATGGTCCTTTGGAGGACGTTGGTGATGCTTCCCCTACACGTCATGAAGGACGTTCAAGCCTTAATGATGAGTGTTGGACCTTGTGATGATTTGGCATGCCTCTTAACACCCTCAAGCACCTCCTGGACCATGGAAGTTACACTTGTGAGCTAGGACGTTGGACAATGAGCTTGACGTGTCACTTTGAGAGTAGGGAGCACCCACCATGGACATTGCACCCCATTGAGGGAATTGAGGTTGAGCTTGATGACATGGCCTTTGACGATGAAATTACACCTCTTTGAAGAGGTCACAGAGCCCTTTTCCTTGATGATATCATGATTGGGACCATGGACATTGCACATGTTATGGGACGTCACACTTGAGGATGATGTGACACTTGCTTGAGCTGATCTAGCACCTTGGATGATGAGGAGATGTGACCTTGACGAGGAGGCATGATTATTTATGATGCTTTGCATATTTTGGGGAGAGACGTGACTTTTGGAACCTTTGTACCCCATTTGGAGATGATGTCACCCTTCTTGAGTCTTCTACACTCACACATGTGACGTTTTTGAGGGACTTCTTCATGTTTTAGCATTGTATCATTTTCTTATAGGGATTTTTGGGGTCGGCCTGGACACATTTACCTTGTGTCATGTACATTATTACATTTTAGGGGCTTGTAGGAGGATATTAGCTAAATGAGGTGAAGCGCTGGTTTCCTCATATAAATAGAGGAAGTGCTCCCTCATTTGAGATCACTGCTACTTGTGGAGGATCACTTCTACATGTCTCTTCTCTATTTCTCTTTTGTCAATGGATGGATAACTTATGCACCTTCTTGGAGAGATTATCTATGAATGATTTTTCACGGTTGATGGATGGGTTCATTGATTTGTAAACTACCATGGATATTCCATTAGAACAGTTCGTCAAAACAACTCTTAAACTATTTTGAAATCTTAGATTTTTGTAGTTTATTTCATAAGATTCTAGATTAGTTAATTACTAGCTTTACATGAATTTATGAAATAACTGAAATATGAAAATGATAGAACATGCAAAAAGTACACACCATCCACACAAATTAACACAATATTTGACTTGGGAAACCCAATACATGAGAAAGCCTAGCTAGAAGGTGAGGCATATGCTCTTCTTTCTTTGGTTCAATTATAGAATGCACATATAAAGGAATGGGAACTCACTATGGAGTTATCGTTTGTCAATGTGGCCTGAACGACTGCTACAAAATCTTCCTCCTCCTCTATTATGCTCACAAAATATCACTCTTAGATGTTTTTCTCAGCCATGGAACAAGATACAATGAAAAAGAAATGAACTCTTTCTCCTCCTAGTGGCTCGGTATTTAACAATGCTTGATAGTTGTCTAGAGTTAGGGATTTTACTTCCTCAACCCACAACTAGTGATAAGGTTTGGACCTTATAGAGTATTCTTTAAATTGCACATGTGGTTATCCTCACATGTTTTGATTAATGGTGTCGATGTGGCATCCACTCATACTATGGTGGTCAACAAGGTAGGTCAGCTTGCGGGAGACATAACTTTCATATATGAGCTTCGAATGACGCGATTCTTGCATTGTTGGAAAGGTATTGGTGTGTAGAATATGACATATTCCTCATGAGTAGGTTTGGACCCAATTTTTTTTGTATGCCTCAAAATGACTTTGGAAGATTTTAGATGTTTTTTTGGAACCAATTTTCCAAATTGCGACCCGCTGCTAAAATGGCTCTATAAGATGATTCCTCCAATTTTTTCCACCCACAAAATGCTGGGATAGATGACAAATTATATAATGATCCAATCCAAATCATACCTCCCCATTTAGGGAGGATTTTGGTCCCCAAAATCTTTACTGAATGAGGTGAGTAATTTTTTCCTTTACCTTCTCCTTGGAGTACCATTTTAGTTCTAGACCGTTTTTGCAAACTTGTGTCCTTTGCCAATGTTTCTTGAGAATTTCTAAGTCCTCTATGGTAGGTAGGACTTGCTCCTCCTCTTGATCTAACATGGATGGCTCATAGAGTGTCAAATTCTCCACATTCAATACTAGGTAAATGTGCATGTATGGGGGTAGACTGAGTTTGTAGGCATTATTTCCCACTTTCTCCAATACCTCAAAAGGGAGATATCCTGGAGCCTTGATCTTCTTACCATGACCCTGTAGTCTTTCCTTGTTCATCTGTGAGCAAACCCTGTCTCCGACTATGAATGACTTCTGGGTTATATGTTGATCATGTCTAGCCTTATACTTTTCCCATGATTTATTCAAAGTCTCACGTGCTTGCAAATGGATTTGCCTAATCTTCTCAACATTTTTTCTCTTCTCAATGCATCTCCTATGAGGTCCTCCCTCACTCCTTGTTGTCCATACAAAACATCCAAGGGTGAAGGTGGAAACTATCCAAAGCAAGTTTCGAAAGGTGACTTACAAGTAGAAGTGTGGACTACTTTGTTATAAGAGTGCTATATATAGATCATATTTTCATCCCAAGTCTTTAGATGCTTCTGATTGTAACCCCTCAAAATCTACACCAAAGTCTCGTTGACTTCTTATGTCTACCCATCTGTCATTGGATGGAATGTTGTATATCTCTTCAACTTAGTGTCCATCTTCTCCCACAATGTAGTCCAAAATGCATTGAGAAATTTGGCATCCCTGTCTGAGATGATGTTCCCTGGTATCCCAAAGTGCACCTAGACTTGTTCAAAGAACATTTTTGCTGCTTCTTTTCCTTTGATGGTCTTTTAACAAGGCATGTGAGTGCACATTTTGTTTAACCTATCAAGTACCATAAATAGATAGTCATGTTCCTTCCTAGTTGTTGGTAATGCTTTCCCAAGGTCGAGTGGGTATTGTTATCGTACAATCTGTACTAGTTTAAAGGCCACGACAAGTAAGGGAGATTGGCATAACAAACATGATAGCCCATCACTGTCACCTCAATAGGAAATCCCCACTTTTAGGGATGGATGAAAATCCAACCCAAGGGAGGCATCCCTAGCGACCTAAAGGGCTAGGTAAGCTAAGGATAAGGATAAGAAGTATCCCCCTTTCACTGGTCACTCAAGTTAAATATGTCACAAGGTTTGTGTCCAAGAAAGATGAAGCAAATGAAGTGATGAAGTGTACCTGCTCGGAACAAGACAATAGAGCATATATATGGCATTTTCAAGTACAAATATGATAGTAAAGCTTCAAGAGACAATAAACCAAGTGAAAATATGCTAGCTGATACAAAAATGCGATAATGAACAAATTTACAACAACATTTAATAAATTGTAACAATTGCAATAAAGACTCTTTAGAATTGTTTGAAAAGACAATGAAAATATAGCATTTACTAAGCATAATGATAATCAAATGTAATAAGCAATTTATGAAGTGTTTAGCTAGGATTCAAAGTTAATTATGCAGAAAATTTGCTGCAGTTATATGGCTGTATCAAACATTTATAACAACAAGAAGAAAGTTAGAGATCTAGGCTAAGTTAGTGTTAGAGTTGGTTAGCATAAGCTTGCGATAATAGGGTTTACGTGTTTGATCAAACTTCCAACAAGAGAGAAGCAAGAACTAATGTCTTTTAGGGCTTATGGAATCAATTATATCAACACAATAACTTGGAGAAATAACTATAATTACACTTTTCTAAGAGATAACAAGGTGGAAACTTGAGAAGTAACACCTTAAGTCCTCAAGCACCAAGCTTTTAAGAGAAGATTCAACTAGGGTGTAGGCACTTTTAATCCCTAGCGATTTCTCCTATCTTTAGACTTTTGAAATATATTTAATGCAATAAGAACTAGACAAAGCTTCTAAACTGCTAGCACTTTAGGGCTCTAGAAGTTTGTCTAGATAAGATCTTCCTAGGCAAAAATAGCAAAATAAAGAGCAAGAAATAAGCACCTTATGTTTCTTACGCCTAGGGTTTTCAGGCAAACAATTTCATAATCTTAAGTATGAACCAGTAAACATACCATAAACATTTATCATGAAATGAAAATTGCAGATTTACTTACTTCACCAAGAATAATCAAGCATAAAAACCCTAGATTTGTCAAAATTTCACCAAGAAATGATCCAAAATGCATCCAAAATAGCCTCCAAGCAAGTGTGCCTTAGTAATTTCATCCAACACCCCAAAGAGGGCGCAAATTTCAGTCCTCTCTCCAAGTGAGGAGAGTTATCTTCAAAAATAAAGTTTTCTAGCCATATTTATATGGAAAATCCTGACTTATTTTGAAGATTTTTTGAGGTCCTAACAAGCTGCCATCTAGGTCTGTCTTTGACCTCAAGATGTCTCTAAGTTTCTGTTGTCACACTCTTGTTTGCTGTTGTTTTAAATCAACAAACTAGTCAGGAACTTCACTGCTGTTTTAGTTAAGGTTACACAGGCTTTTAGGTGCTCTAGCATGTAGTTTTAGTCACCAACAAGTTAGCATATGCATACCATAAAATATGTAACACACCTCTAGATCTTTACTGTAGAAATAATGTTGTTCTAAAACTCTAGCATACATGAAAATGAACACAGGTATTTTTGGTCAACATGACCTTCGATAAACCCCCGCCGGGGAAAACCAGTTTGAGATAGATGTATATATATGGAGTGCTTCAAGCAATAAGAACAACAAGAAAGATAAATACAAAGGAACCCGACTCTTTGCAATCTCCTCTCAAGCTTTGCAAATGGTTCCTTGAGATATGCGCCCCTAGAAGAGTGCACCCCCTTTCTTTCTTGTTTGCTTGAAGAACCTTTGCGCCCTTACTCTTTGCCTTTGTTGATTGAAGAACCCTTGCATTCAAACTACCATTTTCTTGCACTCTCAACAACCCACAAATCAGATCTAAGAAAGCTCCACTCCAAATGGTACCCTCTAGCTTGCGCCCTCACTCCAAGAGTGTGCCCTCCCACTAGTGAATATACTCGCACACAAATAAATGAAGCTCCAAACTGCCTTGCGCCCTTCATGAACATGTGCGCCTAAGAAAGCTGCTCCAAACCCTCCAAACTCACTTCTTTTCTCCTCACCAAACTCTCAAGGTGATCAAATGAACAATGGATGCCTCTTTTGCCCTATGCGCCCCTCTTGAACCTCCATAAGGAAACCTAAAAGATGGATGAATGCGATCATCCCATAATAATCTCACTCACAAACCCACTTTGGGTTAAGTTCCCTAAGTTCACTTTATGTCTCTTAATTCACCCACAAAGTGAATTAATAGTCATTTTTAGGCTAAAATGACCAAATTTCACTTTTAACTTAAATGTCCTAAGTCAAAGTGAAATTAGACATAAAGTACAAGGTACACTGTACAAAGTATTTCCCACTTGTGTTTAGAGGCTCACAAACACAAGGGGACCACTTCCCAAGGTACACAAATCTCAACACTCCCTCTTACCAAGGAAAGTTTTTCTCACCAAGCCCATCTTGTCTATGAAGTAGACATGTTTTCCTCTTGGCAGGGCCTTGGTGAGTGTTGTTCCTGAGTTTATACTTTAAGGCTTTAAAGTATACTGTCAAGGCATCTGAAAAAATAGAGGGAGCTAAGAATAGAAAAAAGACTGATAAAATGTGAAGGCTATTGTCGGTTTCTCAACTGTCTCTGTTGAAATTCCCAATTTTCCTGGAAACTGATATCTCTCTCAATTGCTGCCCATGAACGTTCTAAGTCAACCCGGTTATTTGCTGTTTGTAAAATAGTGTTAAATAAATTTAGAGCAATGCTGGTTTGATCCGAGAGACTGAGCTCGATGTTAGGCTGCCTTGCAACTGGTACTGTCATGAAGGAGGAAAGTAAAGGAGGATAAAGTTCTGTGTTTTCTTTTTAGGCTGATTATCTCTATTCCACAATGTAACGAGAATGATGTCAAAACACAAAGAAATAGTAAGATCAAATTATAGGCCTTTTTTTGTATATAAGTTAAAATTTAAAGAAAAGAAACATGCATGATATGGAGAAAAACATAAAGCTATTAGCAAAGTGAGGCATCAATTTCAGAGGAATCTTACATTGTAACATAAAACTATGAAATGAGAAAAATATTAATGAAGCATATGATGTTGAAATCTAAGCGTCTACAGGTCTTGTATCTGTTGATAACGGATACAGAGGAAAAACTGTAAATGATTTGAAATAACAAGAATAATAATTTCCATAGTAGAGGTTGACTAAATTGTAGTTAAGCATTCATCAATTAAACATTTATAAGAAAGAAAGAAGACAGGGAAACACATAACTCAGAAGTGACAAGATCTGGAATCTTCAATCTACGTTTCTATTAATTTAGAGTCTCTTCAAAATTACTTCGTTAAAAATGCTTTTTAGAGAGATCAAAAAGCCATGTTTTAGTCTTCGTTCCCTCTATTTATACAATGGTCATCTATACTTGATGGTTAACAATCTCCTACTTTCTAGGAGAAAAATAGTTACAAAACTGCAACCTTAACCGTTGATTAACTTTTTTTTATCTATCATTCCAACAATATGAGTTTCCAAACTATACTTCATTGATTAGTCGAAGTCTCTCCCTCCTTTGATCCTACACATTCAATACATTTCTCCAGAAAATGGACAAAGTTTCAAGGAGGTGTTGGAAGATCCTTAGCATCAAACAGATAAAACTTTCTTTGTACCTTTGGGAACTGGTCTTCAAAATCTTGGTCAGAAAACTTGATCACGTGGAATTTTAAACTGCGCTGTACCAACCATCTGTGTATTAGGTTGGCATCAATTTCCTTCAATTGTAAAATTTCAATTTGAATCTTCTTCAAACCTTCTTTGCAGTAAAACTACTGTTTTTTCAATGTTTATCTGCCCCAGTGACTCGAAGCAGTCATTTTTTTCAATGCCTAATGCTTGCTTATCCAAAGAATCAAAGATTCTTTCACAATCATCTTTGATTTCTTTGACTATTTTCTTGCTCTTAGATATATTTGTTTCCTATACCTTGAGCATGATGTCTCCTTTTATTTGTTCCGTGGTAGAGAGCTTTAGAGTTTTCGTCGCCTCTTTATTTCCTGAACATGCAACCGCTTTCTGGAAAGTATTCCTTGCCGCTTTAGCTTCCTTTTCTAGTAAAATAATATTATCAAGAGATTTGCTTACCTCTTGAAAGTAATTCTGGATGATCCCTATTTTGGAGATCAGTCTTTGTTGCTCGACTTCTACCTTTGTATGCGTTTCCAACGAGAGGGTCTGTAAATCCTTTAAATCTATAACCCGACCTTCCATCAAATTTAACTTAGCCTGTAACTGTTTTGCGTGCTCCTTTTGCTGAGCAACCTGCACCTGACTTGCTTGTATTCTCTGGTTCATTTCGTCCAGGTTTGATTTGAGTGCTTGAATTTCTAGCCTTTCGACAACCTTGGTCTGCTCCAAGCTTTTACTCACCTCTTCTCTGATGTTCTTCTCAACATTCTTTAACTGATCTTGTAATTGAGCTATCGTGTTATTACTCTTCTTTATCCTCGTTCTCATGTTTCCCATGGTAAAAAAGTTTGCTGTCCATCTCTTTCTGCTGAAAAAATAATTAGGAGGAATCTCATCTATGGAGATAGAGGTGAGGTCATCAACAAATAGGGCTCCCGTCTGTGGGAATCCAAAAGTGGACTGTAAGGGGGAGTAAGATTACTGGACTCGAGAGGTATCCTGGACCTCCTCTTTGCTTCTGTCTCTGGTTTTTTCGTCTGTAAGGCCTCTTTGTTTTGTGGGGGCCTTTCAGTATCCCGTGGGACTTTTTCGGGATTTCCTTTCTCCTGTGCTTCCTGTTCGAAGCCTGGGGGAATATTTTCTTGTTCTTGGGGAAGGGTGATTGTTTCTCCTTGTAGTACTTTGGGCAGACCACTCCGTCTATGCTTCTGAAAGGTCCAAAAACTAGCTTGCAAGTTAGACGACAATGTCTGTACTCGTTCTAACACCTCTTTATAAGTCTTAGTCCCTTTGAACATGTCATCCCAAGGGGACTCCTCATGTTCATATGCTTTCATATTGCAGTGGGCCATGTGTTTCCCCACTAACTGGTAAGGATCATGCTTTCTGTGCTCGAGGTCTATCAATTTGACCCCCTCCAATGCTGCCGCTTCAACCTTGGAATGACCCAGGTTGAGAAGTGAAAATTTTTCAATCTGAATGGGAAAAACATGCCAAGATTTCTTTTGAGCTATCTTTAATTCTATCTCGATTCCACCCATTACTATTTGATAAGCTACCTCCCTACACACTAATATTTTAGGGAGGAATTTTGGGAGCGCATGTGGAGGAATCGAACATCCGAAAACTCTGATGTAGGAGAAATTATCCTCTATAAACCAGTCAGAGATTGCCCGAAGG
>JZKD02S0211422.1:246685-267252 GCA_000966675.3 Picea glauca
CTTCCCAAAGTTTAGAATGATATTCATGAATAGGCTCCGGGTAAGTCGGATTCCAACTCCAATTCATCAAAGGGAAAGGAGTTGAGAAGCATATAACATCCATGATGTATGTGGACATATAAAAGGCTTCTGTTTGGCCTTTTGATTTTGCAGTCTGGTACTCCATAACCTCTCTCGCTATGTTATCAGATAAAATCTTATCCCAATTGAAGCTGTAACCTTTTGCGGCCTCATGCAGAAGAGGTACCCATTCTGCTGGGAAGTGGGTAGGACTTTCCTTACCAAAAAACCTACATAACATCATCACCACATAAACCATATACTCGTTCAAAGACGCTGTGGCATAAACACCATGTGTGTTGGCCCTGAATTTTTCTTTGTTTCTCCACCAGTCTTTTATTATGTCAGGATATGTTTGGTCCAACTCAAAACATTATTTCCTCTGAAACTCACTGACGAAATCTTTATTATAAATGTATTTGGGACATGAAGACAATTTATACATTACTTGTATATGTTATGGTCTGAAGGAGTCGATGACAACCCCTCGACTGTCCAGAATGCTCCTCGTTTGCACGTCCACTCGTTCTAAAGCCCAACTGATCATGTCGTTGTAAGTCAGGAGTTGTGGCCGCGTTGCCACCTTGTGAAGTTCAGACTCCGCTATATCCTGGAGTTTGTTGTCGGTATCATGTGGGAAGTTCTTAATCTCATAATCGAGATTTTCGAAAATCTGCCTCATAAGAATAGCTAGGATCCCCCTCTCACACAAGGGTTACGCACGAGGTTACGTTCAGGAGAGCAACAAAGATTATCCCTCCAAGGCTTAACCATTCATAGTAGTCAGATCGTATATTTGGGGGTTCTTCTTGAGGTCCAACTGTCTTCATTTGGTCTCGATGCTTCGTGAATTTCAAATCCGTTCGAGGTCCTTTGGAGTTCTACTTGTCCACTTGTCCTCAGTTCTCTCGAAGGATTTAATACTTGTTATCTAGCCCATATGTTCGGACTTTACTGTCGACTGTACATGCCTAGAGGCTAACTACGAATTGGTGACCTTAGTAGCCATAATCTTTAGGGTCTTTACACAAGGTGACGGTGAAGGGAAGTCTTCATTGTACCTGGAACAAACATTGGTCAAACTCACTCGGGTCCTTGGAGGGTAAATGCATGTTTATTGTGTGGAAGCTTTCATTGAGGCATAAGTCCATTATGCAGGTCGCCAACGTAACTGATCCACCCTCTCTATCCCAACCCCTTCCTATATTGATCTCACGATGTTGGATTTCATCACCAACTAGTGGTTTCATTGTGGGAAGGTTTGTTTGATTATTTGCTTCTCAGATTCGTAGTGTGTGTTGTTTGTTTTCTTTAGTGGACCTTAGGTTGAGTCAGTGTTAATGGCATCAACTCCTGGGAGTACCAATGGAGGAACCCCTTTTCCCGGGGAACCTTTCACCTTTCCTTCTTTTGGAAACGTTGGTCCTCCATGCATTGCCACATTGAGTCTTCTGGGACTCACGATCAGATTAGTGGTTTGGTTGTTCCCCACTCCGGTGATCTCGAATATTCCTAGTGCTTCGAATGCACCTAGTGCTTCAAATGTAAGTAAACCACCCACACATCAACCTCATGTCGACTTTTTTCCTTCTTCATCCGTTAAGTCTCCTTCCTTTTCTCCTTCTTCGCCTAGTGAAATCTCTCAAGCAAGTATCCATGTTGATAAGAAGAAGAAGAAACATAAAGAGAAGAAGAAGACGAACCTGAAAAGGACCAAGCTTCCAACCACATCATATGTTAGATCCAAGCTACCGGCTACTGTTAATCGTACTGGGAGTGTTGATGAGGTCGAAAAGATTAAAACGAGGAATCTAAAACCCAAATTCCCTTGCAATCTTTGTAAGGGTGACCACTTTCTGAGGGATTTCCCTAGTCTTCCCAAGGTCTTAGAAATGTGGTCCTCCACGTCATCGGCCCCTGTTGGACATGCTAGTGACACCTTGTCAACTAGTGACGTTAAGGTTGGTAAGAAGAAGACAACTGTCAAATTTCCTTGCATGTTATGTGAAGGTGATCATTACTCTCACCTTTGTCCTCGTATGGACGAGGCTTCTTATCTTTTGGAAAAGCTTCAACTTCCAACTGGTTATCGTAAGATTTCTGCCAACCCATTGTTAGTTAATGGATTGGTCAATCCGGTTCCATCCCTGGTCAGTTCGGTTGATCAGGTGGTCAATCTGGTTTCATTCTCGGTTGAACCACTAGCCAAAGTGGTCGATCCAGTTCCATCATCGGTCGATCCCACTCCTCCCTTGAGGAGTGCCAAGGTGTTCAATCTAGTTTCATCCTCGGTTGAACCACTAACCAAAGTAGTTGATCCAGTTTCGTCATCAGTCAACCCCACTCTTCATCTAAAGAGTGAACCCAAAGTGACTGATATAGTCCCTTCATCAGTCGATCCCACTCCTCCCTTGAGGAGTGCCAAAGTGGTTGCTCCAGTTACATCATCGATCGATCCCACTCCTCCTTTGAAGAGTGTCACCCAAGTGGTCGACCCGATTCCGCCATCAGTCGATCCCACTCCTCCCTTGAGGAGTGCCAAAGTGATTGCTCCAGTTACACCACTGGTCAATCCCACTCCTCCTTTGAAGAGTGTAACCAAAGTGGTCGACCCGATTCTGCCATCGGTTGATCCCACTCCTCCCTTGAGGAGTGCCAAAGTGGTTGCTCTAGTTAAACCACCAATCAATCCCACTCTTAAATCAAAGAGTGAGGATGTTGCTTAGGTCTACTTCGTTAATACTGATTCACCTAGACAAGGGGGAATTCTGCCCGTCCCAATGGAACTCCCTTCGAGTAATCATATGATTTCTATTGATTGGAATCATTTGATAGAAACCCGTCTTCCTTGTTATGTTCCTTTCCAAATCACCATTCATGTTTGTGATAGGAGTATTCCTAACACTGTAATAGATGAAGGTGCTTCTGTTAGCATCTTATCCGTGAATGATTGGCAAGATTTTGGTTCCCCGTGGCTTGCGTCCGTGACTCAGAATCTGTTTACCTTTGACAAAAGAGGTAGTCGACCTTTAGGGATCCTTCCTTAGTTTTCAGTTACTTTGGGAGGGAAAACGGTCTATGTTGATGTGATGGTAGTTCACGACCCCTTGGAATTTAACCTTCTCCTCAGGTGAGACTATGTTTATGCTATGAGAGATTTTATGTCCACTCTTTTTCAAGTGATGTATTTCCCTCACAACGGAAACATAGTAACAATTGACCAACTTTCATTCATTGACCCTCATCTGATGGTCAACCATCCACCTTCCCTGAACAGTCCCTACATGCCAGTGATGTCCACCCCACTGCAGGTCAATTATGTATCGACCTGCCCCATGCGTTCAACCCCGCACGAGAGGGAATCTCTCCCTTCTCCTAACTTAGATCTAGTAGTTGACATGATAATATCTTTGATAGGGCTATTAGAGCCAGATATCCCTACCCTTATCGAGGTCGTCGACATGTATTCCTTCCGTAGTGCTTTTCTTCCATCTAGCGAAGATCTCCTGGAAGCCATGGCTGACGTTTGTCCCTTGACATGTATTCCTTCCAGAGAATTATCCTCTTGGAAGCGATGATCAAGAAGAGTTTTAACGAGCATATTTTCTCTTCTCTGTGGCAAGCTTATTAAAAAATGAAACAAAGGTGCCGAGCATAGTTTTACTTCTCTTTGGAAATCTCATTAAAAAATGAAACATAAGCTACGAGCATAGTTTTTCCTTTCTGTAGCAAGCTCATTAAAAAATCGAAACATAAATTTGGGGATTGAACCTGGAGCCATGAGAATAGTTCTTTTCTCGTGTCAAGCTTGTTAAAAAATGAAACAATCACCTCTCCCATCAATTCGAGTCTTTAGCTATACCTCGTAGATGTCGAGTCGAGTCTTTTGTTAGGTCTCGTATTTGAACCTTCATTTCATCCACCTGTATCATTTTTCTCCATCTAGTACAAAAATTGGTGACAACCTCAAAGTCGGTGAATGAAATGAAGCTTGGGGGGGAATGTCTCCAACCTTTTATTATCATTCTGGAGTTAAGCCGCTATCTTTTCAAGTTGGCGGTAGAGTACTAACCATCCATGGGTATCCCATCCTTTGGAAATTACGTTGGGAATTTACAAGTATAGTTTAATTTTGTTTCAAGCTTGTGTAAAAATGAAACCAATACTGAGCTTAGTCTTTGTTCTTTTTTGTGCTCATAAAAACATGAGAATGTAACCGAGTAGAATTTTATCACTTTTTCGGAGTCGTAAAGGTTATACGAAAAAGGAACCCCCTGGAGTCTCCTTTAGTCTCTTTTCAGACTCTCTAAACATGAAAAGATTGCCGAGTGATCTTGCTTCCTTTCACACTCGTTAAAAGGTTTGAAAGGGCATATTTCGAGTAGTAGTTTATCTCTTTTTCGGCCTCGCGAGACTAAAATTACGAAAAAGGACAACGCCAGAGTCACCTTTAAGTGATTTTCAGACTCTCTAAACATGAAAAATCGCTGATTTTTCCTTCTCTGGACTCGCTAAACTACACATTGAAGGGACCATATGGGAATGAATCCTTACTTCTTCTAGTTCATTAAACAAAGGAAGAGGGACTTACCGAAGGTGAGTTATATCGAGCATGTGTTACCTTCCTCAAGCTTGTTAAATTAAAAATAGGTACTCATCTATCTGGGTGGGGGAAAAATTGAAGGAAGTGGGTCAAGTGTTTTGAGAATCCTTTATGGCAGATTTTGTCGCCCTTGAACATGGCACTTGTTTGCGTCTCGTCTTACAGTTGGGTAATCTTCTTGTCTCTGAGTCATACCAATTCCATGTGTCGCGATACTTTTTCATCCAGTCGAAGAGTGCTCTTATTGTCATCACATTACATTTTGGTACTCCTTGATTCAATGCTGCCATGTCAATTTCCGCGCTTCATCATGTTTAAGGGAAGTTTCACTTCAAACCATCCATATGCAATATTACCAGTTTCCATTTCCTGGGTCAGTCCATACTCATTTGATTCACCATCTTACATCATTTTCCTATGTCAGTTTCGTGTCGATGATGGGGGATACATCAAGGCCCTCCTTCGACGAGTATTTTCCTGTCGACTTCAACACATTATCCGAGAATTAGACTTAGAAACCAATTAGTACCTTGGGACCTGCATGCCTCAATGGCAGGCCTCCTCGCTTCTGACAGTGGGTTTACATCATTGACCTCTGATCGGATGATTCCATGAATGTTTGACCTCAATTCATTTATTCACATTCGCTGGAATGTACTAGGGTACCTTGGGAGTCATTGATATCACTGGTGATTTCCCTTGCACTTGTTAACGGTTTACCTCAATGGTTGGTAATCAAGTGGTTTCTACCATGTTCGACATCAAAAAATTTATTCACATGGCTAGATTCATACCACATCGAGATTGGGACGAAGACCCTGGGTTGAGCATTCACTCTGTTAAACTGCTTTTCCCAGGCTACGAAGGAGATTATTTGAGCATGCTGATGTATAGACTATCACATAGATCCGCATTGTATTGGTCCGTGGCTATGTTTTATCATCTCGCAACGCCACTGTGTATTTTTTGTGGTTACTATCAGTTCATGTCATGGAGGTATGGATCCACAATGTATCTTTGGTGGTCATATCCTTAGTCAATATCTTTCATGGATTTGCAGTGTATTGGTCGACGACCATGCTTTGAGTCATCTTGTATTCCAAGCATAGGTATGTCTGCCTTAGAAATACATTTTTTTTAATACTGTTTGATGGTTGTTTTCAACTTTTTCCAGGTTCTCCAACTCAACACTCTTGCATTAAATATTTGTAAATTGTTTCAACCATCATTCTCTCTTCTAACCTCACACTTTAGGGGGCATTCTGTCACACATGAAATTTGCACACCTAGGTACCTCACCCTAAGTGTCGTAAAGTGTCATATAAGTGCCTCATACACCTCGACACCATGGAATAACCTATGTCACAATCCCTAGTCAATGTGGAGGAGGGATATATTAAATGAAGGCCAAAATACCAAGTGCACATGAATTATTATTAATATTCATAAAAAATAAATTAATTAAGTGTGAGAAGCAAGTGCACATGAATTATTATTAATATTCATGAAAAATAAAGTAATTAAGTGTGAGAATCCACCTCACATTTGGTTTCATATTTTTTTAGGGAAGGTGGAGGATCTCATGGATGGTTGAAATATTTCCTCCCTAAAATCCTTAAGAAATATTTTCTCCCTAAATATCTTAGAGATCCCTTTTTTAGTGGATTTGATGAGAGATCTTCTCCATGGTGGTTAAGCCTTCAAATCCTATATAATGAGGGACTTCCATGGAGGAGGGGGGCATGGAAGAGTTTATAGATACCCAACTTATGATCTCATGAGAAGTGGAGACTTGAGGATATCAAACCTATGATTTGGGAGCTTTGTGCAACGACTGGATGCAGAGGACTTGGAGAGGCTGTTGTGGCTTCATTAATGGTTTGTAAGTATCTATTTTGAGTTCTCATGAATACATGTGCTTGAACTGATTCCTTCAAGTTTGTGTACATTTGCATGGACTTGTCTCTTTGGATAAATCTAGATTTAAACTAATCATGGTAGAATATGAAGTATGCTGTGTCTTCGTTATTTATTGGATTGCAGGGCTCGTTGAAGGACTTGGATATCAAGCTCAACTTGTACTGAGCAAGGACAAACTTTGTAAAAAGGTACTCATACTTTCTTTCTCTTCTCTATTGACTATCTTAGCTATGTTTAAAGGAAAGTCAGTGTTCAAAGTTAGCACTTTTTTGTCTTTGTCATAGGGGTCTAAGATCCAAGAGGGAATTCACCTGTCCATAGGGGAATTCATGTGACATTTAAGGCCTCTAAGGGATAACATCAAGGTGGGAAGAGATGGGAACTCATCATATAGGCCTACCAGAGTGCCTCCAAAGAAACGTCTTCTTCCTTCATTGTGCAAACTGGTCATTACGATCTCTCCCCAGGCTTGGGGTCTTTGCATCCATCCTTGGGCTTCAAACCCCCATGAAGGTCCGAAATAATCATCTCCTCATGAATAGATGTACACCGAGAAAGGTCTTGCAAAGACAAATATGTATGCCCTCCATGGGTCCATGAGTCACAAGTATCATAACAAGCCACATCTAATTATAAAACCACCCGAACATGTGCATCAAACCCCCCTTTTCAAACTAAACAAATGCTCAAAGATGTTATACAATTTGTCAAATTCAGGCGTGGGAGGGGTGTCAAGGCATCTTATTGAGTCAATCATTCCCTAGGTCCAAGGTGTTTTCTTGAAAGAAACCCATCTAAGCCATGTGTGCATGTGAAGTGGAGTGGGGTGAACTTCTGGGCATGGGGTTCATGACATACACTGGTTTGTATTGTCTCATTTATGGGTGCCTTTGTAGAGGGTGAGCTGCCCTTCTTCCATGATGCAACATTTTTCCAAGCCCATTTATTGCTATTAATTAATTAATTAAATTCCAAATGCTGGGTACTCCCTATGGTTAATCAATTATCTTGGGGGGCAGTACCACATAGTCACTTGAAGTGAGAGGTACACAGAGTGCCATGGGGGTATAGTTTAGCTTGTAACACATTTGTGTAGATCTCTCAACAAGCGGGACATCTATAGATGTGAAATTATGCTTTTGCAGGTCTTATGCTTTTAAGAGATAACAATTCATTGTTTCTTAAGACCTCTTGGGAGAGCATTTAGAAGGGAAGTACCACATAGTCACTTGAAGGGAGAGGTACAAAGAGTGCCATGGGGGTATAGTTTAGCTTGTAACACATTTGTGTAGATCTCTCAACAAGCGGGACATCTATAGATGTGAAATTATGCTTTTGCAGGTCTTATGCTTTTAAGAGATAACAATTCATTGTTTCTTAAGACCTCTTGGGAGAGCATTTAGAAGATTTTATGATTGGATTTTATCTTTTTCCATCTACTTTCCCCTTTGGGCCTTTGTCCCCTTCTTCCCATGAAATGAGGTACAATCCCTTCTTGGGTTAGTACACCCAAACATCCCAAAAGATAAGGAGACGGAAGGAAAGAAGTATGAAAGGTGATAAGTATGATTAGAAATGGATGATGAATCTTCAAGGAACCCCCCAGTAGCACCCTATTCCTGAGAGTGACCAACTTACTAGGACAAAATGACACCCACCAGGGTTAAATAAGAAAAATAGTATAAATTCCAAGCAAATGTTCTATAATCAAGAAAGGTATTTTACAACATGTTCAAATGATTCAAATATTAGAGTGACACTTACCATGATACCCATACTCATTACCTCGTGGAGAAAGACCCACTTCATTCTGGGACCATACCAGTGTGGTGGATGTTGCTGTTGTTGGTGATGTGTAGAATGAATCAAATGAAAGACAAGGGCCCTTTGGGGCTATGATCTCTCCATCTGGATCTTGGCACTCCATGTTTTCAACTTGTGGCCCTCGAGACATAATCTCCTTAGTTACCCCTAGGTTGGGGGTAACACGTACAAGTGAGGGATGGTATGTACCTTTCTTCATGTTACTAGGTTTACTGGTACAACAAAGTATACATCCTCCAATATACCATGTTACATATTCTTGCATTATGGGCCAATAAACATACCTTTGCAAGTCAACAACTATCTTCCCAACACCAAAATTGTTGAGTTTTCAATGAGCTATGGCTCATGCATTTAATTCAATTTTCTATTTAGATTTTAACTTGAGCCATAACTACTACAATAAATCAATATAATAAGAAGAATAACCATGCACAAGAACACAAGAAGTATACTGGGAAACCCTTCTCAACAAGGGAAGAAAACCCATCCAATTCTTCGCTATATTCTTCAAGAGAAAGACCTCCCACACCATTACCAAACCTATCACACAAGAGGGTGCTGTAATTCTCATATTTTCAGACCACAACTTCTGAAATCATGAGATGACACAATGCTAAGTATGTTCCCTCAATGGGGATTCACCTTTATTTATATAAGACTTGTTACATCAAATGATGTGTCTATTGGCACAATAGTGCCAACATTAATGACTCAAAATATGATTAATAATTACCATATTAATTATCTTTTGCATTAATGGCTGTTTCCCTTTGAACTGCTGTATCAATGTCTGTCTCCCTTTGAACTACTATATCAATGGCTGTCTCCCTTTGAACTGTATCAATGGTTGGCTCCCTCTGAAGTTTTTGAAGGAAAAACATCTTCCTTTGTTGTTAACCTGCCTGGAACAAGGAAACAAACAAAAGGAAACAAGACAAGAATATCTCCTAGAGGAGATGCATGAGTACATCTCTAGAATCAAAAGAATTGAAGGATTTTTGTCACAACTACAACATCTACTTGTAATGTAGCATGATAATTAAAACAATCAAACCTAGAGTCTTCACTTCCAGTGTGTTTTTCTTTTGAATGCATTAAGACTTCTCTGGGTCCATGATTGCACCAAGGGTTCCTTCCTCCTGCAAGTACCCTTATGACAATGATGCAAATAATACATATATACAAGTGCATACCCGAGAGTGTACACCAATGGATTTTCTACTTGTTTGTCAATGCCATGATGATCAATGAAATTCCTTGCTTGTTTTCCTTATAGCCACCTTGTACTATACAAGTCTCTGCATCAACCTTGAAGCTATTGTATATGGAGTGGCCTTGTACTTTAGTCTAGTAGCAACTTTCTGCATGCTCAGGACATACCTCAGACTTGGTCCTTCTATACCTCAGAGACTCCTACAGATTTGGGCCCGGAACCCTTCTCAACATCCTGGCTTCTATCAAAAACAATATTGTTGTAGTGCTATCTGTCAAGTAACTCATACATGGACCTTGTTGTTGGATAACACATCTTAGGGTGCATGACTGCTGCAACCTTTTGTTACTAATAACACTGACACATATTTTCTTGACACCATACCAACATATTCATTTCGCTATTCTTTTTTCCTTGGAGGAAGAGACTCTTTATATTCTATTGACTGAAAGTCTGGAGCCTAATCCATGTTTTCTTCTTCTGAATCATCAATGCTAGTGAAGGTCTTCTCTAACTAACTATGGAAATTATCCCCTTGCTTGGAAGCCTTTATTTTCTCAGCTTTTAATTTCTTAGGCTTTAATTTCTGGGCCCGAGTTACCCTTGGCTCTGCAACAGTAGGATTTTTCATCTTCTCTTGAGAACATT
This sequence comes from Picea glauca, assembly GCA_000966675.3. Taxonomy (NCBI): domain Eukaryota; kingdom Viridiplantae; phylum Streptophyta; class Pinopsida; order Pinales; family Pinaceae; genus Picea; species Picea glauca. The sequence continues at coordinate 256,957 of JZKD02S0211422.1, forward strand.
GTTTCTTTTCTTTTGAACAACACCAGGGGGAAATGAAGTTGACCCCATCATGTATTTTTGTACTACAGAAGAAAAAAATGGATAGACCCTAGCTCTCGAGTTTGAAGAGAGAATTTTCCCGGAGAGGAATGCATCTCATTCCCAACCTCTACTTGAAACCCATCAAAAGTATGACTGAATTGTATGGTGAGTTGAGGGTCTACTTTGCTAAATTAAAAAAAATTTAAAGCCAACCTGCTCTGGCAGAGATACTCACGACCTGAGGTTATGTTGTATAGTGGAATCACCTCCACAAAATTTCAGCCTCAATTCTCTTGGGATGACAGTTCAACCTTTCCAGCAATACATGCTCACAAAACAACAATATCGGCTCTCCATAAGCCTGTAGAAAAGTTTGAAGTGGCACTAATTCTACCCTAAGCCAATTTCTTGTAAGGCTATCAATGTCGAGGTGTCTTCATACATCATATGCATCAGATAGTTTGGTTGATCGGCCCCAACATTAATCATTTGAAGCGGTAGTAGGTGCTACATAACTTTAGTGTCTTACTATCCCATGTCTTGCTATAACAATATCATCTCCACAAAATATTTAGAAAGGGGTCCGACCCTTTCCTTCACCACATAAATTTCACCACAGAAATTTAAAAAGGGGTCCGACCCTTTCCTTCTAGGCTGCGACATCCTTAGAGGCCCGCAACCAACCTTTTTCCTTTCCACAAAAAACTCAGGGAGGTCCCGTCTCAACCTTTACCATTAAAGGATAGGTCTAACCCTTGTTTTTTTATGCCAACGATAAGTTCTTCTCCCATGGTTTCCTTCCTGTATTTGCTGTGGGGTCTAACCTCTTTTCTTGGCAATGGTAGCAAGGGTTTGGCAGTCTTTTAGGTGACCATGGTGTTATTTCATCCTTAAGCAAGTGGTATTCTTCAGGACCTGCTCTGATACCATGTTGAGTTCTCAATGAGCTATGGCTCATACATTTAATTCAATTTTTTGTTTAGATTTAACTTGAACCATAACTACTGCAGTAAATCAAGATCACGAGAAGAATAACCATGCACAAGAACACAAGAAGTATCCTAGGAAACCCTTATCAACAATGAAATAAAACCCAACCAATCCTTTGTTGTATTCTTCAAGAGAAAGACCTCCCACACCATTACCAAACCTAGCACACAAGAGGGTGTTGTAATTCTCATAATTTCAGACCACAACTTTTGAAATCATGAGATGACACGATGCTAAGTGTGCTTCCTCAATGGGGATTCACCTTTATTTATATAATACTTGTCACATCAAATGATGTGTCTATTGGCACAATAGGGCCAACATTAATAACTCAAAATATAATTAATAATTACCATATTAATTATGTTTTATATTAATTATGTTTTACATTAATTATCTTTTGCATTAATTATCTTTTATATTAAGGTGGGGCTGACCTGTACCCTTTACATAATCAATATGGTTACATGTAGGTTTGGCTCTTGAGTAATATAGAAAACAATATCATACACCCACTAGTGCTTAGACACTAGGGGCACATCCGTAGGGATGTCCATATCTCTATCTCACTACGTCTCATAGGAGAACCACACTCACTAGTGCTCAACCACTAGGATCACATTCACCTGTGCTCGTCCACAGGCACGTCCAACTCAACATATCTTCTTTCCCACTGCATTACACATGAGAGTCATTTGGAGTTAACCATCTCAACTCTCTGCTCAGAGGAGGCTAATACATCATTTTTATCTCTCTCTCATAACAATGCACCCAACTCATGGGAATTCACACGTTCACCTTGTGCTCAACCACAAGCATGTCCAACTCAACATATCTCCTTTCTCACTGCATTACACAGGAGAATCATTTGGAGTTATTCTCAACTCTCTGTAAGGAGGAGGCCATAACTACGTTACAACTCTGTCTCAGATAGGAACCACACACCCATATCAGGGGCTCTCTCTCAGGTACACCCATCTAAGGGGCTCTCTATCAATCTGTGTCCTAGAGGATGTCTCACATAGCTGTAATCATCAACAAAAATGTCCTGCAACCTTGGAGGTCTGAGCCTCTCTGATAAGTTACAGTGTTTCACCTTTAGGAATGCGAAACTTGTCTAGATTGTAGAGCAACCCATTTCGGAGATGATAGTTATCCTTATCGTCACCTTTTTCTACATGAATTTTTCCTTATAGTTGTTGAAAATCCTCTTTAATGTCCCCATCTTATGTGTATTCCTCTTTGTATGCATCATGGGTAAAATGCTCCATGTGCATAAGAGTTCCTAAATTTGTAATCTTGGATGTGGGTGGCCTTGAAAGCATGTATGCCAACTTATTATTGCTTCCCTTCTTGTACTTGATGACTAGATGAAATTGCTACAAAAACCCCATCCTCTAGTAATTCCTAGTTTGTTGAAGTTTACTCTAAGCCTGCAAATATTCCAGTGGTTGGTTATCTCTGCTGATAATGGTTTCCTTTCCCATCAAATAGTGCTTCCACTTCTTAACATCTTGAACCATGGCATCAAGTTCCTTATCATATGTAGGGTAGTTTAAAACTCCCCCATGAAACATCTTAGAATGATAACATATGTGCCTTCTGTTATCCCTATCCTAGGGATGACTGAGGAGATTATGTCTTGAGGCCCATAGGTCCTAGACATGGAGTACTGAGAGCCATATTGACTTGAGCCTGACCCTAGAGGGACCATCCTTCTTCTTCAATACTTCCATCTTGTCAACATCAACAACATCCATCCCATCATCCTGGTCCTTCAACAATAATGGGTCTTGCTCCATGAGGTAATGAGTCCGGGTATCATGGTATGTGTCACTTTGATTCTCAAAAAATTTGAATATGTGAATTTAATTATTTTTACTTATGACTTGTGCTTGGAACTTATGCCTTTCCACTTGTACACACCTGGGGGGAATGACATGATGATCTAGCAAGTTTGTTCTCATAGGGTTTGAGTTTCCACTGGGTGGGTTCATGAAAGGTCATCGTCCATTCCCACCATACTTATCACTTTTCATTTTTTTCCCTCTCATCCATCCCCTACATTAGTTTGGGCATTGGGTTTGACAAGCTAGAAAAGGGTTGTACCTTACCTTTTTGGAAGAAGGGGATAAAGGTCTAGAGGGTAATAGTAACCAGAAAAAGATAATAGCCAAAGAACAAAGCCTTCATATGCTTTGCTCAGGGATCCCCGAGAAAGCAATAAAAGACTTTTCAGCAAGAAACATAGGGACCCATAAAATAATAAAATCAAGACCTAGTTGGAGGATAGGGGGTCTCATCACGAGCTAGCCTATTAGGTCCATGGGCATGTAGCGGTATGACACTACCATTCAATCGGTCACCACGCCAGGGCAGTGTCCCCTAACTAGTCTTTTGAAAGAACAGACAATAAGATAAAAAGGTAAAAGGCATTGAATGGGCTTGGAAACATTTGCATCCATGACAAGGTGCAACTTACCCTCTTCAGAGGCACCCATAGGTAATCCATACATTCCCCTATCATCACTTCACCCTTTTCTCAAACATCCCTACACCACCTCATCCACTTACATGGCCTGGATTTGTCTTCACCTGGAAACATCCCACGTCCAATGAGAATTATCCTAGTAGGACCTCCTAACGTCCTCTCCAAACCTGGCTTGTATAATAACATAACGTCTTTGAGCACTTGTCTGGGAAAGGGGCGTTTTATGCACATGTTTAGATAAATTGATTAGACGTGATTGACATTGTTATGATCCTTGTGACTTATGATCCCATGGAGGGCGTACTTGTTGTTCTTGCAGGGACACACCCGACAGATAGGTACACATGGGAATATTATTAGGTCAGACCTCCATAGGGCTAAAATCCCACCAGATGGATGCTGAGACCCTAGCCAGGGGCAAACATATGTCAGAGGCTTGCACCAGAGAGAGAGGAGGATGTTCCACTAGAGACTGCCTGGCAGGCCTAGACCCAGGGGGGTATTTCCCTCCCACTATGATGTTGGCCTTGGAAGGCCCATGACATCACCTCTGTGACCCTTGACATCACCCAATGTTTGATGGACACTTTGGAGGCAGTTGTTTTCCAAGTGGCATGCGTGGCTTGATCTAGAGGCCTTGGGAGGCCTAACATTTTTCTCTTGGAGTCCAACGTTTCACTAGAGAGGCCTAACATCACCCTAAAGGGGAATGATGTCACCTTTTCTACTGGATTTAGGGTTTAATTTGTCATTTTTATGTAAAAATTAGATATTACATGTAAACTAGCCATGTCGACCTTTTTGACCTAATTTGTAAATTAAAGGTCATTGTAATTGTATAAATAAGGGAAAATCTCTCATATTTTTCATCATCTTTCACTCACACTTAAGTGAGGTCTTAAATTTGCACCCTAATTAGGGTTTATTGGCTGAAATTTGGTGCACACTTCTTGAAGGAGGCTATTTTTGGTGTATTTTAGCATTTTTCTTGGTGGAAGTCTTCAACTAGGCCTATTGCTAGATGAGTCTTGGTGAATGTAATTAAATTTTCTGCAATTATTCTTCATATGAATGGTTATAGTGTATTTATCTTTCATTTATTTCAAGATTATGAAATTACTAGCTTAAAACTCTAGGAGGCTAAAGAACATGTTATTGTTCTTGATTTAATAACTTTTCACCTACTAGATTATGCTAGAAAATGTATTTTCTTGAAGCTTTGTGCTAAGGGCCTTGCCATTGCAACACACTAGCATCTTTTGCTTCATCTAGCCATCATCTACTTCATCCTTGAGCTAAAGAAGAAGGAAAACCGCTAGGGCCTAGGGTTACCTACTTCCTAGTGGCCATTCCCCCCCTAGGGTTTATTGATTGAAGCCTTGGGCTACCAACACTTCAATAATTGACCTTCTTGTCTCTAGCTCTCTTATTATCAATTTTTTTCTTCAAGATTGCCGCTGCTAAAAGAAACTCCATTTTCCCTAAAAGCATTGATCTAAGCCTTGCACTTGAGTGATTGATGAAAACTACTCTCAAAACGTTTACCTCAATCTCTCTACTAACTTTTCCTAACCCTAGAATATACTAATCTACTAACCTACTTGTTGTTGTTACAAAACTAAGCTACAACCATCTATTTCAACATTAAAAACACCTAAAATCAATTGTAAAGTTGATTTATACACTGCCTAATTAGCTTCTGACAAATGCCAGTACTTTGCTATTAATGAGTGATTATTTTGGGTCATTGTGAAGATTTTTCTAGGCATTTATTGTGAAGCTATCATCTTATAAAAATTGCTGTTATAAAATTATGTTTTCTTCATTATACATCAACTACTTCTTTTATTGATAAGTCCATGGTTTTATGAAGTACTAACAACAAGTTGTACTTGCAAAATGTATCGTTTTCTTGCTGCTTTGTTCTGGGCAGGTACATCTAAGAACTTCATTACTTCATTGGTTAAAACCTCAAGACTTTATGATCAGTGTGACTTGTGAGAGGGGATACTTTTATAGACACTTTAACTTTTGCCTTCTCAAACCCCTAGGTCACCAGGGACGTCTCCCCTGGGCCATCAACCCTAAATAGAAAGAGGTATCCTGTTGAGGTGACAATGATAGGATAACCTCCTGTTACACCAACCTGGTCCAATTTTCCTTCCCTTAACCTTTTCCTTTGGGACAAGTACAAATTGAGCGATAACACCTTATTCCTTGCATCAAAACTCCTCCCATGACATACCCACTTAGATATGTCTCCACTTCTAAAGGATTTTGTAAGTTTGGTAATGTGAGAACTGGTGCTTGAATGATCTTTCTTTTCAGCTCATCAAAATTCTTTTGGTTGATTCTTCCCCCATTGGAAACTCTTACAACTCGTCGTTATGGCATGGAGTGGTGCAACTACTGCTAAAAATGAAGCTATGAAATTTTGCAAGTAGTGTGTTTCCCTAACAAAGATCCTAACTTCAATGAAAATTGTAGGAGCTGACCATTTCATGATGGCCTCCATCTTTGTGAGATCTATCTTGAGTTCCGCTTCATTGATCACATACCCAAATACAACAATGATTTTTGAGAAAAATCACATTTCTTAAGGCTAGTCAGTAGTTGGTGTTTTTTTAGGGTCTCTAACAATTGCATAATATGTGAGATGCGCTCTTCCCAAGTAGACATATAAATCAATATATCATCCAAATATATTATAAAAAATGAATCTAAATATGGGCGTAATACATCATTCAATAGTATCATAAATGTAGTTGGTGCATTACATAAGACAAATGACTTGGGAAACCATTCATACAGACCTTGCCTTGTCTTGAAGGAGGTCTCCCAGGTGTCTTCTTGTTTGACACATACCTCGAGGTATATTGATTTCATATCCAACTTGGTGTGTTGCAACTGGTCTAAAAAATCACCGATCCTGGGTAGAGGGTATCGATTCTCGAGTCTAATCTTGTTCAAAGATATGCAATTGATACACATCTGCCAAGTCCCATGTTTCTTGGGTACTATAATGATAGGTGATCGGTCGAATCATGTCCTGTTCTAGCAGCTGCTTCTTCACTTCATTTGCTTCCAGAATGGACTATCTATACATCCCAATGTTCGACAATGGGGAATATGGAAATAATTGTATTCTGTGCTCCACTTCCCTCTTGGGTGGTATCGTTTTAGGATCACGGAACACTTCTTTTTATGCCTGTAGAAACTCCTCCAATTAATGTTTCTTCTGTTTAACACACCCCTCCAGGTATGCCTTTATTCTTATTGACTCATCATCAGACCGATTTTCTCTCAAGAAAAGTAAAACATATTTCTTAGTGGAACTAACCAACTTCTTGGCTTGGTTGACACTTATCGGTGAGATCTTTGATTTACCTTTATGTGCATTGATTATGTAGGACGTCCCATCCTTGATAAGGCAGTACTGGTTGGATATCTACATGAATATTGCATCCTCATATGTTGATGATTGCAGCTATGTGAGACATTCTCCAGGACACAAACTTGAGAGAGAGCCCTTGAGAGGGGTGTGCGGTTTCTATATGAGACAGATATGGAACGTAGAGATGGCCTCCTCCTTATAGAGAGTTGAGAAGAAATCCATTTGATTCTCCTGTGTAACGCAGTGAGAAAGGAGATCTACAGAGTTGGATGTGCTTGTGGCTGAGCATAAGGTGAGCGTGTGAATTCCCAAAGAGTCGGGTGCATCGTCATGAGACAACGATGGGGATGATTTATTAGCCTCCTATGAGAAAAGATTTGATGATGAACTCCAGATGACTCTCTTGTGTAATGCAGTGGGAACGAATATCTGTTGAGTGGACATGCTTGTGGACGAGCACAGGTGAACGTGCTTCTAGTGGCTGAGCACTAGTGAGAGTGGTTCTTCTATGTAATGTAGTGAGATAGAGATATGGACATCCCTATGGATGTGCCCCTACTAGCTGATCTCTAGTGGGTGTATGAAATCCCTTGCTATATTGTTCAAGAGTCATACCTTCTTGTAACCCTAATTGTAATGTAAAGGGTACAGGTCAGGGCCAACTTAATGTAATTGATAATTAATGTAAAAGATAATTAATCTGGTTAATATTAATTATATTGTGAGTTAGAGAGGTCGACCCTGTTGTGCCAATAGACACTTTTGTTGACAGGTCAAGTTTAATATAAGTAAAGGTAGATTCCCCATTGATGAATCATATCTTTTGTGTGAGTTTTGAAATTTCAGCAAGTACATCTACTTGGGAAAAGTGCGCACCACTCTTGGGTGCTAGTCTTCTAGGGTTTGTGAGCACCCTTTTTTGTGCTAGGCCTTCTTGGTGGTGAAGGTATTTCTCTTGAAGAATATAAAAAAGGATTGGTTGGGTTTTCTTCCCTTTTTGAGAAGGGTTTCCCAGGATACTTCTTGTGTACTTGTGCATGGTGTTTCTTCTTGTGATCTTGGTTGCTGCAACAAATTGTCTATGGTTTAAGTAAAATACTAAAATGGAATGAACTTCATGCTTAAGCCTATATTATTGAAAAATCAACATCATATACATGCAGGGGCTCCCAAACACTACACCACACACATCCACAGATACTACATCCAAAACCACTTCATCAATAAAGTCTTCACTTACAACAAATTTGATCTTACACTGTTTCATTACCTTGATATTGTTGATGATTGCATCTATGTGAGACATTCTCCAACTTAAAAACCTGAGAGATGTTGATGATTGCAGCTACATGAGACATTCTCCAGCTTACAAACCTGAGAGAAATCCCCTGAGAGGGGTGTGTGGTTCCTATCTGAGACAGAGTTGGAATGTAGAGATGGCCTCCTCCTTACAGAGAGTTGAGAATAACTCCAGATGATTCTCTTGTGTAACACAATGAGAAATGAGATCTGCTAAGTTGGAAGTGCTTGTGGATGAGCACAAGGTGAACGTGTGAAATCCCAAAGTGTTGGGTGCATCGTCATGAGAACATAAATGAAGATGATGTATTAGTCTCATCTTAGTAGAAGTGTAAGGTAGCTATAGAGGTAGTGGGGGGGGCCTAGAGGGACATATTGATAATAGTGGAGGCCATTCAATGTAAAGTGGATTAGGTCCACTATATTATTAAATAATACCCACTATGGTAGTTAGATATAATAAATGTAAGAGGAATTCTTAGAAGGTTCTACTTCTAGAAGATTCCTCCTCTAGAATGTTCTTAGGTGATGGTAGCACTATATAAAGGGGTTCAAGCAATGTAAGGGGATATGAAGAGAAATAGTGTATTTGGAACGGTAGCTCAATAGGAGGAAGCCCCCTCGAAGAGGCAAGTGAACAGAAGATGATCCCTTCCATAATAGGATCCATTGTATGGTGTTGTCCTACCTCAAGGGTTTGATAATAATAATGTTTGGTTTCTTCTATATTGCTCTACGGATCTATTGTGTATTCAATATTTGTAGATCTATTTTGGTTCTTAACAAGTGGTATCAGAGCACTTTCCTTGGTAGACATTGTGGACAAATATATTTTATTTTTGCAGATTTCTTTTTCGGAGAAGAAAAAAAGAGGGCCGTAATATTCCAGAAAATTTTGGTACATTTATGGAAAAATTTGTAGAAACAGGTTGTATATCTTAGTTCCTCTCAGAAAAACACCCAATTTGAAAAAAAAAACGTCTGAAACGGAGTCTGGGAAGTCAAGATATTGAAGTTTTAAAATCTGCATTTTTCAAGGTTTTTTCTACCGACGACGATGCATTTTTTTTGTATTTCTGTAGCATCTGGAGGACAAATTCCCCCCCAAAAATTACAGATCTGAGTTCCTCTCACAATTTCACCCAATTTCCAAAAACAAATCAGCCGAAACGGAGTCCGGGAAGTGAAGTTATGAGCATTTTAAATTCAATGATTTTTCACGGTTTTTCCGGAAAACGCCGCGATTTTTTGCAATAATTTATTGTTCTATTTTTTGGGGATTTTCGTGATAGCGGCGGGACTACAACGTTCATAAATTTTCATAGGGTTCTCATATGGATATTTCTTCTCAAACCCTCAAAGAAATTCTATAGATTATTGAAGCATTCAAAGCCCAATTGTTTAACATATTAGATGGCTTTGTAGATGGTCTCAATGATAGTTTTCGTAGTATTCAAGATTCATTGGATAACATGCATGAGAAATTTCTTATGCCAGACCTCAGGGATGAATATAATCAAGAAATATATGCTTGGTATGATTTTGAGGCCGATTGCGATGATTGGTATATGGATGATTGTCATTTTTGGGATGACAACCACTTCCATATTTTATTTGATGACTCTACTCCACCTTCTGTAGAGAACATCAATGTCCCACATCAGGAGCTAGTTACCAGTGTCTAGCCTGCATATTCTACAATGGTATTGTTCCTTCCAGATTCATCTTTGATCATCTCCCACTATGTGGATGGATATTCTTATTTGGATGCACATGATAAGTGTTAGTATTGGGCATCATTTTCAGTTGGTTATTGGGTGCCGATATCTTCCATGTGGGGTTCACATGAACAATTGGACATGGGACTCTGGTTTACAATGGTTGTTGGACTACTTCAGCATGGTGGCTTCCATTTCTCAATGGGACCCTAGTTCTCTATTCTACTTCATCACTATGGTCGACACTTATCCATGGGACCTTGGTATATGGTTGTGTTGAAATAATGTAACTGCGAAGAGCATTCTTATTATTTTGTTATTGGATTAAATCCCCATTGTGGATTAATCATGTCATTATTATTATTTTTATTATTAGGTTAATC
>JZKD02S0211422.1:272957-294380 GCA_000966675.3 Picea glauca
TCCCAGGATAAATGCTGTGTCTATTGTGGATGTGTATTTCTCAGTGATCTTGTTTATATTATTCTCTTATCTTATGAAATGCAAAGAACTATAATATCAGCATAAAACATTAACAGGTTGTACATCAAGCGTTGAGGACAACGCTTTCATAAGGGGGATGGAATGTAAGGTAGCTATAGAGGTAGTTGGGGGGGCCTAGAGGGCCATAGTGATAATAGTGGATTCCATTCAATGTAAGGTGGACTAGGTCCAATATATTATTAAATATGTCCCACTATGGTAGTTAGATATAATAAATGGGTAGTTAGATATAACAAATGTAAGAGGACTTATTAGAAGGTTCTACTTCTAGAAGATTCATCCTCTAGAATGTTCTTAGGTGATGGTAGCACTATATAAAGGGGTTCAAGCAATGTAATGGGATATGAATAGAAATAGTGTATTTGGAGCGGTATCTCAATAAGAGGAATCCCCCTCGAAGAGGCAAGTGAACATGAGAGGATCCCTTCCATAATATGATCCATTGTATGGTGTTTCCCTACCTCAAGGGTTTGGTAATAATAAAGTGTGGTTTCTTCTATATTTCTCTCTGGATCTATTGTGTATTCAGTATTTGTGGTGATCATATTTGTAGATCTATTTTGGTTCTTAACAAGAAGAGTTGATGAGAAACTCCAGATGACTCTCCTGTGTAATGAAGTGGGAAAGAAGATCTGTTGAGTGGACATGCCTGTGGATGAGCATAGGTGAACGTGATCCTAGTGGCCAAGCACTAGTGAAGAAGTGGTTCTTCTATGTAATGTAGTGATCCAAATATATGGACATCCCTATGGATGTACCCCTAATGGATGAGCACTAGTGGGTGTACAAGATCCCTTGCTATATTGTTCAAGAGTCAGACCTGCCTTTAACCCTAATTGTAATGTAAAGGGTACAGGTCGACCCCACCTTGATGTGACTGGTAATTAATGTAAAATATAATTAATATGGTTAATATTAATTATATTCTAAGATAGAGAGGTTGGCCTTGTTGTTTCAATAAACACTTATGTTGATAGGTTCAATCTAGTATAAGTAAAGGTAAATTCCCCATTGAGGAATCATATGTTTCATGTGAGTTTGGAAATTTCAACAAGTACACCTTCTTGGGAAAAGTGCACACCTCTCTTGGGCACTAGTATTCTAGGGTTTGAGCACCCTCCTGTGTGATAGGTCTTATTGGTGGTGAAGTTATTTCTCTTGAAGAATATAGCAAAGGATTTTGATTGGGTTTTCTTCCCTTGTTGAAAAGAGTTTCCCAGGATACTTCTTGTGTTCTTGTGCATGGTGTTTCTTCTTGTGATCTTGGTTGCTGCAACATTATTGATTATGGTTAAGTGAAATTCTAAAAATGGAATGAGCCTCATGCTTAACCTTTATTATTGAAAAATCAACATGGTATCAAAGCATAGGTCTTGAAGAACCCATTACAAAAGAATCTACCAAGTCTCCTCTCATTTTTGCAGAACCATACGACCCTCCTAGGGTTTCCAGAAAATTCGTACGACCCCCCTTTCCATGGTGTTCTATCCCTTAATACTTGGACATCAGGGCTATTCTTGGAATATAAGAGTAGGACCTCCTTCAACACACCTCCAGAAGCTCTTAAAGTGAAATTCCGAGAATTTTTTATTTTTGGCCCTAGAATTTCTAGGGTGCCAAATTTTTTTGCAGAATCTTGATCTTAGATTTTTGGAACTTCTTGAAGAAACATTTTTTTCTTAATTCAACAAGCATTTCTGTGACACTATCAAATTTGATTGTTGGCAGTCATAAATCCAGCAAAATCCAAGGTTACTAATTCAACCTAATCATTAGGTTTTCAAAATTCAGTTGGTGAGAGTTTGAAGAAACCAAAAAAATGAAGAACAAAGCCTTAGTAGAAGATAGGATTGATGGAACAAGCAACCTCAGCTCTTGTAAATCAATGCTTTAGGTCACGCTTAAAGAAGATGAACTTTTGGATGTGGTAACTAAAACCTTACCAGACACAACTACATATGTAGAGTAGAAGTTAAGAAAGGAAGAAGATGTCAAAGCAACAGAATTAATCATCTACTTAGTGAGAGATCATCTCTTACCTCGTATTGCCAAACAGAGGCCAATTTATGATATCTATGAAGCATTAAAAGTAATGTTTGAAAGTGGAAACACCCTCAAAGCTCTTACCTTGAAGAGCCAACTTCAAAGTACCAAGATGACAAAAGGTGACACAGTTTCCATCTTCTTTATGAAGATATTAGAGATTAAAGAATAGCTAGAAACCATTGGAGAAATCATGTCTGATAGAGAAATTGTCTTAACCACTCTCAACAACCTTCCAAAACAGTGGGAGCCTTTCTTTAGAGTATCAGTGGAAGAGAAAGTCTACCAACCTTTGATTGTCTATGGACATATTGTACTCAAGAAGACATTAGAATTAGAAATAGAGGAGTGGAAGACTTGTCAAAAGAAAATAACGCTCTTTCACTTCATACAAAGAAAGGAGGAAAATTCAAAAGAAACTTCAGATAAACATTCAAAGATGAAAATTCTTCATCAAATCTAGGTTATAATCAAATAAGAGATGTTTCAGAAATTTAGTGCTTTAGATGTGACAAATATGGAAACTATGCAAGAAACTGTCCAACCAGGAAGAAGGGAAGACAATATGCTTCTACCCCTGACATTGATCTAGATCCACCTCAAAAGAATGAATATAAGAGAGAGGAGAAGTACTTCCTCTAAATCTAAAACATGACTACAAACCAGGTAAATCAATTGATCTCTAATTTTATAGTTGATTGCATTTTTTTAATAAATGAAGGATATTATCCCTAGTATGGGATCCCTCAAAGACTTGGACCATTATCCTTGGTACGAGAGTCCAAACCATATTTGATTGATTAATATGTGAGACAAGTAGATATGTCGTCCTTAAATAAGAGATACCCATTCAATAAGACCCATAGAATCTCAGATGGAGATTGACAGTGATACAATACCTTCTCCCCCTTCAACAGTTCAGAGGGAGACATACATTATTCAAACTAATCCAGTTTCTCCAGTTGATATAACCAAAGATATTACAGTGGGGAATAAAAGGCATGTCCAGGATCAAAAAAAATCTACTAGAAGACATAGAGACATACAAGTCCCTCAAGGGACACCTTGAGAAAGAAAAAGAGTTTTCAAAACTATCCTTCAGTCATGAGCCACTTCATTGAAGAAACAAAAAGAGAAATAAGTATGGAAAGATGCCATAAACAAATAATACCAATGTATCTTAAAGAATGACGTATAAGATATTATTCAAAAACCAAAAGGGAAGTTTGTGGTAACTTCCAAGTAGAGAAAGCATGCAGTTGACGGAAGTGTCAAGAAATACAAAACTAGAGGAATCTCACAAACAGAGTGAGTTGTCTGTGATGAGACACTTGATCCAATAAGACCAATACACTTCCATCCATACTACTATCCATGAGTTGGAAAATATATCATATGAATCAATTCTTGATGATTTTGGGACTCAACAAGAGTATTGCTGATCCAAAACCTATATTTCTATAGTGTTGGTGACAAGAGCCTAATTTTTGATAACTTATTCAAAAAGCCTTGTTGAAAAAAAGCAATCCTTGACTTCTTATTTTTGAGATGAAGGATTTGAGTATGATGCACTACTTCTTGGAACAATAAGTATGATAGAGGACCAATGAGATTTTCCTAAGTCAAGAAAAATATAGTGGGAATATTAAAGAAATTCAATATGATAGAATGCAAAACCACCGTGATGGATTTGAAGAAAATGAATGATGATGCTTTAAACGAGAGTGATCCACAACTGATTGGACTGTTGAGGTACTTGGATAACACTAGTCCTGATTCATGCCTTGTAATGAATGTAATTAGACAATCCATGAGCCAACCAAGTTAGACTCACTTGATAGCAGTAAAGCATATATTGAGATATGCTCCCCATGTGAACTTGAGTTTGCAGGATATGAAGATATAGATTGAACATAAAGTACAGTGGAATGGAAGAGAACATCTGATTGTTGTCTTACCATAAAAGTTGTCATGGTTTCCCGATGCAGCAAGAAACAAAATCTTTGTGACCTTGAACACCACAAAAGCAGAGTATGTATCATTGAGTGTGCGAAGCCGTATGGATTCACAAGCTTTTTACATATTTACTTGATCATGAGATGGATCCTATGATGATAACCGGAGCTGTGTGTAAAACTCTTTGAGAAACCAATGTCTCATGATAGATCGAAACATGTTGAGATAAACCATCATTATATCAGAGATATGATGCAGAAGAAAATAGTACACATGCAATACCTTCCTACACATGAGCAGATTGCAACCATATTCACCAAATTAACTTGGTGAAGAATACCTCCCTAGTTGAGAGGGAGTGTTGATGACTACAACCAAGAAAAAGTTCAAAGTACATCTGTGTGAGACTTGGCATGATGAATAATGCCTACCTAGCTGAGAGGGAGTGTTGATGATTGCAACTATGTGAGACATTCCCCAGCTTACAAACTTGAGAGATGTTGATGATTGCATCTATGTAAGACATTCTCCAGCTTACAAACCTGAGAGAAAGCTCCTAATAGGGGTGTGTGGTTCCTATCTGAGACAGAACTGGAACGTAGAGATGGCCTCCTCCTTACAGAGAGTTGAGAAGAACTCCAGATGATTCTCCTGTGTAACATAGTGAGAAAGGAGATCTGCTGAATTGGACGTGCTTGTGGTTGAGGACAAGGTGAACGCATGAATTCCCATAGAGTTGGGTGCATCACCATGAGACAAAGATGAAGATGATGTATTAGCCTCCTCTGAGAAGAGAGTTGAGATGATGAACTCCAGATGAATCTCCTGTGTAGTGCAGTGGGAAATAAGATCTATTGAATTGACGTGCCTATGGACGAGCACATGTGAACGTGATCCTAGTGGTTGAGCACTAGTGAGAGTGGTTCTCCTGTGTAATTCCATGAGATAGATATATGGACATCCCTATGGATGTGCCCCTAGTGGCTGAGCACTAGTGGGTGTATGAGATCCCTTGCTATATTGTTTAAGAGTCAGACTTGTTGTTGACGATTAAAATTGCCAACGAAGTTTTTCCCGCAAAGTGTTGCTAAAGTCTATTATTATAAAAGCTAAATAATACTAGTAGGTGGCACCCCTTTGAACTATTGGAGAGCAGATCTGTTCATTTGTAATGTTATGATGATGTGCGACACGACTTACATGGTTGATGAAGATCTTGTTATTATTGGTTACGGTTTGAGCTTATGAAGTGTTGATTCCTTATATTACTATAGCCTATGCTATTCATTAATGTCATTGCTGTCTGTTCTTATCGCACTTGCATAACAAACATGTTAGTAAAATTACATGAAGGGTAGTTTTGAGAGAGGCAAAATACTAGAACAAATGCAAGGGAAGGGGACCTAGTTCTGCAATATCACATGTGAATAACTTAAAGGAAATGAGACACGATTGCAAGGGGAAGATTTTAAAGCTATCCTAACTATACTACATGCATAAAAATAATTGATGATTATTGTTAAGCCCTACCTAGCAAGCAAATGGTTATGAAATTGTGATTGAATTACATGTTTAATATGCATATGGTGTGAAATGTGGTGGCGCACTTTGCAAGGTGATAGTGCTAATGGTTATGCAATGATTAATTGAATTATGTGGCTGATCCATATGGTATATTTGGGTATATTGAACGTCGATGGCTCATTTGACAAGGTGGTGAACGTTAATGGTTATGCGATTTTGTTTGAGTTATATATTAAAACATTGGATATATGATATGGAAAATGCATTTGGCAAGTAACCTATGCAGATTCAGACGCAGAGTTAAATTAATGGCGTTGATTGGGAGTTGGTTGGCATGTACTGATGAGTAAATGAATTGTGGGTGGAGGTGATGTGCATTTACTGCATGTCACCTTTACCCCTACTATTAGTTTCCATCCTAATCAGGCTATTGTTTGATCTTGCCGCTGTGGTTATGATCCAAAATTTTAGCAGGAAGGAACCGCTCGATCAACTCTTCTATTAAGGAATTCGATCACATGTATGTATTTGTTTGGCCATTCATGACTCTGCTCTGGTTATGAAATGATTACCGACTCAGGTGTATTGGGTTGTGTTTTCTTGAGTGTTGCAACTGTGTGAAATTTGGTTATTGTTGGATGGTTCCTCCTGCAACGATATTGAATTCGTAAAGATTATTAATCATCCTGGGTGATATCTCTCTGTTATTCTTGTTGGTTTAAGTGGAGGGTTTTTGTTTGGTTTTGGGTACACATTGTTGCTAAATTCGGTCTTTGGATTTCGATTTTAATGGTTAAGGGCATCTTGCATCACTGTGTTTTGTTCACTTCGACATTGGTGGTTTTCACTACTAAGGGTCACAAAGCAGGTTTTTCTTGTTCTTACTTGGCCCTTTCTTCACCTCTATGCTGTGATTATTGACTGAAGAGCACAAGGGATATACCCCGCATGCATTAAATAACCTTTGCTAGGCCAAACTAGAGCCCTAATTTTTGGTTATGGCCCCTGTCATGGATTTGTGCCCGACTACGAATGAGTCGTGGTTCTCCCTGTATACACAGTGGCCTTGGAGTCTTTTCCATTACAAGAGTGGCTCTGATCTCCCTATGTTGACTACGGAGCAACCTTGGCCCTCCAGTCTTGAAATTGTTGAAGAAGACTAGCCTGACCTATTGTTTTATGACTCGGATTTTGTTGGATGGTTGTATAATTGTCGACTCTTTTGAGAACATGCTCACCGAGTTGGTCATATGATAGTCGTGTTGGTTGATATATATTCATTGGCTCGGTTATAATATTGGTAAACCCTACATTACCAGTTTCAATTTCAAAGCACACAATTACTCTCCTTATGTTGATAGCTCAGTATTGTTAATGGAAAATGGCCTCTGCCCCGATTCGATTGGATGCGTGGGTATGCGTAATTGCCACAACTTGTTAGGTTGTTATTTTTTTTAAGACAATGATGAGTTGTTTGATAGATACATAGTCATTGGTATTTGGACTGATGATTATTTGAATGTTCAACTAGCATTGGTTAAAATGCTTGACGTTGCTCATGTCGCATTGTGTGTTTGCAAAATAAATAATGGTCGTGGTAATTGTGGTTTTCTTTTGGGGCCGAATGATTATTGAACTGGATGACTTTGGGAACTATATCCTTATGATTGTTTGATTGTTTAAGTGTGAAATTTCACATCATAATTGATCATAGTTAGACTAAATCGAAGTAATACTATGTTGGGTTGATGAATCAACAATGAATTGAGCTATTGCCGTGACTATGTGTTTGGTTCTGTAAAATGGAAATATTGCATCATTTTTTGGATGGTTGCATAGTGTGTATCGTATGGGTAGCTTGGGTTTCACAGAGTTTTAATCATGTTTATCGATCATTGGTTATAAAGGGCATGTCGTCGAGACTTTTTCCATGTTAGATGGGTGGCCCCACTCTTTAAGCCACATTGAATTGTTTTTTTTTTTACAGTGGCAAAATTACATTGCTTGAGTTACCCTGTGCATAGCTTGTGTCTAAATGGTGGTTGTTGGTTGTATGTTTGAATATCAATTTGGGTTGCAGTTTGATCTTGGTTCTTTGGTTTTTTTCTATATATATGTTAACAAATATCATGGCATTTTGATGGAACCAATTGGAGTGATAGCAACTTCATTGTTAATTTGAAAACATGATTTTTGAGTATTAGGGTGGATTGAAGAAATACATGGGCAGTGGTTGATAATGATAGTTACAGATTGGAAATGGGTACTATTCATAAATCGTTATAAAATGCAGAGTGTGTGTATGAAAGGAACATAACCTCTTACAAATTGTGTGGAATACATATTGTCTTGTGATGGCACTGTGTTGGATATTTGATTATTGGACAATGAACTAGTTAAGTACACACTAATTGTTATTTGGTCATGATCATTGTTGGTTGGTGCATCTATTCTTACTGCAAAATGTTTTATGGATCACTTGATTAATTTCATGAACAATAATCATTGTCCTCCCCTTCCATTATTTCACTTTCTGCTAATTACAAACCCTTTCACCTCCCATATTTATTTTTTCACTCCATGTTTTGAGATTGATTACAGTCAAGAGAATTTCTGTGTTAAAATGGATGAAAGTGGCCGTGTCTTGTGTGGATTGCAGTGAGGTCTTATTGGGTTTCTTTACAGTTGATTATTGTTGTCATCGAGCATTGACCATGTCTTCTCCCCTTTCATTATATCATAATTTTGCTCAATACAAACCCCTCACATATCCCATAACCCTTTTTCACACCCCTTCTCGTTGATTAACAATAAAACCATTTGTATGGATTAGATTGCATGAGTTTGATACATTTATGAGCCAAATTTGTTTCATATTTTTAAGAGTTGTCATGTATGGTTATTTAAAAGACTATTTTCTAATTGATCACGCATGCAGGATGAGTTTTTTTAGTCGAGGTAGCCATGGATGATAAAACAAAGGTAGAGGTAACTGGAACTGAGGCCCAAGAAGGCCCAGGTTCTCCATACATTTTGACGCTGATTCAGAAGAGCTTGGCCAATTGTTTCATGCTGGATTATTTAATTGGATTGGGTAGGGAATAGTCCAACCTAGGCCTGAAAGGCCTCTCTTCTAAGCCCCGCAAGCACCCAGTATACTTGTACCTCCTCATGTCTCATTACGACCCGAGGTCCCTGAAAATGATGGATGGCAGGAGATTGTCCACCCGACAGTCTCCCAACATCTTGGCTGGCCTAAATTGTCTTTGCCTGCTCCTCTTCCTATTAATCCCATTGCCCAAGCTTCCCCTGAGCGCTCGCCAGTGCAATCCTCCCATGCTAGCAAGAGATTGAAAACTGAGGCACACCATGCACTTGATAAAGGAAAGGCCAATGCTGCCCCTTCCTCACCCTCCAATGGATCTGACAAATCCGTGTCTTCTCGGATGCATTTGAGGGACGATTGTTCCCACATGATCAATGAAATTAGGCCTAAAGGCTCTGCACAGCCAAAGTAAAATTTAGGAAAATCAAGAGGTGACAACAACAATCAAGGAAGGGTTGCATCACAAACTGAGAAATATGGTTTCTAGTTTTTTTTATTATATCTATTGTTCTATGACAATTGACTTTGGGGATATTTGGACAACATGTTTATTTTGGATATATGAGTATTATTTTGAAATAATTTTGGATTTCATGAGTTTTAATTGCCAAAATTAAATATGTTGATGGGAAGCATAAGGAGGTGTCTTTTGCCTAACTAATGGTGATGTTATGATTGTTATGAACCAAAGGGAGTTACAAGGGGTCGTACCTACTAGTTATTATTTAATTATGACCCTTAATTATAATTATCACTTTTTCCCCTAACTAAAGTTAGTTGAGTCTTTTAATTAACTTAACTAATGAGTTGGTTCAACTACCTCAACCAATTCTAAATTGTTAAAAGCAATAAGAAAGGGAGGAACAAGGGAGGATATAAGTAGAAGCATGCTAAGGTTTGAACTTTGAGTTTATGTTGAGATAGTTCAGTTTTCATTCATTCATATATTCATTACATCCTAATTCTCTTTTGTGATAGCAAGGTATTATTATAGACAACAATATTTAGGGCTGAATCAAATCATTCAAACACTTGTTTTTCAGAGGCGTTGATATATCTTTGATAGTATGTGTAGACTTGTCTGTTTGTGAATTAATTTTCATAATTGATAAAGGATATTGTGCAGAGTCGAGTGGGAAACAATATGTGGCAAGATGATCCAACTTTTAGAGTTCAGTTTTGGTTTTCTGTCAGAGCTCCTTTTGTATGTTCCATCGGGGATGTCTAAGTTTGACTTTGGTTCAAGATTTTTGTATGAGATTTTGCAAAGAAAATGACTCTTTGGTGAATTGGAATGAAATAAAGGATTGCTTTATGTCTCATCTGAATTGATTATCATCTTGGTGTTTTCACCTCTGTTCTTACATTTATTTCAACAACTGTTATATTTAAAAAATTACATAAAAAGTGAATTTCCAACAAGCTTTTTGTTGATAAAATACTAGCCTAAGCACTCGTAATTAATACTTGTGAGTTAGAATGTTATTTTTGTTGGCTATAAACATAGGGTGATATTTCATTCTACTCTTATTTAGCCAATTAAAGTCTGAAAATGCTCGAGTAAGATTATTTTATATCTTTTCCTCAACATTTATTTGGTGACCATACTAGGGAAAATCTTAAAAAAAAAAAAAAAAACACTCATTATCTTTAGTTCTCTGGTTTATTCTGTTTTTACTTTGTATTTTTGTATCTAATATTTATATGCTTTTCTTTTGTGTTTTTCTTTTTTCTCACGACCTTATCGAGTCCTATCTTGCATGATCATGCATACATCTAGTTCGAGCTCATTGTCAATGGTTAGTTTTCCTCTTTTCGAGGGTAACTTATGGGAATATTTGTAACATCCTTCTCTGGCGCACTGAGCGAACTTATTCTTTGAGGACACTTGCTCGCAAGTGATCCGGATTATTATGCTATTAAAACTTTTGATTTTGATTATGAGGCGTTATGCGTTGATGACATGTTGTTGTACCTCTTTGACCTAGACATGTGCTATTGACTCAGTTTTACTGAGTGTGCAGGATTTTGGACCTCGAGGATGTAGAGGCATCGATGGAGCCCCTTGGAATCCGGATCAAGTCAGGGAGTATACCATTGGGGTTGGATTATTTTATTGTGGTATTAGTGCATTTGATTAGATGATATGATATGGATATATTCTCACATGATTTGTTGATGATGCAGGCTGACGATAGCTTGCCGACCAAACTCACATATGGAGTAAAGGGGTCACGCATGACTACCAGAGATCTTGAGGGAGAGGTGTGGACAACAACCTTGCCACAACCTACTAGCACTCCCACTGTGGCTCGAATTGTAGGTTAATGATTACCTAGTTCGAGAGGACCCACGATGCTGTGAAGGAAGACTGCGACAGTTGCTCATGATGATTCTAAGGGGCACACAATAAGGTAGGGACCTTATTCCTTAGAGGTCCTTAGTCTCCCACAAGTTCACCTGGTGGAGTATTGAATCCAGGGGTTATTGATGTCTACCAAGTCACTCAAGACGCGAGTGACACCCTTGGAGCACGTGGTGCGTCCTGAAGGGCACGTCGAGCAAGAAAAATGGAGAGTGGCGAGTGGAACCCTTGGAGCACGTAATGCGTCCTGAAGGGCACATCACGCAAGGGAATAGATGAGGCAAGTGGCACCCTTGGAGCACCTAGTGCGTCCAAAAGGGAATGTCGCGTTATTGATGATAGAGGAATGAACCTAGATGGCCTTAGGATGAATAACGTGTTAAGAAAATTTTAAAACAAATTCCCTAATTAAATGTCGTCCTGTACGAAAATTTAAGGTTTAAGTCTAAACTATGCTAGTGGTAAAATTTTATCTCTATAAAAAAATAATAATAAAAATAAAAACCACATAAATAATAATTATGACCTTCGTTAAATCTTGTAACACGAAGGGAGTAAGAAATTAATTGTTTCATGAAAAAACAAGAAATCTATTGGATTAAAATTAAAAAAGAAGAAGGAATTAACCATTTTTATTATCTTATAATTTAAAATACTAATTAAATGAGAAAAGGGAAAAAGGGTTAATTTCCACACCTGCATTTTTGAGTTCTAATTAAAAAGGGGAAAGAGGGAAAATCTAAAAATTTAGGAAACTAGGAAAAGAGGTAAACATAAAAAGGGAAAAGGGGGAACATAAGGGAAAAAGCGGAAAGTCAAACTTAGAAAAAGTATCTACCATTTAAGAGCTTTCTAATTTAAACTGAACTAACAATTTAATAATAGGGAAAGCCATTAAAACCTGTAAGAGAATTTGGGGACACCTAGGAGTGATTCTAGGAGTAACTCTAGGTGGGTGAGGGAAATAAAGATAATTAATTAATTAAAGAAATTAGTTTATGGAGGAATGTAGGGGATGAGGGACACTTGTACGGAGAGGAATTTTTAGGAATTTATTTTTAAAACTTTAATTAAATGAGATTTTAGGAAATAAAGGAAGTTTGAAACTCTATGTAATGAAGGAGGGAGAAGGATGAAGGACCATCTTCTGTTTGCGTAACGTTACACTACATAAATATCTACTTGACTGATTTAAGTTGTGGGAGTTGGGATACCCAACTCGATGAGGAGTGGTAGCTCGACCTTGTGAGGTGAGCTGGGAGCTAGTCGAAATCTCTGGATAGTGTGTGTGGCCCCTTTGCAGCTCGGGGGGCTAAGGGGTAATAAGAGTACCCTTAGAATTGGTTGGGAGGTACCGATGAAGTCTCAACGGTCGGCGAGTTGGAGTTTCATGGAGCACGTAGGACGTCATTCGGAGTGGGTGATTAGGAAATGGTACACTCTCTTCATTTTGTATGGTAGATTGTATTAGGACTTATTCTTGGATATGCTTATTTAATGGAAAAACAAAATGATGTTTTTAAAATTGATGACTAAACTTTCCTTAGCCTAGCTCGATGGTTGTTGACTTCCATGGCCTTCATTTTCCTGCATGTCTTGGCCACCTTTCTGTTTTGATTGTGACCTTCATGGTTGATTAGCCTTCATCCCCAGCTCACCAGTCCTCTCTTGAGCAGTCGGCCAGGAGCCTGATCTACGGTCGTCGCCTTAGCATTAAAAGACCTATGGATCTCAATGCCCTGCTTTTCTATGCGAGGATGATGAGCGAAGGCTGAACCTGTTAGACAACTACCCTTGATGTTTTTCTTGGGATGATTGTTGATTTCTCCATCTGGCAACGACCTCTACGTGTGGAGTATCTGGTGTCCTGGTTGTTTTTCTCTATGCCTTGAATGATAGAACTCTTGCAATCATTCCATGACCTTCCTTTAGATCCTTGCATTCTCCTACAGTTGTCTGCACTGTATTGGGGTTATAGAAATGGAAAAACACATTGGTTTCATGTCTGTTTTTATTTATTTATTTTGTATTCTGGCAATAAAAACGATTGATTCTAGGTCTGCAATTTTTACAACGGTATCCTGAAAATGGAAAAACGTTTTATTGATTTCTTGTCTACTTTTATATTTGTGTCCGGGAATGAAAAATGTTGTTGTGTTCCAACTATTTTCAGAGGCTTTGCATCCTTGTATTCCAACTGTTCACACACAACCCAAAATCGTTTTTCATCAAGTGAAGAGGATTGTCGTTTTCCTTTTAAGAATTACCTTAGCAAATTGTTTTATTCGATGGTTAGTTTCTCTGTGATATCACTATGTAGACCCATGTTCCTCAGCTTATACCTGCGTGGTTCATCACTGAATTAAGGCGTCCCTTATCGCTGTGTACAACATGTCTTCTCACTGAGTTTAAGGAGTTTCATCAGCGTGTTTTTTTCCACTGATTTTACCTCGTGTTGATCACTGAATTTTAAGGCATTTTTCTATTTCTGAAATGAAAATGTTTTTCCCTGTTGGCTGTGAGTAACATATTATAGAAATCACCATGATTTTGTTTTATTCCAGGGGATGGAATGGCTCCTATTGACCACCATGATTTAAGACTTGTATAACATAGTTATGCCCCCATGTTTGTGTAATGTATATTGTGGGATAGCTTGACTGGAATGGTCCGGGGTAAGGATGGCCATAGCTCTACGGTTGGGCACGTCCTCCATTACGTTCTGCACCTCAACTTACTACCTTGCATTCTGGATGTCTAACCTTGCATTCCAGAATTATGACCACGTCCCATTCCTTTACTTGACAACATTGATTTCACCTTGATAACTACTGAAGATACCCTGGCAACCGTATTACTCTCCACTGCCATTTATTTCTGAACCTTAAACATTTAGGCAACCGTACCCACCTGTGCGCCTTGCTAATTGGACAGAATCTATACACCTGTGCATTTGCCTTTCAATGATTTATTGCTTTTAGCAGTTGAATCTTGGTTGAGAATAGCACCTTATGTCAGAGGTCATGTGAATGGCAAGTGGCATTTTGTTAATTTCCTTTAACAGTGTTGAGTTGTCCCTAAATATTATTGGAAATATATAAGATTTTATTGGAAGTCGATGGTCAAGTTATTGTTCATCATTAGATTCTGTTATAAGATATGTCAATTTTTATGTTCAATAAAATAATTTTTAAATATTTTTGAGAAACTTATAATATTTGGATTTTTATTGGAAGCGAGATTTCAAGGTTATACTTTATCATTAGATTTTATTATTGGAACACTTAAGTGTAACTATGTATAAAATGTGACTTTATATGGATTAACATAGTTTTCAATGTGGACAAGAAATTAAATATTTCAATGTTCGTCCTAAGTAAAATGCTTGAGTTGTCTTTAATATTATTGAAAAAGATATAAGATTTTATTGGAAACTGATGATCAAGTTATAGTTTATCATTAGATTCTATTATAAGATATGTCAATTTTTATGTTCAATAAACTACTTTTTAAATATTTTTGAGAAACTTATAAGATTTGGATTTTTATTGGAAGTAAGTAGTCAAAGTTATACTTTCTTTAGATAATTATTTCATTAGATTCCATTATTGTAACCATTCAGAGTGTAAGTGTGTATAATATGCTACTTTATATAAAATAACATAGTTTTCAATATGGGCGTAATTAAAATATTTCACTGTCTACTTTATGCAAATTACTTTATAAGGTCAACTTTAAATATTCTTGAAAGATTTATAAAATTTTGATTTTTAGTAGAAGGAGGTGTCCTGGATGGTCTTGATGTTGTCATTTAGCTTAGTCAGCTTGGACTTGTATGTTTGGGGTGGGATGTAGACACCTCCTTGTTCCTTAAAATAGTCTCCAACCCTGAGACCTTATATGGTCAAAATCAATGGGAACCTAGGCTTGAGCATTGCTTATGTGTCCTGGAGGTCCTAACCTTTGCACGGTAGGACGGGCGGGTAGTCATTCTTATTCTTCATCAGTTGAATGTTGTATGATGCTTTCCGGTGCTTGATGTGCCTTTATGATTGGTCGTTATGTTGTTGTTGTGTGAGTTGCATGGGTTGTGTTCATCGTCGTGTTGCGATGTTGAGTATAATGTCATTATTACCTTCCTACACACACATCCAAAAATAAATAAATAAATAAATAAATAAAATTTGCACTTGTTATGTGAAGCTTGTTGTAGTAACAAAGTGGGAGGTTGTTACATGTGGTATCAGAGCGAGTTTCAACCCATGACTTGGGATCGCTACAGCTTTTGTTGACATGATTTGATTATAATGTCGCTAATTGAGTTGACTTTTGTGCATGTAGGTAATCATGGTTAGAGGACGCCGCAGAGGCATACAACAGGGTGCTAGGGGAGGAAGCGAGATGCCTCCAGTAGCATCCACACCTGACGGGTTTAACCTCCAGGGAGACGAGCAGGTTCTCGGATAGGAGCAGATAGAAGTTGGTGATGTAGTCAGAATGATGAGATCTTTTCAGCGCATGTCCGAGGCACTGATCAGCCATTTCGACAGAGATGAGGCCAGGGCCCCGACACCCACAGAGGTTCCACCATGTGCTCTGGTCGATACTGGTAGCATTCACCGTGAACTCGAGAAGGTCAAATTTCCTGAGTTCTTTGGTGCCCCGGACAACGCAGCCGACGAGGCATGGTTGGAGAACATGGCGATGTGCTTCACACTTCGTGATTATACCTCCAACATGAAGGTTCGCATGGAGGTATTTCAACTAAAGGGGAGTGCTCTTCTATGGTGGAAGACGCTCCTACCGCAGCTGAACATGGCCGTCGAAGACATGCCATGGGAACTGTTCAAGTAACGGTTCCGAGAGAGGTACCTTTCAGAGGAATTCATTGAGCGTAAGATCAATGAGTTCAACGCCTTATGACAGGGAGGTCGTACGGTGCTCGAGTACGAGGCCCATTTTATGGAGCTGCTCCAGTATGCTCTGCACCTTAACACTGAGAAACTTAAGGTCAACAGGTTCGTGTTTGGCCTAAACGACAACATACGTGAAAAGGTCAGGATTCTGATGCCTCAAACCTTACATGATGCCATCCAGAAGGCCCTCATAGCAAAGGATGAGCTTATCAGTGGGGGTCAGACCAGGATTCTAGAGAGACCAGTAGGACAGGTGTCATCTGGAGAACACCATCATCAAACACCAGCCAAACATACATTGGGATATCGTGGCTTTCAGAGGGGATCAACTTTCACTACACCTCAGTGACTGATGCCTCAACAATGGACACCTTATCAGGGACCACAGAATCAACAGCAGTGTCGACCGCAACAACAAAAGTTTAGGTCTGTTTAGCTGAACATACCAAGATTCCAGGCCGGTGGGCCGTCATCTTCTACTTCAGGTACAAAGACTACTAGGTCGAAGAAGGGGTGTTGGACGTGTGGGGAGCCACACTACCAGCACGACTGCCCTGTGGAGAGGACCGAAGTGTTTGGATCAGCTGGACCTGCTACCATGGGAGATATGGGCAAGGCCCATCGGATTCATGTAGTGGTGAATAACTACCAGGAAAAGCATTAGTCGACTGTGCTTGAGACGACAGGTACAGTCGCTAACCAGACCCTTAGTATTTTGATAGATCTCGGTGTTACAGAGAGTTTCATTTATGGTGTAGCGCTAAAAAGGATTAAGGTAAAGGCAGTCGAATAGGATGAGTTTAGCTTCATAGAGATGACTTTGGGAGCCAAACAGAAGGTTGGAGGAAAGGTTACAGATTGTATCCTCAACTTGGGAGAGTTTGTCACCAAGGTCGACCTGTACGTCACAATCTTAGGATATTATGATGTCGTGATTGGTATGGACTGGTTGGAATCGCATGAGGCGATACTCAATTGTAAGATGAAATAGTTGATCTTGGTCGATGACGAGGGACAAATAAATATGATTGCAGGAAGGAACCAGGGAGTTTCCCTGAGGTTCATCTCTTCCTTACAGCTACGAAAGAACATGCGCAAGGGGTGCAAGCTTTATGTGATCCTTGCATTAAAACGAGACGGGATTAGCGGAAGGTTTAGAATACCTTCCGATGGTGAGAGAGTTTGTAGGTGTATTTCCATAGGTGTTACCTGGGATGCCGTCGGAGAGGGAATTGGATTTTATAATAGACCTAAAATTGGGGACTGAAATGATAGCAAGAATGCCTTATCGGATGTCGACCCCAGAGTTACAAGAATTGAAAATGCAACTGAAGGAGTTGCTGGACCTGGGAATGATACGTCCAAGTGTTTTACCATGGGGTGTGCCTGTTATTTTCATACGAAAGAAGGATGGGTCATGGAGGCTCTGCATTGACTACCGTTAACTAAACAAGGCCACGATCAAGAATCAGTATCCATTGCCGATAATTGATGATCTGTTCGATCAAATGAAGGGCACGACGGTGTTCTCCAAGATCGATTTGTGATCAGGGTATCACCAGTTACGGATCAAGGAGGATGACATCCCTAAAACCACCTTTAAGACGAGGTTTGGACATTACGAGTTTACTGTTTTACCATTTGGACTAACAAACACCCTAGGGGTATTTATGAGTTTGATGAATGGGGTGTTCTGTGAGTACTTGGACAAGTTCGTCCAAGTATTCCTTGACGATATTTTGATCTACTCTCGGACGATGGAGGAACATGATGATCACTTGCGCTTGGTACTACAGTGTCTACGAGAGCACAAATTGTATGGGAAGTTGTCCAAATGCTCTTTTTACCAATCGAAGGTTCACTACTTAGGGCATGTCATCTCTGGCGAAGGCATCTCCGTGGATACAAAAAAGGTCGAGGCTATCATGGAATGGCCTGTGCCGACGAATGTCCCAGAAGTGCATAGCTTCATGGTTTTATCAAGATACTATTGATGGTTTGTAGAAGGGTTTTTGAAGATAGCAAATCCGATCACGAAATTGCAGAAGAAAAACAAGAAGTTTGTTTGGACCAAGAAATGCGTGGAATCATTTCGGAGGCTCAAGGAGTTGTTGACAACAACACTGATACTAAAGGTCCCAGACATGAACACAGACTTCTTGGTATGCACTGACGCATCCAAGGAAGTCTTAGGCGGAGTCTTGATGCAAGATGGACGAGTGATCGCTTACATTTCGAGGAAATTGATAAGGCATGAGGAGAACTATGTGACACATGATTTGGAATTGTTAGCCATCGTATATGCCTTGAAGGTTTGGAGACACTACCTTGTTGGATGGAAATTTGAACTAAATACTGACCATTGTGGACTACAACACATTTTAACACAAAGCGACCTGAACGCGCAACAATGACGTTGGTTGGAATTGATTAGCGAGTAAGACTTTGAGATTACCTACATAAAAGGAATAGTGAACTGAGTGGCGGATGCATTAAGTCAAAGACCACACATATTTTCGGTGCTGCCGCTTCAGATGAATCTGTGTGAAAATATTCTAACTTTACAGCGTGATGATGACTGGTACAAAGAGGTTGAGGGTTTTATCGGACAAAAAACAATGATGGTACCACGATTTGAAGGATTTTCGTTTGATAGCGATGAATTATTGAGGTTTAAAAATTGGATCTACGTATCGCCGAACAATGAGTTGAGGATGTTGATCCTGAGCGAGGCTCATAGAGCAGTTTACATGGCTCACCTGGGAGTCATGAAGATGAGGGCAAACCTTAAACCCTTATTCTTCTAGAAGGGAATGAAGGCAGACATAGTCAACTATGTGGCCATATGTCTAGAATGTCAACAGATAAAGGCTGAAAATAGACACCTAGCAAGATTACTACAACCACATGCTATTCCAGAATTGAAATGGGAGGTTATTTCAATGGATTTTATTGTTGGATTGCCACTGACGACAAGGAGACATGACTCGATTTTCATAGTAGTAGACAATCTGACGAAGAGTGTGTTAATGTTTATGCCATTATTATAGTTCTTTGCATTTCAATAGATAAGAGCATAATAAGAACAAGATCACTGATAAATACACATTCACAAGAGACACAACATTTATCCTAGGAAACCCTCTAGGGGAAGAAAACCCAACAAAAACTTCCTTATCATGAATAACTTATACAGTGTTCAAGAGATAACTCAAACCAATACAGAAAGTCCTCCCCAAGAGATGCACCACTCTTCTTCTCCTCTCTCCAACAGGTAATTGCAGCTTGCCTCATAAGAGAGTGAGCAAGTGATTTGTGTGTTTGAAGTGAGGTGCTAGCCTCTTATTTATATTATACTAGCACATGTGAAAGGTTACAACTGGCAGGGCTGACCTCTCACTCTGGGTGGGTAAACCCACCTTTAATTAATTCTAGGTCTTCCATTATAACTACTGGGGCTGACTTCTTATTCTGTCCTTTGTAATTGTTCGATGACCAATCTACAAAAGGGGATTTGGTCCTTATACAATTACCGACATGATTAATCCTCAATGGGGATTAATCCAATAACAATAAAAATAATAATGACATGATTAATCCGCAATGTGGATTTAATCCAATAACAAAACAATAATAAGAATGCTCTTCGCAGTTACATCATTTTAACACTCCCCCTTAACAAGAAGGGTATTCTTCATCAACATCAGGCAAGAGAGGTTTGCACCATCAGTGACATCTGGGGGACAGTATCTTCAATATCATCCTGAAACATTGTCTAGCACATTTGCGAGTCATCAAAAGTTTTCTTCATCAACAACATCATCATTCCTAAAAGAATTCTATAATCATCTGCATCAAATATGTATCAATAAAAAATGATGCCTCATCACAGCACTAGGATGGCACATCAAAGTACTACACTAGCTCAATGTCTCAGCGGTTAAGCTGGTAGCTCAGTGTCAGTCACATATTGCTTTACGTCTAACAACTAGGTCAGAAGCAAGTAATATCATCATCTCGCTTTACGTCTAACAACTAGGTCATAAGTGAGGAATCACAACGTCATGCTTTACGTCTAACAACTAGGTCATAAGCATGAATCATCTTGCTTTACGTCTAACAACGAGGTCAGAAGTAAGGAACACATCAACATCTCACTTTACGTCTAACAACGAGGTCAGAAGTGAGGAATCATCTTGCTTTACGTCTAACAACTAGGTCAAAAGCAAGGAATCAACGACGTTATGATTTACGTCTAACAACTAGGTTAGAAGCATAACTCATATTGCTTTACGTCTAACAACGAGGTGAGAAGCAAGGATCACATAGTGTCATGCTTTACGTCTAACAACGAAGTCATAAGCATGACTCATCTTGCGTTACGTCTAACAATGAGGTCAGAAGCAAGGATCACACAACGTCATGCTTTACGTCTAACAACGAGGTCAGAAGCATGACTCATCTTTCTTTATGTCTAACATCGAGGTTAGAAGCAAGGATCACACGACGTCATGCTTTACGTCTAATAGTGAGGTCAGAAGCATGACTCATCTTGCTTTACGTCTAACAACGAGGTCATAAGTAAGGAATACATCTACTCTCCCTTTCAGGGAAGGTCCTTTATGACAATACCAAGCTTATCTCGAAAGTGTTCAAACTTTACACGAGATAGAGGCTTATTCATCATATCAACAACCTGTTCATCCGTGCTAATGTACTGGAGCTTCAAGGCTCCTTTCTGTACCATGTCGCGGATGAAATGATAGTGGATCTCTATGTGATTCGACCTAGCGTGGAACACAGGATTCTCTGTCATTTTAATACAGCTTTGATTGTCACATAGAATCACGGTTTCTCTCATCTCTAAATCAAATAGGCCTGTCAACAAATTTCAAATCCATATAGATTCGCAACTAGCAGAACATGCGGAAATGTACTCTTCTTCCACTGTGCTGAGAGAAATACTGGATTGCTTCCTACTCTGCCATGAGATCACAACTGATCCCAAACTGAAACAACATCCGGAAGTGCTTTTTTTGTCAGCAATGCTTCCTGCCCAATCTGCATCARTATATCCACTCAGTGTGAAGTCATGATCTCCATCATAGCTGAGACCATAGTCCATTGTACCTTTAAGGTACCTCATCACATGTTTTGCAGCCACTAAATGAACATGGCTGGGTTCTACCAGAAACTGAATCAAGGTGTTCACTGCAAAACATATGTCTGGTCTGGTGTTCGTTAGGTACATCGACGATCCAATAATCTATCTTCATAGAGTGGAATCTATCAAATCTGAAAAAGTATCAACCAACAACTTCAGCTTTGCTTCCATGGGTGTATTCATGGACTTGCATTCTAGCATGTCGAATCTCTTCAAGATTTCGACTGTGTACTTCCCCTGGTTAAGGAAGATTCTTTCTGGACTCTGC
>JZKD02S0211422.1:296060-312027 GCA_000966675.3 Picea glauca
TACCCTTGTCTCTTCTTGGGTGCATTCTTCCCATAGGCTTTCAAACTGTAGTTTTTCCTTTCTGCCACATACTGACTGGATGAAGGCATCCCAAGGTCTTGCGAGACCATTTAGGACGTTTTTACAAATTCGTCTTCGTCGATGGTGTCTCCAATCTCTTTCAACTGTTCTTTTATTTCAGAAATTCGGGAGAAATATTCTTGAATCATTTCTCTTTTCTGCATCTTGGTATTCTTCAACTGAGTTCTGAGATTCATCTTTCGGTTGATGTTCTTTCCTTCATATAGTTTTCTTAGAGAATCAAACATCTCCTTCAGGGTTTTCTATGACAATACATACGGGATCAGGTGGTCTTTGATTGAATCTGCAATGATTCTCTAAGCCCTGATTGAGTCCTTCTGATGCTTCGCTTTCTCTATGGCATCTTTGGGTTCCTCCACTTCTTCTTTGATAAACCTTGATAGGTCATTCTCTGCAAGGATCATACCGATCCTATACTTCCAGGAACGAAAGTTGTCTATGCCTTCTAGTTTCTCAACAAGCTTTGTGCTTGCAGACATCTTGTACTTTCGGTAACAAAAACAACCAAAATTTGAAAATGCTCGAAATCAAATTTTGACCTTACTAGGAGGTGCGCTTGGCTAAGGCGAGTAGCTTGGTGTCCTCAGATATGAGAAAATCCAAATTTTACCCCATCAAATCTGATCTGTGGATTTTTGGACTGGTGCTTCCGGTACTTCCGGTACTCTGGTATTTCTGGTACTTCTGGTACTATTGGTACTTTCGTGAAACTAGGGTTTCACTTTCTGGGAGATCCAACCACTGAAAAGGTGTGCTCTAGGTGCCAAATTGATCCTTGGGGGAGGGCGCAAATTTTTAGGAGGTTAGGGAGCTGAAAATATGCACTTTTGTAAAACCCTAATTTTTGGGTACAGTAACAGTGACGTTTTTCCTCTTGCAAATAATGCTTTCTTCAAGTTGGATATGATACCATGTTAATGTTTATGCCATTATTATAGTTCATTGCATTTCAATAGATAAGAGCATAATAAGAACAAGATCACTGAGAAATACACATTCATAAGAGACACAACATTTATCCTGGGAAACCCTCTAGGGGAAGAAAACCCAGTAAAAACTTCCTTATCATGAATAGCTTATACAATGTTCAAGAGATAACTCAAACCAATACAGAAAGTCCTCCCCAAGAGATGCACCACTCTTCTTCTCCTCTCTCCAACAGGTAATTTCATCTTGCCTCATAAGAGAATGAGCAAGTGAGTTGTGTGTTTGAAGTGAGGCGCTAGCCTCTTATTTATATCAGACTGACACGTATGGAAGGTCACAACTGGCAGGGCCGACCTCTCACTCTGGGTGGGTAAACCCACCTTTAATTAATTCTGGGTCTTCCATTATAACTGTTGGGGCCAACTTCTTATTACGTCCTTTGTAATTGTCCGATGACCAATCCGTAAAAGGGGATTTGGTCCTTATACAATTACCAACATGATTAATCCTCAATGGGGGTTAATCCAATAACAAAAACAATAATAATGACATGATTAATCCGCAATGGAGATTTAATCCAATAACAAAATAATAATAAGAATTCTCTTCGCAGTTACATTATTTTAACATAGTGCTCACTTTATTTCTGTGCGTACGACATATCAGGCACTTGACATAGCTAAAGTTTTCATCAGTGAGATTGTGAGGTTGCATGGCATGCCTAAGAGGATTATATCCGATCGAGGATCAATGTTTACTGGACAATTTTGGATGAGTTTCCAAGAGGCCTTGGGAACCTAACTTAACTTTAGTACTGCGTATCTCCCGGAGATTGAAGGGTAGACCAAACGAACTAACCAAACCTTGGAGGACATGTTGTGCATGTACGTGATGGACCAACAAAAGAATTGGGAAGAATTCCTTCCACTAGTGGAGTTCGCTTACAACAACAGTTACCAGAGCACCATTAAGATGGTGCCTTATGAGTTTCTTTACGGGTGACCGTGTCAGACGCCTTTGAGTTGGGATCAGCTTGAGGATAGGGTCCTGGTGGGACCAAAAGTGATTCAAGAAATGGAAGAACCAATGCAAACAATAAGACAAAGGATTAAAGAAGCGCAGGATCGACATAAGAGTTATGTCGATGCACGCCGTGTCGACTGTAGTTACGAGGTCGGTGATCGAGTCTTGTTGCGGGTTAAACCGCATAAGAGTTTGATCAAGTTTGGGAAGGGAGCTAAACTCTCTCCTAGGTTCGTGGGACCTTTCGAGATTGTGGAGAGAAAGGGGCCCATGGCCTATCGACTAGCCTTGCCAGATTCTTTGAGGCGTATGCACGATGTTTTTCATGTATATGTTTTGAGACATTATATTAGTGATCCTGCACATGTTATTGACATGAGTTCCTTGCAGGTATCGAATGAGGGGGTGCTCATGGATGAGCCGATCCGCATCTTGGATCATCGCATTCGACAACTACGACGTTGAATAGTAGACCAGGTCAAGGTCCAGTGGGACAATTATAGTCTGCACTCGGCGACCTGGGAGGACGCATATGATATGCACCAACAATTTCCATTTTTGTTTGATAGATAGTGTTGTTGGGAAAATCTCCCTACGGACTAGAAAATAGAGTTCAGACTTTGCATGCAGATATAACCGAAGAGAAACTACATTCTACCTTCATCCCTAGATTTAAATCCCCTTTTCTTAGTAAATGAATGGAAATATCAACCTACCTCGTCCCTGATGTTTGATGTCGATCCTCCATTGTGCTTGATTACTTGTTCACAATACTCCTTCCAAAGCTGACCTGCATCCAAAACAAGCAACAACTATGCATGCATACTACTTATATACTAACGGGTTAGAAATCAAAACATATACTAATCAAACTATAAATAGTTCATGAATTGGGACGGGAAAATCATTTTCTTTATTACTTTGAATGAGTCAGCTTACAAAAGTTGAGATCAATTACCGCTCCTTGAACCTAATCCCGGGCTCCTCTTCTTCTGTCCTCCAATTGCTTTGCTTTGAATCTCCTTTGGCACAAGGAAAGGCTAAAGGATTGGGACAATGGGAATACGTAAGGCAGAGTTTCTTAGCTATATTTTTCCTCTTTCAAAATGGGACCCCTACCCCTTCTTTTATAGGCTAGAAGGAGCTAGTTATTTGGACGAACCCTTGGCCATGCATGGCTGGGAGTTTCAGTTAAATCACCCATAGCTTTTTGTTCTGTCGACAACTTTCCTTTTTCATGATTTTGAAGGTTCGCGCAGGCTGTAGTGGGCCTGCTAGCGTGGACACTGTAGATCCATGAGGGATGTAGTGGGCCAGCTAGCGTGGAATTTTAAAAATGGAGTTTTTAGAAGAGTTGTTCAGTAGTTTTTGGCAAAGAAGGGCTATGAGATGACCTAATGCCAGGTAAGCATGTCTGGTGCAATTTAGGGTTATAACAGATGCTCCCTAATGTGTGAGGTCAGAAGAGCATCTGATGGCCAAAATACATTACCAATCTTTACTGATGTGCTGAACGATTGAGCCCAAGGATCAGGAACCAGGAGGTGCCATCTGCAAAATAAAAAATGTCTCACCGAGGCGGGCATACCCATGCTCATGATAAAATATAATCATGTCTACCAATCAAATACACTGTAGATCCATGTCAAATAACTATAAAGAGTAGTCGTGAACAATACACAGTGGAGCTACATCTCTAAATCAGAAATATATACATATAGAGTATCCATCTTCCAGAAGCTGATTCGGCCTGATGGCTGGAGATGAGATCTTCAGAGCTCAAGCAACAACTTCAAAATCTTCAAAACTTGTGGAGTGTAATATGAGTGTATGACTACACTACCCAAAGGTCTTCGACGACTCGTCGATCATGGACTTGATAATATTGATGATCAGACTGAAGGCTTTAGTGATTTCGAACAAGGACTTGATTGGATGTTTAGGATGGCCGGGTATGAGGACAAGAGACATATTGCAGAGGGGCCGAATCAGGCTTGGTGACAAACTTCCCTTGGATAATAACATGACAAAAATGATACCCATGCAACATGGCATTAATCATAAGTCTACGAAGCAGGAGGCAACACAAACTCTCCATATGTTTGGAAGGATAACCAAACAATGGAGGACACAACTCTATATAGCAAGAAAATCTTCCTAAGGTCGTACTACATGCCATAGTCTGATGAAAAAACAGACTGCTTTGTCCAAGGGTGACTCATTATGCTGCCAATAAAGAAAATACTTTTCCCTTCCTCTTTTTGGGGTATATTTGATTTTTTTGTTCTTTTTCAATAATTTTGGAAAAAAGAATAAAGGAATATTATGTTACAAAGGAGGAACGAGTGTTGCAAACATACAAGCTCAAGGCACAAGGACAAGACTGATGTTCTAGTAGAATGATACTCGGGAAAAATCCTCCAGGGGCCAAAGGTGTTAAGACACAGAAGAAAACTGTTACAAGGCTGGTGTATAAGGTATGCAAACACGGTTAACAAAACACACAATGGCAACGTCCTTTTATGTAAGTTTAATGAGCCCAGAGAAGGTAAGATCGGTGGTTTTTCATATTTAGAGAGTTTGAAAAGACATAAAAGGAGACTCCATTGGGGTACCTTTTTCGAAGATAGTCTAGCCAGTTTGAAAAAGGGGTAAACTGGCACCGACAAGACGTCAATTCAAAACCATTTTAACGAGAGTGATAAAGACAAGATCACTTGGCCATTTTTTCACTTTTAAGGAGTCTAAAAAAATCTTAACTATGGACTTCGTCAGGAATATTATTCTGGACCAATTTAACGAGTGTGAAAGAATAAGGTCACTTAACGATCTTTTCAATTTTAGAGAGTCTGAAAAGAGCTTAACTATGGACTTTGTGGGGGTTTCTTTTTTGTAAGTTTAGTCCCTCAGGCCCGAAAAAGGGATAGAATTATACCTGGGAGTACTCTTCTAAAGAACGAAAGTTCCATAGAGTATACCTTTGTTTGTACAGTTGACCGTCCGGACCGAAAAAGGGGTAAACTACCGCTGGACAGACATGACTTCAAATTTCAGCTTAACGAGCATGAAAGGCCACAAGATCACTAGGCAATCTTTTCATGTTTAGAGGGTCTTAAAAGGGCTTAACAGAAGACCCGTTTAAGGAACGTTCTTCTAGACCAATTGAATGAGTGTGAAGAAACAAGGTCACTCGACAATCTTTTCATCTTTAAGGAGTCTGGAAAGGGCTTAAAGAAGACTCCATAATGGTTACTTTTCTCAGTTAATCCGGACGAGATCGAAAAGCATAAATGCAGTCTCGTCGAATGTTTCTTTCGGATCTCAAAGCGAGCTTGAAAAACAACAAAGTTAGCTCATGATAGACTCTTTGTGGGTCGATGCCTGGCATCTCCTCGGGGGAGCTGTATGCTCCAATGAAAATATTGTTTATGACGCCAGGGGTTCTGGAGATACTGATAGGTATCGTTTCAAAAATTGTTGCCATATTACCCTCAACATAGATCTTGTGTGTAGCTAAGGGATTAGTATGACAATACCTAGCTCCAGTCATAGTCACGGTGAATTCTCCTGCTTCGATTCGGCTTAACTCTGGGAGGAAATATGATTTGTGATGGAGATCTTCCCAAGGTTTGTCTGGACTAGTCATTGCTTCGTTTACTGCTTCGTCAGAGGGAAAAACCAAGTCTAACGAATTGATGTTAGTGAGAGAACCATGAGCCCAAATAGGCTCTAGAAATGGATCTAAATCTTGTGCAGAAGTTGGATCAGTGTTAGTTGAAGCTTGCTGGACTAAAGAGTACACTACTTCAACGATGGACAAGGGCATGGACATACCTGGGTGCCCTGCCTCATCCATCATGGTTGATGCAGAAGGAAGTATCCATGGATCATCGAAATAA
Source organism: Picea glauca (assembly GCA_000966675.3). Lineage (NCBI taxonomy): Eukaryota > Viridiplantae > Streptophyta > Pinopsida > Pinales > Pinaceae > Picea > Picea glauca. The sequence goes on from JZKD02S0211422.1 coordinate 301,991, forward strand.
GTCGTGCGGAAGGAAAAAACTTGAAAAATCTCAACCTTATGGTGATTGGATATAAACTTGATATCGCCTTGAGGGGGCGGGTAATCGAAGGTCCCCATCAAAGATGGGCACAAACCAACCCCTACGTTGACGACACCTAGTTGAGGATTATCAATCATCGGGACCATGGATGCCCCCATTGCAGGGTCAAGTTTGGAGAAAGAAAATTGATCGATGGTCACTATCCGACCCTCATGTGGAAACAACAAGACCCAAAAAACTGTAGCAACCAAAACTTGCATGTCATAAGTCCAACTCCTTCCTAACAAGAGGTTATAGTCGAGGGGAGCATCGACTACCTCTACTTCGACACACACGGTCTTCCCTCCTAACTGCATGGGGAAAGAAGGAATGATACCATGTGGTCGAAACGAACGACTATCGAAAGCGGTGAGGAGAGTAGGTGACGGAGAGAAAACGGGCTGGCCAACGACCTTCCAACATGCCAATGACATAACGCATGTCGAGGCACCCTCATCAACCACCGTGCGAAAAATATTCTGAGTAAAATTTTTCGTGGGATAAGCCACAATTATCTGAAATGCTACATGGTAAGGCAGATGAGATTTTAAGTCGTTTGTATCCAACATGATTGTACCTGGATTACAAGTCTCGGTAGATCCTAAAACGGTTAACAAGGCTTTCCTATGAGAAGGGAATCTTTGGAGGACCTCCAAAGTGGACATCGCACAAGGGGTTTGTGATAAATATTAAATCACAGAGTAGTTTTGGGCAGCCTTTGCATTTGGGTTATGAGAATCTTTTTTGAATGCACCTTTGGGAATGCGTGTCATTGTTTTTCCCAACGTCTTCTCAATATGTAGAGGAAGAGATGGGAGTTCCACTTCTTTACCCTTCTTATAAGTGCTTTGTTTACTATAGTCACGTCCTCTAGTCGATATAAAAGCATCACCCTTCACCATATATATGTCTGCGGGTATGGGGTTGTTTGCAAGCGGAGGGGGTTCTTGGATACCCCCTTCCGTGCTTGCAGAGGCTTGGGTTAGATTTTGCCCATGTTGAAATGGATTGGTCAACACAATAGGCTGTTGCTGCTTCACAAACTTTTGGGCTTCTGCAAGTCGAGGACATAGATGGGTTGGGTGGTCTTCCGTGCACAAGTTGCATGGATACCTCTCCTTCCATCTCTCAGTGTTGTCCCCATCAACATTATCGATTGGTTTCTTATCCCCCTTACCCTTATTTCATTGTTTTTTCTTTCCTTAGGCTGCTGGGTGGCCTTTGGATTAGTTGATTGCACTGTGTGTACATTTGATGTTTTGGTAGGGGGAGCAACCAAAGCAGTAGTTTGACTGGCTGCTGTGTGTTGTATCAACAACTCTTGCAATTGCTGCATCAGTTTCTCAATGAGCTTTGTTTGTGCCGAACTATCAATACCATCGGCATGTGGTCCAACTCTCTATCTAGTTTTATCCAGTATTGAACGTGGTGCATCTGGCAAGATGTTGTATAATAAACTGGACTGAGAATAGATGATATCAAACGATTGAGCCCTCATGATGGCGTCTTCTTTAGAGAAAACTCTTGATGTCGCAACGTCTTTGGATAGCTGCGGGACCAAAGACTTAAGGAACCACTCAAGAAGGAATGATGGTGGGACTGGTACCTTGATTAAACTCTTCCGGTGTCTCCATTCTTGGATGTGATCAGAGATATGGTCCGCTGTTGTCTGTTCGAAATTGGCAAGCAACTCTGTGCCAATGTTGTATCTCATAGGTAACTGGAAATGGTTTAGGAAATCCATCGCCAGCTCGCCAAAATAAGAGTATCTTGAGTGATCGAGCTCAATATACCATTTCACGGCACTCCCAATGAGAGTACGTTGAAACAATCGCAACTGTACAGATTCATCTTTCAATGAGTTTGATGAGCACAAAAGATGGAAAGTAGTCACATGATCTCCTGGATCTTCGTTAGGCTTGGCTTTGAACTTTGGAATGTCTGAAGGCAACTTCATCGGCAAATGAGGCCAACGCAGATCATGACAAATAGGGTCATTCAACAACCTTGTCAAATATGGAAAGTGTAAGGTTTCCAGGAAAGGTAGTTTGGGTTGTTGCTGATAACCTGGGAAAAAGGGGCCTGGAGTTTGACTGGCACCAGGTTGCAAGGAAAAGTTTGGCTGCTGGCCCAGATTCTGGTAAAAACCATGGCCCTGGCTAGTGTAATGATTTTACATATGTGGAGACATCATGGGCTGGTTTCCCAAATAGGACATAGATGGTTGGGCATGCATTATATTCGAAGGACTTTGGGAAGGGTTACCCCATGCCGGTCTCGTGGGGATAGGCATAGTAGTTTGTCCAGGGTTCCATAGATTGTGGAAAGAAGTACCCCAGATCGACATTCTGGATGAGGGAACGGATCCCTACCCTGAATTCCAAGGTCCTGCTAGGTGTGCCCCCTGTGCAGGAATAATACCCTGCACAGGGGTAGACTGTCCAAAAATGGGGTTGCCCTCAGTTGGAAAAGCGGCTGACAAGAAGGTGTTGTTACCAAATGTTCCGTTCCAAGAAAACGGTGTCGAACCTATCGGCATACTATGCGAAGGTGGTCCTTGAATCCCCGCTCCAAATAAACTATTGTGTGTAGGTTGCCCGATGGATGGATGATGAGAGCCACCGAGTGAAGGGGACGAAGGAGGGATATGACCTCCTCCGTAAGGGAAAGCACTAAAAGGAGCAGGAGTGCCCCCCATGTGACCTTGCAGCAGAGCGCTAGAGCTCCCTGCCCCCAGACCCAAAGTCTATAAAGTGGAGTAGGAAAGTACATGACTTGTACCTGAACTAGGCATCCCATATGAGAATGGAGGGCCTGTCGCGCTAGGTGTGAAAGGGGTTGTGGCCGCCACCAAAGATAGGATTGGACCACTGTGCAAAGTAGTTGCGGTCGAGACCATGGTGGATCAGACCAACGATGGTGGGTTAGGAGATGAAAGTTCTCATGTGGTGACAATCGTGGTGGGAATTGAAGAATGCCTAGAATGAGTAACAAAATTTGTTTCCATTGCTGTGTGCGACACTGTATGACGCTCGTAAAATTGAATTGGTACAATTAAAGGTGACAAGAAATCAGTGGTTGGGGTTTCAACCAGGCCAAGAGCAGTTTCTTTAAGGTCCAAAATGGTCAATTCCTCCAGGGGTTGGTCGGGCACAATGGTTTGTAACCCGGTCTCTTCAAAAGGCCCTTGTTGGTCTAGCTTTCGCCTTAATGGTGGCGGGGGTGGCTCAAGTGTAACCGACGACAAGTCAAGAAGCCTTCATGACCAGTGGAGCTCAGGATCTTCCACTGTGTGAGAAGATCCAAGACACTCTAAAGGTAGTCTAAGCGTTCAAAAGTAACACACACTAAAAAAGTCCCTAGAAGATAAGACAAGCAAACACTAAATTAATTGGAAGAACAATTACAACAACCAACACTAGAACAACTTACCGGTGCAAGTGCAACTCGAACACGGAAGCACCCTCCGGGTATACTTTGCAAAGAATGGCCCGATGTCTGTCCTAGGTACCGTAGTATACCCTCGCAGTCACCTGTGTATATCCCTAAAAATATTGGCAACTAGGTTGCCGGTGCGTGAACATTCACCAGGAAGGTACAGTCGAAAGTCGGGTAGACCACAATGAGCAGGGTATCGAGCCTGAAACCTGTCAAGGGTATCGAGAGAAAATGTTTCAGAAGACAACTAAGGACCTCAAATGGATTCGAGACCCACGAAGCCCCATGGCAAATGCAAACGACGGAATCCCAAAACAAACCCTCTATATGTGTTCTCCACTATGATTGGTCCAACTTTGGAGGGGTTATCTCCGCTACCTTTCCGCACACGACCTTGTGTTTATCCCCTGTGTTAGAGGGGGGTCCTGGATAACTTTCACGACACTAGACTTAGACACTCCCTATCTCAGACTCCAATGTTTGATTTAAAAATGACTTTTAAGAGTTTCCTCTCCAACCTAATCTAAGGCCCTAGTCCTGAACTAGTTGGTGAACCCTACAAACATAAAAGTCTAGTAGATTTTAAATTTAGCGTTACTTTTATGGATTTGTCTTATGTCAAGGGGTATGAGGGTGAAACTGATGATGTGTAATAGATGAAAGCAATGAATGAATAAAAAAGCTGGAAACAAAACTTTTACTTAATGCAAAATTTCAACAACTTTTCAAATTTTTTTTTTTTAAACTTTTCTAAGATTTTGGACAACAAACTCAAAGGAATTTCACTCGACTATGAGCTACTTATGATCTAAGTGAACTACAAAAACTTATGAAATAAACAACTTTTCCCTGGCTAATAATGCAGAAACACCTCTTCAACCAAACAAGAAAATGAAAAAGGATTTTTTATTTATTTTAAATGCTAGTAAAACAAGAAAGGAAAAATACCGACAAGCAAAAACGAAGAAAAACAACTCTGGCCTAGTCGCAAATCGCAAAGAATCAGATTAAAAAAAAATAAAAAATCACACACTAGCAATTTTTAAAAGAAAATGTCTCTCACACTTGTCTAAAAACCGTGAAAATTATTTTATTTTTCTGACAAATTTTTAAATGAGAAAAAGCAAGCTAAGGGTAAGATTAATCCTAAGCTACTGACTACTCAGACATAAATTCAAACACCTGAGAGGAATAATTCTTGTCAAGGGAAAATATGAATACCTTACCCTCAACAACAAGTATCCTATACAAGCACGCGATTGTCACTTCAACAACATGCATGCGAACACGCTCTGGATAGAGATAGAGTGCGTGTACACACAGGCTAACCTTGTACATGCCACGTGTATATATAGACTTTGAGAAAAAAGAAAACAAAGAACCCAAAACCAGGAAGAGACCATTGATATTGATAACCAGGATCCCTTGAAGGCTTGAACTCTCTTTTTAACAGAAAAACAAATAATGTAAGGAAAAATGATAAGGTAAAAACAATCTGAGATAGGACTGCTAGCAAACAAGACTCAGACAGAGTTACAGAAAACCCCGAATGTGTGATTCTGACAGGGAAGAGGATGACTGCCTTTGAAGTTCTCTGAACTCCACACGCTACTGCTACTTCTATAGATAGCGTTCAGATGTGGGCTGTAAGAAGGTAGGGCACGGGTACACGTGTGTAGACCTTGTGCAGGCCGCGTGTACCTCTGTGGGTCCTGAAAAACACAGTCAAGAAAAAGACAAGGAAAGATGGTATGGAAAACCAGACTCCCTGCTAGCTCAGACCTTACAGAAACTAAAAGAAAAAACAGGCAAGAAAAACTAGTCTATAAAACTACCCAAAAACTAAATAAAATTCTAGGAACCCTAGAGAGTCTCCCCAGTATGGTTGCCAATTATGTTGTTGGGAAAATCTCCCTACGGACTAGCAAATAGAGTTTAGACTTTGCATGCAGATATAACCGAAGAGAAACTATTTTCTATCTTCATCCCTAGATTTAAATCCCCTTTTCTTAGTAAATGCATGGAAATATCAACCTACCTCGTCCCTGACGTTTGATGTCGATCCTCCATTGTGCTTGATTACTTGTTCATAATACTTCTTCCAAAGCTGACCTGCATCTAAGACAAACAACAACTATGCATGCATACTACTTATATACTAACGGGTTAGAAATCAAAACATATATTGATCAAACTATAAACAGTTCATGAATTGGGACGGGAAAAACATTTTCTTTATTACTTTGAGTGAGTCAACTTACAAAGTTGAGACCGGCTACTTCTCCTTGAACCTGATCCTGGGCTCGTCTTCTTCTGTCCTCCAACTGCTTTTCTTTGAATCTCCTTTGGCACAAGGAAAGGCTAAAGGGTTGGGACAATGGGAATACGTAAATGGGCAGAGTTTCTTCACTATATTTTTCCTCTTTCCAAATGGGACCCCTGCCCCTTATTTTATAGGCTAGAAGGAGATAGGTATTTGGATGAACCCTCGGCCATGCATGGTCGAGAGTTTCAGTTAACTCACCCATAGCTTTTTGTTCCGTCGACAACTTTCCTTTTTTCATGATTCTGAAGGTCCTCGCGAGCTATAGTGGGCCTGCTAGCGTGGACACTGTAGATCCACGCGGGCTGTAGTGGGCTAGCTAGCGTGGACTTTTAAAAATGGAGTTTTTAGAAGAGTTGTTCAATAATTTTTGGCAAAGAAGGGCTATGAGATGACCTGATGCCAGGTAAGCATGTCTAGTGCAATTTAGGGTTATAACAGATAGACATATGATACTGTGATACACTTTATTTCGGAATATATACTGTGAAACTTCATGATGAAGTTTAGACCAAGAGGGGGTGTATGTAACATCCTTCTCTAGTGCACTGAGCGAACTTATTCTTTGAGGACACTTGCTCGCAAGCAATATGAATTATTATGCTATTAAGACTTTTGATTTTGATTATGAGGCATTATGGGTTGATGACATGTTGTTTTACCACTTTGACCTAGACAGGTGCTATTGACTCGGTTTTACTAAGTGTGCAGGATTTTGGACCTCGAGGATGCAGAGGCATCGATGGAACCACTTGGACTCTGGATCAAGTCAGTGAGTATACCATTGGGGTTGGATTGTTTTACTGTGGTATTAGTGCATCTGATTAGATGATATGATATGGATATATTTTGACATGATTTGTTGATGATGCAGGCTGACGATAGCTTGCCGACCAGAATCACATATGGAGTAAAGGGGTCACACATGACTACCAGAGTTATTGAGGGAGAGGCTTGGACAACAGCCATGCCACAACCTACTAGCACTCCTTTCGTGGCTCGAACTGTAGGTTAACGATTACCTAGTTCGAGAGGACCCACGATGCCGTGAGTGCAGACTGCGACAGTCACTCACGATGATTCTAAGGGGCGCACAATAAGGCGGGGATCTTATTCCTTAAGGGCCCTTAGTCTCCCACAAATTCACCTGGCGGAGTATTGACTCCAGGGGCTATTGATGTCTACCAAGTCAGTAAAGAGGTGAGTGGCACCCTTGGAGCATGTGGTGCGTCCTAAAGGGCACGTTGCGCAAGAAAAATGGAGAGTGGCGAGTGGCACCCTTGGAGCACGTAGTGCGTCCTGAAGGGCACATCGTGTAAGGGAATAAATGAGGCAAGTGACACCCTTGGAGCACCTAGTGCATCCAGAAGGGCACGTCGCGTTGTTGATGATAGAGGAATGAACCTAGATGGCCTTAGGACGAATAACATGTTAAGAATTTTTTAAAACAAATTCCCTAATTAAATGTCGCCCTGTACGAAAATTTAAGGTTTAAGTCTAAACTATGCTAGTGGTAAAATTTTATCTCTCTATAAAATAATAATAATAATAATAATAATAATAACAAAAAACCACATAAATAATAATTATGACCTTCGTTAAATCTTGTAACACGAAGGGAGTAAGAAATTAATTGTTTCATGAAAAAAAAAGAAATTTGTTGGATTAAAAATTAAAAAAAAGAAGGAATTAATCGTTTTTATTATCTTAATAATTTAAAATACTAATTAAATGAGAAAAGGGAAAAAGGGTTAATTTCCACACTTGCCTTTTTGAGTTCTAATTAAAAGGGGAAAGAGGGAAAATCTAAAAATTTAGGAAACTAGGAAAAGAGGTAAACATAAAAAGGGAAAAGGGGGAACATAAGGGAAAAAGCGGAAAGTCAAACTTAGAAAAAATATCTACCATTTAAGAGCTTTCTAATTTAAAATGAACTAGCAATTTAATAATAGGGAAAGCCATTAAAACCTGTAAGAGAATTTGGGGACACCTAGGAGTGATTCTAGGAGTAACTCTAGGTGGGTGAGGGAAATAAAGATAATTAATTAATTAAAGAAATTAGTTTATGGAGGAATGTAGGGGATGGGGGACACTTGTACGAAGAGGAATTTTTAGGAATTTATTTTTAAAACTTTAATTAAATGAGATTTTAGGAAAGAAAGGAAGTTCAAAACTCTATATAATGAAGGAGGGAGAATGATGAAGGACCATCTTCTATTTGCGTAACGTTACGCTGCAGAAATATCTACTTGACTAATTTAACTTGTGGGAGTTGAGATACCCAGCTCGGTGAGGAGTGGTAGCTCGGCCTTGTGAGGCGAGATGGGAGCTAGTCGAAATCTCTGGATAGTGTCTGTGGCCCCTTTGTTGCTCGGAGGGCTAAGGGGGAAGAAGAGTACCCCTAGCATTGGCTGGGAGGTACCGGTGAAGTCTTGATGGTTGGTGAGCGAGAGTTGCACAGAGCGCGCAGGATGTCATTCAGAGCGGGCGATTAGGCAATGGTACACTCTCTTCATTTTGTATGGTAGATTGTATTAGGACTTATGCTTGGATCTGCTTATTTAATGGAAAAGTAAAATGATGTTTTTAAAATTGATGACTGAACTTTCCTTAGCCTAGCTCGATGGTTGTTGACTTCCATGGCCTTCGTTTTCCCGCATGTCTTTGCCACCTTCCTGTGTTGATTGTGACCTTTGTGGTTGATTAGCCTTCATCCCTAGCTCACCAGTCCTCGCTTGAGTAGTCGGCCATGAGCCTGATCTATGGTCATCGCCTTAGCATTAAAGGACCTATGGATCTCAACACCCTGCTTTTTTGTGCGAGGATGATGAGCGAAGGACGAGCCTGTTAGCCGGTTACCCTTGATGTTTGTCTCGGGCTGATTGTTGATTTCTCCATCTAGCAACGACCTTTGCGTGTGGAGTATCTAGTGTCCTGGTTGGTTTTCTCTATGCCTTGACTGATAGAACCCCTGCAATCATTCCATGACCTTTCCTTTAGATCCTTGCATTCTCCTATAGTTGTCTGCGATGTATTGGGGTTATAGCAATGGAAAAATGCATTGGTTTCATGTCTATTTTTATTTGTTTATTTTGTATTCTTGCAATAAAAAGGATTGATTCCAGGTCTGCAATTTTGACAACGGTATCTTGGAAATGGAAAAACGTTTTATGGATTTCCTGTCTTCTTTTATATTTGTGTCCGGGAATGAAAAATGTTGTTGTGTTCCAACTTATTTCAGAGGCTTGGCGTCCTTGTATTCCAACTGTTCACACACAACCCAAAATCATTTTTCATCAAGTGAAGAGGATTGCCATTTTCCTTTTAAGAATTACCTTAGCAAATTGTTTTATTCGATGGTTAGTTTCTCTGTGATATCACTGTGTAGACCCACATTCCTCAACTTATACCTCATTGCGGGGCCTTGGACATCAGATCTAGTGCTTTCTGAGACAGTTTTATGGCTTAGATTATTTCTTGAGAAGTGGGGTGAATTGAAGAGAAGGAGGGCATTTTTGAGATCCAGATCTAGTCCATTTGGAGGGGTTACACTTCAGATCTGAACCTGAGACTTTACCTAGTGAATTGCAGTGTCCCGATCTATATTTCTGGAGATTTTCAGAGCATGTGGAGGCCTCCTTCAGCAGGGCCAAATTATCTAGGGTTTCAGTCATCCAGTGGGGTGCACCATTCAGTGGGGGATTTCAGATCTACAGAGATTGAGAGGGATCTTGGAGATTTGATCACTTAGGTTGTTCTTACCATCACTCGATCTATCAGTTGGCATATTTATTAGGGTGATTGGACACTTTTGGCAGCAGGGACGAATTATCTAGGGTTTTAGTCATCTAGTGGGGCACACCATTCAGTGGGGAATTTCAGATCTACAGAGATTGAGAGGGATCTTGGAGATTCGGTCACCTGGGTTGTTCTTACCATCACCCGATCTATCACTTGGCATATTTATTAGGGTGATTGGACACTTTTGGCAACATGACCGAGTTATTGAGGGCTTCAACCTTCTATTGGAGCATGGCATTCTTCAGCTGGAGAGTTTGGCATTCAGATCTGCTTGTATTGATCTTCATTTCTCATTCAGCGTTTGGAGGCATCTTTTGTATTAGCGGGAGAATTTTGTAGCAGCTCTTATCTATTTTCTATCTTCTTGGCCATCTGTTGAGCATTCCAGATCGACATCTTCATTGTAGCAGGTTTC
>JZKD02S0211422.1:316935-336948 GCA_000966675.3 Picea glauca
CTTGGAGATTCGATCACCTGGGTTGTTCTTACCATCACCCGATCTATCAGTTGGCATATTTATTAGGGTGATTGGACACTTTTGGCAGCAGGGCCGAATTATCTAGGGTTTCAGTGATTTAGTGGGGCGCACCATTCAGTGCGGAATTTCAGATCTACAGAGATTGAGAGGGATTTTGGAGATTCGGTCACCTGGGTTGTTCTTACCATCACCCGATATATTAGTTGGCATATTTATTAGGGATATTGGACACTTTTGGTAGCAGGGTCGAGTTATTGAGGGTTTAAGCCTTCTATTGGACCATGGCATTCTTCAGCTGGAGAGTTTGGCATTCATATCTGCTTGTATTGATCTTCATTTCTCATTCAGCCTTTGGAGGCATCTTTTGTATTAGCGGGAGCATTTTGTAGCATCTCTTATCTATTTTCTATCTTCTTGGACATCTGTTGAGCATTCCAGATCGACATCTTCATTGTAGCAGGTTTCTCTATTTTATGAACAAAGAAGAATTGAGATGTTTTGTCTTGTCTATCTTATTGCATATGGTTGAGGTATGTTCCATGGTTATATCTTTCTATTATTTGTTGCATACACACATATAAACACATATAAAAGGTAGATCAACAAAGTGTTTGACGAAATACCTCAAAACCAGAAAAAAGTTTAAAAAAGACACCAAAACAGTGATGATCCTTGCATAATGGCTTGGGATCATTACACATCCCTTATCACTGTGTACAGTGTGTCTTCTCACTGAGTTTAAGGAGTTTCATCATCATGTTTTTTTCCACTGATTTTACCTCGTGTTGATCACTGAATTTTAAGGCATTTTTCTATTTCTGAAATGACAATGTTTTTCCCTGTTGGGTGCGAGTAACATATTATAGCAATCACCACGATTTTGTTTTATTCCATGGGATGGAATGGCTCCTGTTGACCACCACGATTTAAGACTTGTATAGCATAGTTATGCCCCCATGTTTGTGTAATGTATATTGTGGGACAACTTGATTGGAATGGCCTGGGGTAGGGATGGCCATAGCTCTGTGGTTGGGTTTGTCCTCCATTACCTTCTGCACCTCAACTTACTACCTTGCATTCCGTATGTCTAACCCTGTGTTCCAGAATTACGATCACGTCCCATTACTTTACTTGACAGCGTTGATTTCACCTTGATAACTACTGAAGATACCTTGGCAGCTGTATTACTCTCCACTACCATTTATTTCTAAACCTTAAACATTTAGGCAACCGTACCCACCTATGCGCCTTGCTAATTGGACATAATCTATACACCTGTGCGTTTGCCTTTCAACGATTTATTGCTTTTAACAGTTGAATCTTGGTTGAGGATAGTGCCTTATGTCAGAGGTCATGTGAATGGCAAGTGGTGTTTTGTTAATTGCCTTTAACAGTGTTGAGTTGTCCTTAAATATTATTGAAAATATATAAGATTTTATTGGAAGCCGATGGTCAAGTTATAGTTCATCATTAGATTCTATTATAAGATATGTCAATTTTTATGTTCAATAAAATACTTTTTAAATATTTTTGAGAAACTTATAATATTTGGATTTTTATTGGAAGCAAGATTTCAAGGTTATACTTTATCATTAGATTTTATTATTGGAACACTTAAGTGTAACTATGTATAAGATGTGACTTTATATGGATTAACATAGTTTTCAATGTGGACAAGAAATTAAATATTTCAATGTTCGTCCTAAGTAAAATGTTTGAGTTGTCTTTAATATTATTGAAAAAGATATAAGATTTTATTGGAAGCCAATGATCAAGTTATAGTTTATCATTAGATTCTATTATAAGATATGTCAATTTTTATGTTCAATAAACTACTTTTTAAATATTTTTGAGAAACTTATAAGATTTGGATTTTTATTGGAAGTAAGTAGTCAAAGTTATACTTTCTTTAGATAATTATTTCATTAGATTCCATTATTGTAACCATTCAGAGTGTAATTTGTATAATATGCTACTTTATATAAAATAACATAGTTTTCAATATGGGCGTAATTAAAATATTTCAATGTCTACTTTATGCAAATTACTTTATAAGGTCAACTTTAAATATTCTTGAAAGATTTATAAAATTTTTATTTTTAGTGGAAGGAGGAGTCCTGGATGGTCTTGATGTTGTCATTTAGCTTAGTCGGCTTGGACTTGTATGTTTGGGGCAGGATGTAGACACCTCCTTGTTCCTCAGAACAGTCACCAGCCCTGAGACCTTAAATGGTCAAAATCGATGGGAACCTAGGATTGAGCATTGCTTATGTGTCCTGGAGGTCCTAACCTATGCAGGGTAGGACGGGCGGGTAGTCATTCTTATTCTTCATCGGTTGAATGTATTACACTGCTTCTCGGTGCTTGATGTGCCTTTATGATTGGTCGTTATGTTGTTGTTGTGTGAGTTTCATGCGTTGTGTTCGTCGTCATGTTGTGATGTTGAGTATAATGTCATTATTACCTTCCTACACACACACACACACCAAAAAAATAAAAATAAAAATTGCACTTGTTATGTGAAGCTTGGTTTCGTAACAAAGTGGGAGGTTGTTACAATATTCTCAGAACCATATTGATGATTTCGTTAGCTTCTGTCAATCTATTGGAGTTTATGATATACATAATTCTGTGGATATTTTTCCACTTTCCCTTCATGGTAAAGCAGGAGACTGGTCTAGACGTATAGTATCTAGTCAAATTTTCACTGAAGAATCAGTTTTTGTAAAGTTTCTTATCGATTTGCTTCCTCCACCTATCTTTTATCACTTTGAGTTTCTACCTGAAAGCATCATTGACCCTCCTTGATGTGACTTCTTCTATGGTTCTCATGAACAATTGACTTGAGGGTTTTTCTTAAAATATAAAAATGAATATCACACAAATTCCTCTCTCTTCATGACAAACATGCAGGAGAATGATCATGCATCTCGTAGTGCTATATTCATAGGGGATTGTAAGGATTATTGGCATGTTATGCCTACTAATGCTACTCTTGAAAATACTTTATTTGATGCCTTTCCCTTTAATTATGACCTTTTTGAATCATATCCCACTCAATATCAACCTGTGTCTAATGAAGTACTCTTAATGGATGAATTTGGCAGGGAATATTCTCTTAATTTGAATAGCACTATCCCTCATATTTCTCATGAATATTCTAAAAAAGATGAAAGAGGGGATTCAAGTGGCCATATAGATTCTTATGTTGGCCCTTCTTTTGAAAATTCCCATGAGAATAATCAAGATTTTACATTGCAAAATCCCTTCATAAACCCATCGTTTCAATTCAAAGAGATTGAGGAAATCAATGACGATAGTTAGGTCTCCCTTGCATGCATGATTTATTTTGATGATGGTAAATTTGAAAGAATTCCTATGCATTCAAATCCTTTATTTTCTCCCTCGATGCATGGTATTTCTTTTCCTGATCAAGAGATCATAAATGATGACCTTATAATGCTTAAAAATCCCATTAACTCCACCCTCTTCATTAAAACTTATAACCATCATTCTAATGTTATGAATCATGTGCATGTTTTCAATATCCAGCCAAAATCTTGTCTTGTTGGTTTACACGTCGTACAAGATGGTAATCATTTTATTTTGGATCTTGATAGGCTCACTACCCTTGCTACATGCACTTGTTGGTTGGAAATGTGACAATATGCTTTATGCATCGTCTTTAAATTCATAAATCATACATCTAAAATAGATGATGTATTCCTCTATGAGAAATGTCATCCCACCTGACACCAAGAATTCTTTTCCTTCCTTTTGTACATAAACAATAAATTGGGTTTTTAGCTATTTAGCTTTATGTTTTTACATTTTTACATTTTTAGAAATCATTTCTGCTTTGCAGTAGTTTGATTTCTGCTTTCTATTATTAACAAATTCCTGCTACTTTTACTTTCAGTCATTTATTTCTGTAGTTTTAAATTCCGTGATTTTATTTCTGTTATGATTTTGTCCTTATCATCTTTTAGTTAATTTGGTCAAAATAAGAGGTTAGATCAATTCTTCCACAGTAACACTCCTGCAAAGCATTGTTAGTCAATAAAAATCAAGCTTACACAACTGTTATGATGTATCCTCTGAAGGACCCTTGAAATTGTTGTGTATTTCCACTGTTTCCTTATAAAGAATTGGTTGTCTCCCACTTCTTCTCGCCTTTTCTTCATCCATTGAGATTTTAAGAGAAAATATGGAAATTTTCTCCTTACAAGTTAAAGAGAAGATTCCTGTCGATGGATTATGCATACAGTGGTAAAACCCCTCATACTTAACTTTTTTCCCGAGTTATCCCCAAATTTCTGATCATCTTTCCATTAAATACACAAACTTCCCCCTGTTGCATAATCATCTAAGTTATATCTTCTTGACCTGCTGTTTTGGTCCACGAAACCATGAGTTCTGAGTTCTAAATCTATTGAAATTTGTTTTTCTTGTGGAGTCACCAGTTTGTTGATGATTAAAATTGCCAATGAAGTTTTGCCCGCAAAGTGTTGCTAAAGCCTATTATTATAAAAACTAAATAATACTAGTAGGTAGGACCCCCTTGATCTATTGGAGAGAAGATCTGTTCATTTTTAATGTTACGATGATGTGCGACACGACTTACATGGTTGATGAAGATATTGTTATTATTGGTTATGGTTTGAGCTTATGAAGTGTTGATTCCTTATGTTACTACAACCTATGATATTCATTAATGTCATTGCTGTCTGTTCTTATCGCACCCGCATAAAAAACATGATAGTAAAATTACATGAAGGGTAGTTTTGAGAGAGGAAAATATTAGAACAAATGCAAGGGAAGGGGACCTAGTTCTGCAATATCACATGTGAATAACTTAAAGGAAATGAGAAATGATTGCAAGGGGAAGATTTTAAAGCTATCCTAACTATACTACATGTAGGAAAATACTTGATGATTATTGTTAAGCCCTACCTAGCAAGCAAATGGTTATGAAATTGTGATTGAATTACATGTTTAATATGCATATGGTGTGAAATGTGGTGGCACACTTTTAAGGTGATAGTGCTAATGGTTATGCAATGGTTAATTGAATTATGCGACTGATCCACATATAGTATATTTGGATAGATTGAATGTCGGTGGCTCATTTTACAAGGTGGTTATGCGATTTTGTTTGAGTTATATATTAAGAAATTGGATATATGATATGGAAAGTGCATTTGGCAAGTAACCTATGCGGATTCCAACACAGAGTTAAATTAATGATTTTATTTGGGAGCTGGTTGGCAAGTATTGATGAGTAGATGAATTGTGGGTGAAGGCGACGTGCATTTACTCCATGTCACCTTTACCCCTCCTGTTAGTCGCCACCCTAATCAGGCTATTGTTTTATCTTGCCGCTGTAGTTATGATCCAAAATTTTAGCAGGAAGGAACTGCTTGACCAACTCTTGTTTTAAGGAATTTGATCACAGCTATGTCTTTTTTTGGCCATTCATGACTCTGCTCTATTTTTGAAATGATTACTAGCTCAGGTGTATTGGGTTGTGTTTTCCTGAGTGTTGCAACTGTGTGAAATTTGGTTATTGTTGGATGGTTCCTCCTGCAATGATATTGAATTCGTAAAGATTATTAATCATCCCGGGTGATAGCTCTCTATTATTCTTGCTGGTTTAAGTGGAGGGTTTTTGTTTGGTCTCTGGTATGCATTATCACTAAATCTGTTCTTTGGATTTCAGGTTTAATGGTTAAGGGCATGCTGCATCACTATGTTTTGTTAACTTTGACATTGGTGGTTTTCACTACTAAGGGTCACAAAGCAGGTTTTTCCTGTTCTTACTCATCCCTTTCTTCACCTCTATGTTGTGATTACTGACTGAAGAGCACGAGGGATATACCCTGCATGCATTAAATAACCTTTTCCAGGCCAAACTAGAGCCCTACTTTTCGGTTATGGCCCTTGTTATGGATTTGTGCCCGACCACGAATGAGTCGTGGGTTGCCCTGTATGCACTGTGGCCTTGGAGTTTTTTCCATTACAAGAGTGGCTCTGCTCTCCCTGTGTTGCCTATAGAGAAACCTTGGCCCTCCAGTTTGGAAATTGTTCAAGAAGACCAGCCTGGCCTGTTGTTTTACGACTCAGGTTTTGTTGGATGGTTGTATAATTGTCAACTCTTTTGAGAACAGGCTCGACTAGTTGGTCGTATGACAATCGTGTTGGTTGATATATAGTCACTAGCTCGGTTATAATAGTGGTAAACCCTACATTACCAGTTTCTCTTTAAAAGCACACAGTTACTCTCCTTATGTTGATATCTCAGTATTGTTAATGGAAAAGGGCCTCTTCCCCGATTCAATTGGATGCGTGGGTATGCGTAATTGACACAACTTGTTAGGTTGTTATTTTTTTTAAGACAATGACGAGTTGTTTGATAGATACATAGTCACTGGTATTTTCACTGATGTTCATCTAGCATTGGTGAAAATGCTTGACATTTATCATGCCGTGTTGTGTGTTTGCAAAATAAATAATGGTCGTGGTAATTGTGGTTTTCTTTTGGGGCCAAATGATTATTGAACTGGATGACTTTGGGAACTATATCCTTATGATCGTTTGATTGTTTAAACTTGAAATTGCACAACATAATTGATCACAGTTCGACTAAATCGAAGTAATACTGTGTTGGGTTGATGACTCAACAACAAATTGAGCTATTGTCGTGACTATGTGTTTGGTTATGTAAAATGGAAATATTGCATCGTTTTTTGGATGGTTGCACAATGTGTATCGTATGGGTAGCTTGGGTTTCACAGAGTTTTAATCATGTTTATAGATCATTGGTTATAAAGGGCGTGTTTTCAAGACTTTTGTCATGTTGGATGGGTGGCCCCACTCTTTAAGCCACATTGAATTGTTTTTTATTTTTATTTTTATTTTTTTTACAGTGGCAGAATTACATTGCCTGGGTGAGTTACCCTGTGCATAGCTTGTGTCTAAACGATGGTTGTTGGTTGTATGTTTGAATATCAATTTAGGTTGCAGTTTGATCTTGGTTCTTTGGTTTCTACCTATATATATGTTAACAAATATCATGGAATTGTGATGGACCCGATTACAATGATAGCGACTTCATTGTTAATTTGAAAACATGATTTTTGAGTATTAAGGTTGATTGAAGAAATAAATGGGCAATGGTTGATTTTGATAGTTACAGATTGGAAATGGGTACTACTCATAAATCATTATAAAATTCAGAGTGTGTGTATGAAGGGAACAAAACCTCTTACAAATTGTGTGGAATACATACGGTCTTGTGATGACACTGTGTTGGATATTTGATTATTGGACAGTGAACTAGTTAAGTACCCAATAATTGTTATCTGGTCATGATGATTGTTGGTTGGTACAACTATTCTTACTGCATAATGTTTTATGTATCACTTGATTAATTTCATGAACAATAATCGTTCTCCTCCCCTTCCATTATTTCACTTTTCGCTAATTACAAACCCTTTCACCTCCCATATTCATTTTTTCACTCCTTGTTCTGAGATTGATTACAGTCAAGAGAATTTCTGTGTTAAATTGGATGAAAGTGGCAATGTCTTGTGTGGATTGCAGTGAGGTCTTATTGGTTTGATTTACAATTGTTTTTTTTTGTCATCGAGTAGTGACCATGTCTTCTCCCCTTTCATTATATCATATTTTCGCTTAATACAAACCCCTCACATATCCCATAACCGGTTTTCACCCCCCTGCTCAATGATTAACAATAAAACAATTTGTATGGATTAGATTGCACCAGTTTGATACATTTCTGAACCAAATCTATTTCATATTTTTAAGAGTTGTCATGTATGGTTATTTAAAAGACTATGTGCTAATCGATCACGCATGCTGGATGAGTTTTTTCAGTTGAGGTAGCCATGGTCGAGGAAACAAAGGTAGAGGTAACTGGAACCGAGGCCCAAGAAGGCCCAGATTCTCCATACATTTTGACATTGATTCATAAGATCTTGGCCAATTGTTTCATGCTGGATTATTTAATTGGATTGGGCAGGGAATAGTCCAACCTAGGCTTGAAATGCCTCTCTTCCAAGCCCCGCAAGCACCTGGTATCCCTGTACCTGCTCATGTCTCATTACGACATGGGGTCCCTAAAAGTGATGGATGGCAGGAGATTGTCCACTTGACAGTCTCCCAACATCGTGGCTGACCCAACTTGTCTTTGCTTGCTCCTTTTCCTATTAACCCCATTTCCCAAGCTTCCCCTGACCACTCACCAGTGAAATCCTCCCATGCTAGCAAGAGATTGAAAACTGAGGCACACCATGCACTTGATAAAGGAAAATCCAATGCTGCCCCTTCCTCACCCTCCAATGGCTCTGTCAAATCCGTGTCTTCCCGGATTCATTTGAGGGATGATTGTTCCCATGTGATCAGTGAAATTAGGCCTAAAGGCTCTTCACAACCAAAGACAAATTTAGGAAAATCAAGAGGTGACAACATCAATCAAGGAAGGGCTGCATCATAGATTGAGAAATATGGTTTATTTTTTATTTTTTATTATATCTATTGTTCTATGAAAATTGACTTTGGGGATCTTTGGAAAACATGTTTATTTTGGATATATGAGTATTATTTTGAAATAATTTTGGATTTCATGAGTTTTAATTGCCAAAAGAAAATATATTGATGGGAAGCACAAGGAGGTGTCTTTTGCCTAACTAATGGTTATGTTATGATTGTTATGATTGTTATGAACCAAAGGGAGTTACAAGGGATCCCACCTACTAGTTATTATTTAATTATGACCCTTAATTATAATTATCACTTTTCCCCCTAACTAAAGTTAGTTGAGTCTTTTAATTAACTTAGCTAATGAGTTGGTTCAACTACCTCAACCAATTCGAATTTGTTAAAAGCAAGAAGAAAGGGAGGAACGAGGGTGGATAGAAGCATAAACATGATAAGGTTTGCTCTTTGAGTTTATGTTGAGATAGTTCAGTTTTTAGTCATTCATAAATTTATGAAAGCCTAATTCTCTTTTGTGATAGTAGGGTATTATTGTAGACAACAATATTCAGGGCTGACGCAAATCATTCAGACACTTTTTTTCCAGAGGTGTTGATCTATCTTTGATAGTCTGTGTAGACTTGTCTATTTGTGAATTAATTTTCATGACTGATAAAGGC
The DNA here is from genome assembly GCA_000966675.3 of Picea glauca. Lineage (NCBI taxonomy): Eukaryota > Viridiplantae > Streptophyta > Pinopsida > Pinales > Pinaceae > Picea > Picea glauca. The sequence continues at coordinate 326,133 of JZKD02S0211422.1, forward strand.
TATTGTGCAGAGTCGAGTGGGAAACAATCTGTGGCAAGCTGATCCAACTTTTAGAGTTTAGTTTTGTTTTTTTGTCAGAGATCCTTTTGTATGTTCCATCGGGGATGTCTAAGTTTGACTTTGGTCCAAGATTTCTGTATGAGATTTTGTAAAGAAAATGACTCTTTGGTGAATTGTAATGAAATAAAGGATTCCTTTATGTCTTATCTGACTTGATTATCATCTTGGTGTCTTCACCTCTATTCTTACATTTATTTCAACAACTGCTATATTTAGAAAATTACATAAAAAGTGAATTTCCAACAAGCTTTTTGTTGATAAAAGACTAGCCTAAGCACTCGTAATTAATACTTGTGAGTTAGGATGTAATTTTTGTTGGATATAAACATAGGGTGATATTCTCGTCTACTTTGCTTTAGCTAAGTGAAGTCTGAAAATTCTTTAGTAAGATTATTTCATATCTTTTCCTCAACACCTGCCTATAACCCTAATTGTAATGTAAAGGGTACATGTCGGCCCCACCTTGATGTGACTGGTAATTAATGTTAAAGATAATTAATCTGGTTAATATTAATTATATTATAAGATAGAGATGTTGGCCCTGTTGTGCCAATAGACACTTCTGTTGACAGGTTCAGTCTAGTATAAGTAAAAGTAAATTCCCCATTGAGGAATTATCTTTCATGTGAGTTTGGAAATTTCAGCAAGTACAACTTCTTGGGAAAAGTGCGCACCTCTCTTGGACGCTAGTATTATAGGTTTTGAGCACCCTCTTGTGTGCTAGGTCTTATTGGTGGTGAAGGTATTTCTCTTGAAGAATATAACAAAGGATTTTGGTTGGGTTTTCTTCCCTTGTTGAGAAGGGTTTCCCCGGATACTTCTTGTGTTCTTGTGCATGGTGTTTCTTCTTGTGATCTTGGTTGCTGTAACATTATCAATTATGGTTAATTGAAATGATAAAAATGGAATGAACCTCATGCTTAACCTTGCTTATTTAAAAATCAACAAAAATTTGCATCCTTGTTTACCCAGCCTAAGGGATTGGGGCTACAATGATCGTGAACCTACAATCCAAGGTTGCTGGCCATATTTGCTGCTATGAGATTAACCTGTGAACCAGAGTCGAAAAAAGAATCTATCTTGGTCTTCTTGATCTGCATCTTGATGTGGAAGAGTTTTGTCATCTCCTTCTCTTCCTGGTGATGGAGGCTACTCAGAGTCACCTCCTTCTGCATCGATGTGCAGATAATATTCTTATCCACATTGGATATTCCTTCGACCTAATTGCTCGAATTCATGGCTAGAAGATTCATTTTCTTTTCATCCTTCTTGTGGTTCTTTGGGTTCAAATATAGATGTAGTTTCCAACACTTTCCCTAGTGTGACCATATCAATATTGCAACGGTTACAATGGTTTCTAGGATCCTTGCAATGATGTGCAGTGGTTGTTTTCTTATTATCCTCCCCCCCCTTCCACTTCTTCTTCCACTCCTTGAAATATTCATGTTGCTCTTTTGTCTTGGAACTGCTTGGATTCCCCTTCTTGTGGCCTATGTGTTACACATGAAGTTTTCACACCTAGGTACCTCGCCCTAAGTGTCGTAAAGTGTCGTATAAGTGTCATACACATTGACACCATGGAATAACCTATGTCACAATCCCTAGTCAATGTGGAGGAGGGATATATTACATGAAGACAAAGAAATAATAAGTACACATGAATTATTATTAATATTCATGGAAAATAAATTGATTAAGTGAGAGAATCAAGTGCACATGAATTATTATTAATATTCATGAAAAAGAAAATAATTAAGTGTGAGGATCCACCTCACATTTGGTTTCCTATTTTTTAGGGAAGGTGGAAGATCTCATGGATGGTTGAAATATTTCCTCCTTAAAATCCTTGAGAGATATTTCCTCCTCAAAATCCTTAAGAGATATTTTCTCCATAAATATCTTAGAGATCCATTTCTTAGTGGATCTGATGAGAGATTCTCTCCATGGTGGTTAAGTCTCCAAATCTTATATAATGAGGGATTTCCATGGAGGAGGGGGAATGGAGATTGAGAATTATACCAAACTTATGATCTCATGAGTGGTATGTCATTTGGATCATCAAGATTCTGTGTGTGGACTGTTTAAGCAAGGGTTTGGACAAGGGGAACTTGATGAAGCTGTTGCACTCACACCTATGGTTGTAAATTTTCTTCATTATTGTTCTCTTTAATATAATATTCTTAGCCTGTTTCTTTCAATTCTGTGTTTGATCTCACATGAATTTGTCTCTAATAGATAGACCTATTTCAAACTAATCTCAGTAGAGTAGGAACTGGTTTGTACTTTTGTTTGTCTACAGGGCTTATAGAGGAGCTTAAGATTGGAGCTCAACTCAAACCGTGCAGGGACAAACACCGGTAAAAGGCACTTATTTTATCCTTCCTCATCACACATTAGTTTATCTATATCTAAAAGGAAGTCACTGTCCATGATAAGCATGTTCTTTCTTAAGAGTTAAGAGTCTTGCTCTCAAGAGGAGATCTACCTGTCCACAGGGAGATTTTCCTTCAACAGAAATTGACGACTCCACTGGGGACGAACCGAAATTTCAGTTTTGGTTTTCCTCATAGACCTTGTCTTACCCTTTATTGTTTTTAGACATTTTTAACCCCATATGTTTGATTTCATATGCTAATTGACTCCTTACCCCATCACATTCATCTTGATTGCCAAAGTTTGACTGAAATTTTGGGTTTTTGGACAATTTTGTGAGCTGTGGAAGCCTGGCGCTCCCCTACCTTGATATCAGAGAGCTGGTGCTCCCCCTTGGTCTTAGACAGAGAATTATAATGATATGGTTCCCCTTACACCAGAGCGCCAACTTCCCTTTGCAAAAAATCCTTTCCAGAATTGCATTTTCTGAGATCCAATATTTGTTTTTCACTTGATGAGATTCTTTGTGACTCAATGCTTCTTCCTATTGACATTTGACATCCTTCCTCCTGAGAAGTAAGCACTTTGTTCATATTTTGAGGCCTTCTTCTTTATTTTGAGTTTTTCTGCTATTGAGAACTTGGAATCAATCCATTGCTTTGTTCTTTCCTATTCGACTGAGCGGGAACTCTGGTGAAGGGCATACGAAATCTGTGAATCATCTTATTTGGTTCTTTGAGGTCATTGTTCTTAAAAATATCTCTTTTGTGTGAATTGTTTGATTTCTATTTGTTATCTTTTGTTTTCCCTTTTCTTCCTATTTCAATCATAGAAAGAGGGTGTGTTGTTTTTGCGAAATCTGCTTATGCTTGTCCGAATCTCCTTGATCTGAAAGGGTCATTGGCAGGAGAAGTTTTTTTTTGCATTGAATTAATCATCATTCACATACAAATGAAAATGATACATATTAGTGATTGGTTTACATATTATAAGGCATTTCTGAAATGTTTTAGCATTACATTGAATTCGATTGAGAACAAATTGATTGAGGACATTCCATATTAGTGTTTGATAGTGAAAATGATTCTTTCTCTTTCCCTTAAATAGGTGTTCATTGAAAAGAAATGATTGCTTATCATATTTTATGCATATTTTTGGGAATTGAGTCATCATTCCATCAGTTTCACTTTCATACACCTTTTGAGTAAATAACAACTGTAAAACGAACGGTAATTAAAAATTATCTAGAACATTTTTTGTTTTTAGGATATTCCACCAACAGTAGACTAGGGTTAGCACTTTGGATTAGGATGTGAGTACAACTCTCCAAAGTTTTCAAAACAAACATTAGCATCTTGAGCTAGGGAGAGTCAAATCCAATTGTCGTATTCGTTTTCTGGGATCCCCCTCTCAGACAGGGGTTACACACAAGGTCGCATTCGGGCGAATTACGAAGATTATCCCTCCATGGTTCAACTGTTTGTAGTGGTCCGATCGTATATTGGGGGTCACTTGAAGGTATACCCACGATTATGTGTGGGAGCCTCTCGGGTTGATTTCAGACTTGTTATCCTACCCATACGTTTCAGATCGGACTGTTGACTGTACCCGCCCAGGGACTCACTGCAAATTGGTGTCTTTAGTTGCCATAATCTTTAGGTACTTACACAAGGTGACAGTGAAGGGAAGTCTCACTGTACCTGGAATAGACATTGGTCAAACTCACTCGGGCTCCTTGGAGGGTAAATCCACAATTACTGTGTGGAATCTTGCACCAAGGTGAAAGTCCGTTAATTAGGTCGCCATTGTAACTATTCCACCATATCCTAGCCCCTTCTCGACTTGATTGTGCAACGTTGGATTTCATCACCAACTAGTACGATCATCAAGATAAGTTTTGTTTGCTTGGTTGATTCCTAGATTTTATTAGCGTATGCTGTTTCTTTTTGTTAGTTGGTCCTAGATTTTTAGTGTGTTATGTTATTCTCCACAATTGAGCTTGTAGATGATAAAGGTCTTCGTCGATCATGTAGGATGCAAGGGCTGCCTCCGGAAGGATATCAACCCTTACCTCCTAACCCTCTAGAAGACAACTACCATAGAGAGGTAGAAAATCAATCCGACGTTGGAAGTGTTATTGCTCTTCCATTAGATAACTTAGAAGGCGCTCTGGTTTTGGTTGAAAATCCCACTACATCTGTGTTGGTAACTCCTCTTGAACTACTTTTGGTTCGTTTAGAATCCCTTGGGAACGTCATAGATGAAGAGGTCCCATGATTACCAGAGAGGATTTTCATCGAAACATATATGGGATCCATAGAACCAATCTTTGGTGATGAGTATAGGACTCCTGTTCGTCCTAGTATCGCAGTAGATACCAATCCCACACCTACTCGTTCTATATGGAGGACTTCATCGGGACACGATCTCTATGAACATTTCAAATCCTTCCAACAACCCTTTCATCCTCATGACCCTCCTAGTGAAACATGACCATCTGGTCCAACCATGAATCACCCAGTCGATCAGGATATTAACCCTACTGTTACACCAACACAAATCCATCCTAATGATGGACTCATCACCTCTACTCATCTCCAAGGCACTTCAATCTCTACCCCCGTTTCTACAAGCTTTTACTCTACAACTCCACATGTTCCACATGATCTTGCTGGGACATCTTCTCACCCAAGAATGCAGACCCCTGCTGGCCAAACATAACTGACTGGAGGGAAACCACCATCTAACAAACCTTTCCCTCCTGAAGGACTACCTTTCCATGGCGATCCTACCCCTCCTGGGAGACAACCCCCTTTTCATGCTCCTCCTGGAGGGAAACCTCTGTTTTCCAGTCATACCCTGGTTGTAAATCCACCGCTGGCAGGGGGGCAACCTTCGTTTGCTGGAAACCCTTCACAATCCCGGGGAGTATCTTCAGGAGGCACTTTCATTCAACCCCATGTTGAGGGGCACTCATCTCATAATCCACTAGGAGGAGTCTCAAATCCTGTTCCTTCTGGAATATCTTACAGACAACCTTATCTAGGCGGTATCCCAAACACCACCTAGAGTTCTCCGGGACCACAGTCTTATCCTCCTCATGGGTCTAATGTGTACCCACCTCTAGGATCTACTCCTTACCATTCTCAAGGGAAAAATGATTATCCTCCTCATGGGAAAGCAAATCACTCGGCCTATAATGCTCAGAACCCACCAGGTTATGCAAATGTTTCTCATCCACCATCAAATCCTGCTTATCCTGTCCAGCAACAACCATATATAAGAGGAACTACTGGTTATAACTATCCACCTAACCCAGTTTATGGTCCTACTGGTGTTCCTATGCCACACCAGTATCATCCGCATGTTAACCAACAACTATCTTTCCTTGCAACTATGGATCTCCCAGACTTGTCTCGGTTAATTAATGATCCTATTTTTCATTCACTGGCTTGACCAGTCATTCCAGCTAAACTTCCTTCTGATATTCCAAAATTTGACAGAAAATCTGGCGAAGATCCAAACAACCATGTGATGATTTTCCATTTGTGGTGTTCATCAAACTCCCTCATGGATGATTCTATACGTTTTCATCTTTTCCAATGAACACTTACAGGCTCAGCAGTGAAGTGGTATATTGAACTACCACGTGCTTCTTTCCATGATTTCAATTCCCTTGCCATGTCTTTCCTCACGCACTTTCAACTACCTATTCACTACGAGACAAGTACTAAACTCTTGACCTCCCTTCGTCAAACTAACTCTGTGCATATCTCTGACCATATTCATGAGTGGAGGCGACGATGAAGGATGATCAAGGCAGTCATTCCTGACATACTATTGGCGGAATGGTTTACTAAATCACTGTTACCCCCGATCACTCACGATGTCACTATGGGTGGTGCAGTCACAGAGGAACAAACCATCGCTTGGGCTCAGTATTTAGATTTGGTTTATTCCCAATCTGGTACTTTGTATGATTTTCTTCCAAATGCTGCTCGAGCTAATACCGATCCATCTAAACCATCATCCTCATCTCATGTGGATGGTGTTATCAGTTCCATCAAAACTCAATCTACTTCCCAATCACTCACACTCTCCTCTACTTCCCCCTAAACTTAGATCTCTGAGGTGAATGTAGTTCAATCTGCTCCTTCACAACAATTTGGAAGTAAGAAGAAGACAAAGAATAAATCACAAAATAACAATGAACAACCAAAAAATCAAACACCTGCTACCGAAAAGAAAACACAATGGAAACTTAAATTCCCGTGTATCATTTGTGGTGATGATCACTACACTCGAGACTGTCCACTTCACAATGAAGTGGCCAAAATTTTCCAAGGAAAGTCACAACCCACTGTGCTTACTCAGCCTTTTCCACAGCAACAATCCATGGTTGCTGAAACCCCCTCTCCTGGGGGCAGTTCTAGCCATCCTAATGATGAGGCCTCATCGAGTGCACATATTTATATGTTTAAAGGGATAAATTTGACCACTCGCTCTAAGACACATGACACACCAGGTAACCCTGACAAAGGAAAAGACATTAATGGTACCAGTACTTTACCGGATCCATCATCGTCCTCCGTCAATATTCCATCGGTTAATCCTCTGTCTGGACCACTTTATATTGAGAAAATCTCGTTCGACTCTATCTTACGCCCTCCTAAGAGAACTATACGCAAAGATACCTTTAATCCTAGTTCACGTGCCACCCAAAACTACAACATTGTTTAAGATTTGGCTCAAGCACCRTGTGCTATGTCTATGTTAGAAGTTCTACAACACTGCCCCAGTCAACATAGAAYGCTCTTGGCTGCTCTTGRCACTGTTGATCTTGAGTCRTCTAACCATATCATGTTTAACCTGGACAATTATGCATCTCGACTCTCCCACCAACTTGCTTTCCAAGTTGATGTTGTTGTTCACAATCAAMAAATCCACCGAACTATTCTGGAKAAGGGAGCCTCGACTTGTGTCATGTCTTTGGTGTGTTGGAAAGGTTTAAAATCACCAGCACTCAACAAATCCCCAATGATGTTACGCGCCTTCGACAAGCGGGGTTTTCACCCCCATGGTCTTTTACAGTCCCTTCCCATCCAATTGGGTGGCAAAACTATTACTATTGATGTCAAGGTGGTCGATGCTCCCTTCGATTACAACTTGTCACTTGGAAGAAGTTGGTTTTATGCTATGACTGTCGTTGCCTCATCAGTTTTTTGATGTGTCCAATTTCCTCATCAGGGAAAAATTGTCACTGTTGATCAGTTGGATTTCTGCATGACCGATGCTCGCGCTCGCACTCCCGCTACCAATAATATTCCTTTCTTGGGAGACCACAAGATCACGTATGAAAGCGTTGGTGTTGGCTTACTAAAATATTATAGCCTCATGGGTACCTTCCCTACACCACTTCCACCGACTACACATCATATTGCCACCGTTGATATGATTTCGACCGCGGCTTATCAATCTTTGGAATCATCTGATCCTTGGATTGTACCTTGTTCTTTGGAATTCGATGCACTAGGTGACACCGTGCCACTTAGTCCAACTAAAACATCATATGTTTCTATCCAATCTGATTCTCCCTCGTCGGATGACCAACATCTATTGGCACCCGACAGTTCCTCGATGCAATCACGGTTGAGTTTCTTGTCATCTACAATCGACTGCATTTCCCCAATTTTTCCTTTTGATGAATCTATTTTGGAAATGTTTTTCATTGCCAAGTTACCTTGGGATAATAACCATAACTGATCCTCTTTTCTTCCCCCTCGTGAAGAAATTCAGGTAGATATACAATCTATCTCCCCTCCCGATGTCGATTTTCTATTGTCTCCCATGATTTCAACTTCCGATGATTTGGATCCGGTAGTGGACATGATGATTTCTTTGGTAGGGTTATTGGAGGCTGATCTCCTTACCCCTATCATGACCCTCGACATGTGTTCCTTCCCGAGTGATTATATTCCATCCAGCGAAGATCTCCTGAAGGCCATAACCAAGTTTGGTCCCTTGACATGGTACCCTTCTAGAGCATTATCCTCTTGGAAGCCATGATCAAGAAAGAACCACGAGCATAGTTTCTCTTCTCTGTGGCAAGCTCATTAAAAAATGAAACAGAGGCCCTGAGCATAGTTCTTTTCTTGTGTCAATCTCATTAAAAAATGAAACAATCACCTCTCTTGAACCTTCTTTTCATCAACCCTTCTCCTTTTTCTCATCTACTGGAGAAATTGGTGACAACCTCAAAGTCAGTGAATGAATTGAAGCTTGGAGGGCATGTCTCCAGCCTTTGATGATCATTCTGGAGTTAAGACACTAGCTTTCAAGCTGGGGGAATACCAAGCTTAGTCTTTGTTCTTTCTCGTTCTCGTAAATACATGAGAATGCATTCGGGTAAACTTTTATCTCTTTTTTAGACCTGTATGGATACATGAAAAAGGAACCCCCTGGAGTCTCCTTTAATCTCTTTTCAGACTCTCTAAACATGAAAAGATCATTGAGTGATCTTGCTTCCTTTCACACTCGTTAAAAGGTTCGAAAGGGCATCTTTCAAGTGATAATTTATCTCTTTTTCAGCTTCACGAGACTAACATTACAAAAAAGGACAACATTGGAGTCATCTTTAAGTTCTTTTCAGACTCTCTAAACATGAAAAGATTGTCGAGCGACCTTGTTCTCTTCACGCTCATTAGAGTATTTGAAGAAAACATCTGTTGAGTGATAGTTTATCTCTTTTTTGGTCTCATTAGACTACTTTACGAAAAAGGAACTGAGAGAGTTCTCTTTTAAGTGTTTTTCCAGACTCTATAATCATGAAAAACCTTCGAGTTTTCTATCTTTGGACTCGTTAAACAAACATTGACAGACCCATATGGGATCGAACCCTTACTTCTTCTAGTTAATTAAACAAAGGAAGAGGAACTTACCGAAGGTAAGTTATATCGAGCACGTGTTACCCTCCTCGAGCTTGTTAAATTAAAAAGAGGTACTCATCTATCTGGATGGGGGAAAAAATTGAAAGAAGCAAGCCAAGAAGTTTTTGAGAACATTACCAATAACTCTTAGAGTCGTCCTTGAACACGACACTTTGTCTTTGTGGACATATTAATCTACTGAACCTCTACACTGAACCAATCCTCTAAGTTTTTCTTACTCCTTTGGGTCACCTGACGAAAGTCATAGTATCCACTGTATCATAGTGTTTTGGTCCATGTCATGTTTCTATTGTTGTGCCTCAGTGTTCAAGGGAAGTATCTGCCTCGAGAGTCAGCCATCACAAATATCTTGTTTCAATACCCATGTCAGTACATGTTCATTTGATCTAGCAATTACATTTCTGTGTTGATTTCATGTCGTTGATGGGGGATACATCAAGGACCTCCTTTGGCGAGTCTATTCCTATCGACTTCAACACATTATCCGGGAACTAGACTTAGAAACCAGTTAGTACTTTGGGACCTGCATGCCTCAATGGAAGTCCTCCTCACGTTCGACAATGGGTTTACATCATTAATCTCTGATCAGATGATCCCATGGATGTTCAACTTTATCCCATCCATTCACATTCATTGGAATGTACTAGGGTACCTTGGGAATCATTGACATCAATGGTGATTTCCCTTGCACTTGTTAACGGTTTACATCATTGATCGGTAATCAAGTGGTTTTTGCCATGTTCGACATCAAGACATCTATTCACATGGTTATATTTGTACTACATCGGTATCAGTAAGAAGACCCTGGGTTGAGTGCTCACTCTGATATGTACTTTGCCCAGGTTGTGAAGGAGTTTCTCTTGAACAATGACACATATACTGTCACATAGATCCACTTTGTATTGGTCGTGGCTATGTCTTGTCATCTTGTAGATCCACTGTGTATTCTTCGTGGCTACGATCAATTCAGGTCATAGGAGTGTAGATCCACACTATATCCTTTGTGGCTATACCTTTTATCAATATAATTATGGATCCGTAGTGTATTTATGGCGGCCATATCTTGCAAGTATTTATCACCCAAGCATAGGTATGCTTGCCTTGGGTTTGAAACATGTCATAATATTTGTTGGATGCTTGTGTGCAACTTCTATCAGGTTCTCCAAGTCTATACCCTTCCTTTAAAGATTTGTAAAGTGTTTTGGCCATCATTTTCTCTTCTGACCTCACACTTTAGGGGGCATTCTGTTACACATGAAATTTTCACACCTAGGTACCTCACCCTAAGTGTCGTATAAGTGTTGTATAAGTGTCATACACTTTGACACCATGGAATAACCTATGTCACAATCCCTAGTCAATGTGGAGGAGGGATATATTACATGAAGGCAAATAAATACTAAGTACACATGAATTATTATTAATATTCATGGAAA
>JZKD02S0211422.1:368869-382240 GCA_000966675.3 Picea glauca
TCGTTCTGCACGACTTACTTTGATGATTCGTGGATACTTCCTTCCCCATCAACCAGGATGGATGAGGCAGGGCACCCGGGTATGTTCGTGCTCTTGTCCACTGCTGAAGTAGCGTAATATTTAGTCCAACAAGCTTCAACTAACACTGATCCAACTCCTGCCCAAGAGTTAGATCCACTTCTAGAGCCTATTTTGGATCATGGTTCTCTCACTAACACCGATTCGTTAGACTTAGTATTTCTCTCTGACGAAGCAGTAATCAAAGCAATGACTAGTCTAGACAAACCTTGGGAAGATCTTCATCACAGATCATATTTCCTCCAAGAGTTAAGCCGAATCGAAGCAGGAGAATTCACCATAACTATGACAGGAAATAGGTCTTGTCATATTGATCCCTTAGCTACACACAAGATCTATGCTGAGGGTAATATGGAAACCATTGCTGAAACAATACCTATCAATATCTCCAGAACCCCTGGCGTCATAGACAATGTTTTCGTCGAAGCATACAACTCCCCTGAGGAGATGCCAGGAATCGACCCACAAAGCGTCTATCATGAGCTAAATTTGTTGTTTTTCAAGCTCGCTTTCAGATCCTAAAGCAACATCCAACGAGACTACATTTATGCTTTTCGATCTCGTCTGGATTAACTGACAAAAGTAACCATTATGGAGTCTTCTTTAATCCCTTTTCAGACACCTTAAAGATGAAAAGATTGCCAAGTGACCTCGTTCCTTCACACTCGTTCAATTGGTCCAGAAGAATGTTCCTTAAACAGGTCTTCTTTAAGCCCTTTTCAGACCCTCTAAACATGAAAATATTGTTGAGCAATATTGTGGCCTTTCATGCTCGTTAAATTGAAATTTGAAGTCACGTCTGTCCGGTGGTAGTTTACCCCTTTTTCGTTCCGGACGGTCAACTGTACGAACAAAGGTATACTCTATGAAAATTCCATTCTTTAGAAGAGTACTCTTAGGTATAATTTTATCCCTTTTCGGGCCTGAGGGACTAAACTTACGAAAAATAAATCCCCACAGAGTCCATAGTTAAGCTCTTTTCAAACTCCTTAAAATTGAAAAGATTATTGAGTGATCTTATTCTTTCACACTCGTTAAATTGGTCTAGAAGAACATTCCTGACGGAGTCCATAGTTAATATTTTTTCAAACTCCTTAAAAATGAAAAAATGGCCGAGTGATCTTGTCCTTATCACACTCGTTAAAATGGTTTTGAATCAACGTCTTATCGGTGCTAGTTTACCCCTTTTTTGAACCGACTAGACTACATTCGAAAAAGGTACCCCAATGGAGTCTCCTTTTATGTTTTTTCAGACTCTCTAAATATGAAAAACCACCGAGCTTACCTTCTCTGGGCTCGTTAAAATTACATCGAAGGATGTTACCATTGTGTGTTTTAACAACCGCGTTTGCATACCTTATACGCCAGCCTTGTAACAGTTTGCTTCTGCGTCTTAACACCTTTGGCCTTCAGAGGATTTTTCCCGAGTGTCATTCTACTAGAACATTAGTATTGTCCTTGTGCCTCGAGATTGTATGTTTGAAACACTTGTTCCTCCTTTGTAACGTAATATTCTTTCATTATTTTTCCACAATTATCGAAAAGAACAAAAAAATCAAATATACCCCAAAAAGAGGAAGGGAAAAGTATTTTCTTTATTGGCAGCACAATGAGTCTCCCTTGGATAAAACACATCTGTCCATTTGTTCATCAGACTATGGGATGTAGTACGACCTTAGGAAGCTTATCTCGCTATATAGAGTTGTGTCCTCCACTGTTTGGTTATCCTTCCAAACATATGGAGAGTTTGCATTGCCTCTTGCTTCGTAGACTTATGATTAACATACATGCTGCCTGAGTCTCATCATTTTTTATGCTATTGTCCAAGGGAAGTTTTTCATTAAGCCTGAGTCGGCCCCTCTGCAATATATCTCTTGTCCGCATACCCAGCCATCCTGAACATCCAATCAAGTCCTTGTTCAAAATCACTGAAGCCTTCAGTCCGATCATCAATATTATCAAGTCCATGACCGATGAACCATCGAAGACCTCTAGGTAGTGCAGTCGTACACTCATATTACACTTCTACCCATGTTTTGAAGATTTTGAAGTTGTTGCTCGAGCTTTAAATATCTCATCTCCAACCATCAGGCCGAATCAACTTCTGGAAGATGGATACTCTATATGTATATCTTTCTGATTTCGAGATGTAGCTTCGTTGTGTATTGTTCGCGACTACTCTTTATAGTTATTTGACATGGATCTACAATGTATTTGATTGGTAGCCATGGTTCTATTTTATCCAGAGCATGGGTATGCCCGCCTTAGTGATACATTTGTTATTTTGCATATGGCACCTCCTGGTTCCTGATCCTTGGGCTCAATCATTCGACACATTAGTAAAGATTGGTGATGTCTTTCAGCCATCAGATGCTCTTCTGACCTCACACATTAGGGGGCATCTGTTATAACCCTAAATTTCACCACACATTCTTACCTGGCATCAGGCCAACTCATATCCCTTCTTTTCCAAAACACTGCTGAACAACTCTTTGAAAATCCTCTTGTATAAAGGCCCACATGCCTTAATACATTACTACACACGTGTACACACTGCCTGACCCAAAACAACCCGTGTGGACCAACAAAAGCATGAAAAAAGGAAAGTTGCCGATGGAACAAAAATCTATGGGTGAGTTAACTAAAACTCCCAGCCATGCATGGCCAAGGGTTCATCCAAATACCTAGCTCCTTCTAGCCTATAAAAGAAGGGGTAGGGGTTCCATTTGGAGGAGAAAAATTATAGCAAAGAAACTTTGCCCATTTACGTATTCCCATTGTCCCAACCCTTTAGCCTTTCCTTATACCAAAGGAGATTCAAAGCAAAGCAGTTGAAGGACAAAAGAAGAGGAGCCTAGGATCAGGTTTGAGGAGCGGTGGCCGGTCTCAGCTTTTGTAAGTTGACTCATTCTAAGTAATACAAAGAATGCTTTTCCTGTCCCAATTCATGAACTGTTTATAGTTTGATCAGTATATGTTTTTATTTCTAACCCGTTAGTATATAAATAGTATGCATGCATAGTTGTTTCTTGTCTTGGATGCAGGTCATATTTGGAAGGAGTATTGCAAACAAGTAATCAAGCACAATAGAGGATCGACATCAAACGCCGAGAACGAGGTAGGTTGATCTTTCCATGCATTTACTAAGAAAAGGGGATTTAAATCTAGGGATGAAGGTAGAAAGTAATTTATATTAGTGAGAGTCTTTTCACCTGTACCAATACCCCAAATCCCTATCAAGATGCTTGACAAGCCTTCCAAACCATTCCTCTATTCACAAAAATGGGCGGTGGTGTTGCATGATTTAATCCAACCAAAGCCATTATAAAAACAACACATACTATAAGTGCTATCCTCTATCTGTGGACACAGTGAATATTAGACATAGCTCGGGTGTTGATTTTGGATGCTTGAACATGACCCTTGATGCTACTTGGATGTTAATGATTTCACTACAAGAAATCATGGATTTTGGTAGCGCCCCTGTTATTGGCCAAAGGTCAAATTTTTAACACTGAAAATTTGAATACTAATAGTACTAACTGGTTTCTAAGTCTAATTCCCAGATAATGTGTTGAAGTTTGTTTGACAACACATGTATTCTGATAGAGGATGAACACTTTCAGTAACCACTCACACAACCAGATCAAATATCAACACACCGATGTTTTGACGTGGTAAAACCTGTATGGGGAAACATCCACAACCCTAGGCAACACAACCACTTGGAGTAGTTTATTAATGCAAAAGAAAAAATATTATAGAGATATTTTACAAGAGAGTTTTTCACAATCGATCATCGACAAATGATCCTCCATTCTCTTTAAATAGAGATCATGGACCAATCAGGTGTTAATCCACAAATCAATGGCCATTAAGATAGAGGAGAGTATGAACCATCAAATCACTCTATGTCAGGAACATATCGTGACCATTAGATTTCCTAACTACAAATGCATACTAATGCATATTAAAGAAACACACTTTTACCTAACGACACATTAGACCAAGTAGATCTTAACTAACTCCTGAGTGTCTAAATATCCTAACATCCCCCCTTAAGAACAACTTGGGATATGATTGAAGGATTTACAATATTGACACAATAGGAGAAGGAAGGAGGAATTAGAGCTTATCCCCCCTTAATGACAACTTCCTGAACTCCTAACATAGATCAAAGTTTGGAAAACTTCTCTTCTATAAGAGACTTTTTGAAAATGTCTGCAACTTGATCTTCTGTAGGGAAAAATAACACTTCAATAACTTGATCATGAATGAGCTTTCTGATGAAGTGAATGTGTAGCTCAATGTGTTTTCTATGCTGATGTTGATATGGGTCTTTGGTGAGCTTGATGATAGTCTGATTGTCACACCAAAGGCTGGTCAGATGCTGCTGCTAGAATCCAAACTCCAAAAGGATCTGTCGAGGCCACAAGGCTTCCTGACTAGCATTTATCACTGCTCAGTACTATGCTTTTGCTGAAGAAAGTGCAATAGCCCATTGTTTCTTATAGGCCCAAGTGACAAGTCCTGAACCAAGGCTGAAAACATAACTTGCAGTAGACTTCTGATCATCAGGGTCGCCAACCCAATTTGAATCAGTGAAACCAACCAATGAAGGAGTCCCCCCTGAACTGTATTGTATCTCGAACTGAACTGCACCACTGTCGACATAGAGAAGTTTCCTTTTAGCTGCTTTCCAATGGCTTTCATGGGGTGTTTTCATATATCAGGCAACAAGACCAACAACAAAGGAAAGATCAGGATGGGTATGAGTCAAGTATAAGAGGCTACCAACTAACTGAGGGTATAGGGTGGCATCAACTTCAGGAGAAGTACAGGTCGTAGTAAGCTTGAATCCATAATGGAAGGGAGAAGGGGTTGGTTTAGAATCATCCATGTGAAAATGACGAAGAAGGTCACAAACATACTTAGACTGGGAAAGAAAAATTCCTTCCTTGGTTTGCAAAACATGGAGGCCAAGGAAATAGTGCAAAAATCCTAAGTCCGTCATTTCAAATTTCTTCTTAAGGCTGGTTTTCAGATGGTTTAAAAGTTTAGAGTCACTACCAATAAGGATAAGGTCATCAACATAAAAGAACATGATTATGAGATGGCTTCCTACTTTCTTGGTATAGACATTAGGATCAAAATGGCATCTAGAGAATCCAGTTTCAATAAGAAAGCTGTCCATTTTGGTATACCAAGCTCGAGGAGCTTGCTTAAGACCATAAATATATTTCTTAAGGTGACAAAATAGGCTAGAGTCATTTTGGACATAACCAGGAGGTTGTTCCATGTAGATTTTGTCTTGCAAATCTCCATTCAAGAAGACAAATTTAACATCCATCTGATAGACCTCCCACTTATGTGAGGCAACAAGGGAAATAACAAGGTAGATGTAATTCATTTTGTCTACAGGGGAAAAGGTTTCATTATAGTCAATTCCTTCAACTTGGGAAAAATATTTGGCAACTAACCGAGCCTTGTGTCTTTCAACACTTCCATCCGATGCATACTTAGTTCTATAGACCCATTTACATCTGACAAGTTTTCTTCCTTTTGGAAGAGGTACAAGATCCCAAGTATCATTTTCCATTAAAGAACGATAATCTTCATTGATTGTTTTTCCCAATCTAGATGACCTGAAGCTTCTGCAAATGTCTCTGGATCATGAGTCTTTGAAACTTGATCCAAAAGAGAAGAGGCTTGCTATAACTATGAACGTGTTTGACACTGATCTAAAGGATCACCGACAAGACCACCGACTACTTCTCTTGTTGAATGGACCCATCTAGGAAGCAATGAAACTAGTGTTGGTTCAGGTTCAAAGGACTCATCTGGAGGAAGGTGAGGAGGCGAAGGTGGATTTTCATCCTCACTGTCATCATTTGAAGAAGAAAATAGAATATGAACAAAAGAAGGCATAAACGCCGAAGATGGCTCGTAGGTCGAAGAAGGCACAATTGCTAAATTAGACTCACAGGCCAAGAGATTTTCATCAAATTTAACATCTCTTCTAATAACAATTTCATTACAATGTGGTTGAAGAAGTCTATAACCTTTGAAATCTTCAGAATAACCAACAAATATACACTTCTCATCTTTAGGCTGCAATGCTTTCCTTTTCTCATCAGGAATGTGAGCCCATGCTATACTTTCAAATACACATAAGTGACTTACATCTAGTTTAATTTTAGTCCAAGCTTCTTCTAGTGTTATATTTTTAAGAGCCTTTGTGGGAGTGCGATTGAATATGTAATTTGCACAGTTGATTGCTTTTGCCCAATACTTTAGACTTAATTCATTGGATTGAATCATACAATTAGCCATTTCTTTTAATGTGCATTTATTTCTCTCAACAACACTATTTTGTTGTGGTGTATATAAAACATTGTGTTGCATTTGGATGCCCTATGTAGTGTAGAAACTTGTAAAATTATTGTTCACATATTCACGTCCATTATCTGTTCTTAACTTTTGGAATTGATGTCCAAATTGATTTTCTACAAGGGCCTTGTAGGCCAAAAAAGTCAAAAACTTTGCTCTTAAGTTTTGAGAAGTAAACCCAAGTACGTCTAGAAAAATCATCAATGAAAGTTAAGAAATACTTGCACCTAGAAAAAAAAAGGAGAAGAAAGTGGACCACGCAAATCACTGTGAACAAGCTACAAAGGGCCTGAGGTGTGTCAAGAGGCACATTTGTAAAAAATGTCCCGATGATGTTTGCCAAGAACACAATTGGCACAAACACCATCTCTGCATGAAACAGGAGAAAGACCTATCACCATCTGTTGATTACATAGTTTCTGCAATGAGTGATAGTTTAGATGACCAAATCGATGATGCCAAAGTTTGCTCAAGTCATTGCTATGAGCAACAAAAACTGATGAAAAAGATGATGACCCAAAGTTGTCAAACTAATACAACCTAGTAATATCATCAACAATTCCAGTTGCAAGAACATGCTTACGATATTTTAGATCCTTGATTACAACTTGGTGAGGTGAAAAATCTACGGTTTTACCTTCACCTAAATGAGTGATTTGATATACTGATAGAAGGTTACAAGAAAGACTTGGAACACATTATACATCATTGAAATGACCATTATCTACTTGAACTGTTCCATATCCTACAACACTAAGAGATCTATCATCACCAAAAAATATTTTCTTGGTGTTACATTCATTTAGAACAGAAAACATGTCTTTATCCTTATCCATATGATAAGAAGCTCCAGAATCAATAAGCTACTCATTAGAAGAAGAAGTAGAAGTATAAGTTGTATTGAAGGAGAAACCAGAAGCATAAAGTACATGTCCATGAGAAGAAGAAGTAGAATCAATACTGATGTTCTTCTTCTTCATCACTGCTTCTAAATATGCCATCTTCTTGAAACATTTGGACTCATCATGACCATCTTTATCACAAAATTTTCAATGTATGTCAGTCTTCTTATTTTTATATTTTTCTCCTTTGTCACCATTAGGAGTTGAAGCTGTCTGAGCAGGTTTGGGACCCTTATGTTGCTTGTTGTTGTAGCGAGGATGTTTCTTCTTGGGATACTTGGGTTTATCTTTTTGCTGGGCAACTAAGGCTTTGTTGGAGGTACCTGCAGTGCTGATCACTCCAAGTTGTACAATCTTATCTTCCTCTCTAATCAAAGCAACACAAAAGGACTCAAGAGTGGGTTTTTGATAAGATTTCCCTAGATCCCCTCTCATGGCATAAAAGGTAGATACAAACAAAAAATATGCACTACCTAGCTTAGAAAAAATAAGATATATGCAAATCTATTCCTCCATTTTTATCTCACATTCTCCACATAAAATTTTGAGTGTTTTAAACTTAGATAGATAGTCTCCAAGGCAAGAAAAATCACTTGGAATTAAGGTCAGTACTTTATTTTCTAATTGTGGTGCTCAAATAATATTGAGTTTACCAAACAAAGATTCAATCTTGTCCCAAGTTTCTTCAGGGTCATCAATTTATTTAAGGTGGAACCTTAAATCAGGAGAGATGGTCATTCTGATTAGTCTATGTGCTTCATCACTCCTATTATCCCATTTGACTTTCTTACCATCATCAATGGGTGCTTTTTCCTTTCCCAAGGTAATCCGGTACAAGCCTTTACTTCTTAATAAATCTTCCATATGAGATTTCCATTGGAAGTAGTTGGTGGTAGTAAGAAAAAGATTACTGGAATAATCCATATTAAATTTGTAGATAATATGGCTTTAAAAACTGAAAATTATGTTATGGATGGAAATATCTCGAAAAGTTAGGCAGTTTTAAAAAAAACGGCACTGAAAAAAGACTTCATATGTGAGAGTTATGCCCTTTTTAAAAAAGACATAAACAATAAACAAAGGACCGCATGGTGGTGTAAGTTGTTTTATGAAGTGACCCAATTTTATAAAGATAAGTGGGGATCACTTTTACAATGAAGTTACTTCATGCAAAATAAATAACTCTAAAATAAAATATTAAAGATACTTATAGTGATTCACCTTTATACTTGAAGTGAAATACATTTTACAATTTTAGCATGAACTTTTTCAAAAAAAAGGGTAACAAAAGAGAGACTTGAATTCAACACCTCTTACTTAATAAGGAAAATTTTAACCAAATGGGGTAGCAAAACATATTGTATTGTTTCACAAGAGGATTTGGGGTGTTGTTGTTGTTGTTGCCGGTGGTGGTGGTGGTGAGGATTGGGGGTGTTGTTGTTGTTGTTGACAGCCTTAGAGAGCATGCTAAAAAAAACTCTTTTCACACAAGAAAAAAAATTCGCTTCTTGATGACAACAAGGGTTAGATCTTGGTTAACCTACCTGGAAGATGCACCTTTTGTTATCTGTTTATGATTTTCCAAGATCGCATAGGGAACTGGAAAAATAACTTACAGATATCTAAAAGAGTAGCAACTCGAAAAAAAATAATATAAAACCGAAATAAAACCAAAATAATACTTTGCAAAATTTTTAAAAAATGTGTATTCAGGGTTTATACCTTCGGATTTGACTGAAATGGTTGTATCTTGGGAAAACAAAAACCTTTTAGAGTGAAACGAAAAGTGTTCTTAACTGAAACAAGTTCTCCAGACATAATGGAATAGTCCTCTTAGCCTATACATGTACATAAATGATATAAAATGGAGATGAGACAACTCAACTTCACGATCTCGATCTACAACAGGAGCAGGTCTTCAAACATGCTCTGATACCATGTTCGACAACACGAGTATTCCAATAGAGGACAAACATATTCAGTAACCAATCACACAACTAGATCAAAGATCAACACACCGATGTTTTGATGTGGTAAAACCCTACGGTGAAACATCCACGACCCCAACCAACGCGACCACTTGGATTAGTTTATTAATGCAAAAGAAAATAATTACAAAGAGATTTTACAATAAAGTTTCTCACAATCGATCATCGAGAAATGACCCTCCATGCTCTTTAAATAGAGATCATCGACCAATTGGGTGTTAATCTACAAATCAATGGCCGCTAATATCAAGGAGAGTATGAACCATCAGATCACTCTATGTCAGGAACATATCGTGACCTTCGTATTTCCTAACTACAAATGCATACTAATGCATAATAAATAAACACACTTTTACCTAATGACACATTACACCAAGTAGATCTTAACTAACTCCCAAGTGTCTAAATATCCTAACAAAGTCCACAGGGAAATAATCGTCAAAGGAGGGCCTTGATTTATTCCCCATCATCGACACAAAACTGACAAAGGAAAGTGATGTGAGATGGTGGATCGAATAAGTATGGACTGACACAGGAAATAGAAATTGGTAATACTGCAAATGGATGGTTTGAATTGAAAATTCCCTTGAACACGATGAGGCATGGCAAGTGACTTGGAATAATTTGACTCAACAAGTACTAAGAACATAATGTGATGGAAATAAGAGCTCTCTTGGAATGGAACGAAAAAGTATAGCGACACATGGAATTGGTATGACTTAGAGACAAGAAAATTACCAAACTGTAAGATGAGACAAAAAAATGTGCCATGTTCAAGGGTGACAATAGTTGTCATAAAGGATTCCAAAAAACTCTACCCACTTCCCTCAATTTCCCCCCCATCCATATAAATGAGTACCTCTTTCTATGTTTAACGAACCTGAGGAAGGAGGGGTTCGGTCTTGTATGGGTCCTAGAGATTAGACTCACATAGGTCCTTCAATGCATAGTTTTACAAGACCAAAGAAGGGAAAATTGGTGGTTTTTCACGTTTACAGAGTATGAAAAGAACTTAAAGATGAATCCATGGAGGAATTTTTCGTAAATTTAGTCTCCCAAGCCCGAAAAAAAGTGTAAAACAATACATGGGAGAAATATTATAATCATGCTTGATTAGAGTAGTCATTTTTTGTAATCAGTCCCACGAGGCCGAAAAAAAGATAAACTACCACTCCAAAGATTCCCTTTCAAACCTTTTAATGAGTGTGAAAGGAAGCAAGCTCACTCGAGAATCTTTTCATGTTTAGGGAGTTTGAAAAGAGATTAAAGGAGACTCCAAAGAGTTCATTTTTCATATAGATTTGATGAGTCCGAAAAAGAGATAAAAGTATATTCGGTAACCTATTCTCATGTATTAAGAAGCACACGAAAGAAAAAAGACTAATCTCATTCTAGAAAAAACTACTATGTTACGAGGGGAATGAACCTTAATCGAGGATCAATCCTAGTAGCGTGTCTCTCTAGAGGTCTTTTTCCCCTATTTTGCATGATAAAATCTAGTGGCCTCGCTCCAACATGATGTCCATAGGTTGGAGACCTGCCCCCCAAGCATCATTTCCTCCAACAACTCTTCTTCTTTCCTCTTATAGAATTCTAATTACTAATGGGAGCATTTTCACTAGGTAGAGGAAAAGAAGGTTCAAGTATATGATGCAGAGTGAGACTCAATTCGAATGGAAGGGGTTCTGTTTCATTTTTTAATGAGCTTGACAAAGACGATGAACTGTTCTCGTAAGAGTTTGTTTCATTTTTTTAATGATCTTAACACAAGAAAATAACTACGCTCGTTAGGTAGGCTTCATTTTTACACAATCTTTAAACTATAAACTATGCTTGAGGCCCTCTATTTCATTTTTTAATGAGCTTGACATAGGAAAATAACTGTGATCATTAGGTAGTTTTGATTTTTACACAAGCTTTAAACTATAAACTATGCTTGAGGCTCTCTATTTCATTTTTTAATGATCTTGACACAAAAATGAGAACTCTGATCGAAACATGGTTTCATTTTTTAATGAGCTTGAAACCAGAAAAAATATGCTCATTGACCTCTACTTGATCATGGATTCAAAGAGGACAATGCTCTCGAAGGAATACATGTCAAGGTACAAACCTCAATCATGTCTTCAAAGACATCTTCACTAGATGACATAACTATAATCTGGAAGGAATACATGTCGAGGGTCACGATAGGGGTAGGGAGATCAGGCTCTAATAGCCATATTAAAGAGACCACCATGTCTATGACTGGATCTAAATTAGAAGAAGGGAGATATTCCTTCTCATTCGAATTTGAACGCATGGGATAGGTTGCCACATAATTGACTTGCAGCGAGGTAGATGTCGCTGACATGTAAGGAACATTCAGGGAAGTTGGATGGTTGACCATCATATGAGGGACAGTGAATGAAAGATGGTCTATGGTAACTATGTTTCCATTGTGATAGAAACACATCACTCGAAAGAGTGTGGACACAAGAGCCTTCATAGCATAAACATAGTCTCACCCAAGGAGAAAATTAAAATCTAAGGGGTTGTGGACTACCATCAAAGAAATATAGACAATTTTTCCTCCTAAAATAAAAGGTAATCGAGGAAGGATCCCTAAAGGTGGAGTAATTCATTTGTTAAAATCCAACATATTCTGAGTCACCCATGCAAGTTGAGGGGAACCAAGATCTTTCCAAGCATTCGAGGGCAGGATGCTAATAAAAGCACCTTCATCTTGTTTAGTGTTAGGTATCGTGACCCTACCACAAACTTCGACCATGATATCGAAAGGTACATAGGAAGGAAGACGAGGTTCTGTTAGAGGATTCTAATCAATGGAAATCATCCCAATGCTTGAAGGGGATGTCATTGGGATGAGTGAAGTTCCCCCTTGTTCGGAGGAATCTGTAGTAGAAAGAAAGACCTAAGAGACATCCTCACTCTTCAAAAGAGGAGTGGGATCGAATGATGTGGATATCAAATCGACCACTTGATGTAATGGATCGATCAGGGACATACTCAAATCGATCACTTGATGAACTCGATTAATCGAGGATGGATCTAGATTGACCACCTGATCAATTGGATTAACTGATGATGGAAGAAGATTGACCAGTTCATCAACCAATGGCGGGTTGGGAGAGAGTTTATGGTAATTTGTGGAATGTTTCATTTGGGTGTCGGAAATATTTTCCAGCATATGTGAAGCTTCATCCATGCGAGGACAAAGGTAGGTGCAATGCATCTCCTTACACAACCAGGAAGGAGTTTTGAATTTACCTTTGTTACTTCCAACCTCATTATCACTATTTGATGGGTTGTCACTAACATGAGCTACAATAGCTAATGACACAGGTTGAGAACCCTGAGACCACACTTTTACAACCTTTGGAATACCAGGGAAATCCTTAAGAATGTGGTCACCCTTACAAATCCTGCAAGGTAATTTGGGCTTGTGATGTGTCTTGGTAGACTTGTCTATATTATCAACACTCCAACATGTCCTGCAGTGGTTGGAAGTCCCCCCCCTAGCTTATTTTTCTTTTTCTTAATCTTCCTTTTCTTCTTCTTCTTATCCACCTGGTTACTATCTATAGAGATTTCACTAGGCGAAGAGGAAGAATGGGAAGACGATTGCACTGGAGAAGAAGGAAAAGGGTCAATATGAGGTTGATGGTCCTGGGGTGGATTGCTTACAAATGAAGCACTAGGAGAATTTACGTTCATCGGAGTGGAAAAAAACTAGTCCGGTAACCCAATAATGAGTCCAAGAAGAGTCAAAGTGGCGATATCAGGAGGACCAACGTCTCCCACATAAGGAAAAAAAATGGTTCCTTGGGAAAAGGGGTCCCTTCGTTGGTAGTTCTAGGAACTGATGCCATAGACATAAACCCAAGTCTGAGGTCTTTCTAAATAAAATAACACACAATATCAAATTTCCTATGAGATAAGAGCAGACAAAAAAATGAAGTAGGGATCTTCCGAAGACGAGAGATGAGGCCGTCAATGAAGATTAAAAAAAC
>JZKD02S0211422.1:401663-426702 GCA_000966675.3 Picea glauca
CAATAATACCAAGACAAAAGACTAAAAATGATCTCTCACAAGAGAGTGAGTTGTGTTATATTAAAATGAGAGGCAACGTCCTCTATTTATATCATCCAAATGACCTTTAATTTAAAAAATAGGTCATTAAAACAATCGACAAGGCTGACTTGTAATTTTACACTGTTTTTACATTAAATGCTAAGAAATGTCATAATATGAGCCAAAAAGGAGACGCCAGACCCTTCTGAGGGAGACGTTGCCCCTTTTTTGGCAAGCTCAACATCTAGGAAGCAGAACATTGGCCCCTCTAGGGCTCCTCCAAGCTGCCACATGTGCCAAATGACCTCAACACACTACTACACTCTCCATAAAATGTCCAGCTACCTCAGGTGATGTCCTCTCCATCAAAAGCAATCGTCCCATTTGCAGTGGGTGATCCCCCCTAGGCCGGGCTCTGCCAAAGTGTCCTGGGTAGGACATCCTTCTTCCTTCTCATGCATTGGCTCATCATAATGTTGTCCTGTATTTTCCATCTCAACAACCATCTGATGGGCTCTTCATCCCCATGGAGGTCTAAGCTAATCATATCCCTATGTGCACTGGTCCACTGGTACCTATCCGCCGGGTATGGTCCTACACATCAAAAACTACGCCCTCCATGGGCTCATCAGTCCTCGGGATCATAGTAATGTCAATCACATTTCATCATTAAATTTATCAAATACATGCATGAGATCCCTAACATATCATCTAAGAGCTCAAAGACATTACACATATCTTCTATACACAGCTGAAGAAACCAACAGAATAACCTAATGGGCTAATACCCACAAGAAAAGGAAAGTTTCCTCAGAGGATTATTCAAGCCATGTATATGAAGTGGTATGGTATAGGGATGTCCAGTCATAGTAAGACCAGGGGTAGGTGTTGTCTGTGGGTGTCTCTGTAGGAGGTGAGCCATACCCGTCATGGATGCACTTTTTCCAAGCCCCTTTATTGCCTTTATTTTTCATTTTTTTATTTTCTTTCTTTTTTACTTCAAGGTATGACCAGAGGACACTGCCTTGGCGTGGTGACCAGAGATGACAGTGTTACCCATTGATATCTTCATAGAAATGATAAGGATGGCTCGTGATGAGACCCCCTTTCCCTTGGCCATGCAACCAAAGGTCACTGCCCTGGCATGGTGACCAGATAATGGCAATGTCATACTGCTGGATACCTATGAACATAATGGGCCAGTTCATGATGAGACCTCCCATCCTCTTGGTTAGGTCTTGTTTTATTATTTTTCTTAGGGTCCCTTTAGTTTCTTATCGAGAGGCATTTTATTGCCTTCTCGGGGATCCCTGGTCGAAGCATCTCTAGGTTTCATTTCTTATGGCTTTTATCTTTTACCAACTTCTTTTACCCCCTGGGCCTTTAGCCCCTTCTTCCCACAAGACAAAGTGTAACTGTCAAAAGGTCATCCTAATGGCCGGACTAGGGGAATGGGATAGATGTGTAGAAGATAAGATGTAAAACAATAGAATGGTGGGAGCAGACGATGGCTCTGCAAACCCCCCCTGGTGGCTAACCAAAACCCATGAGTACCAGCTTGCTAGGTCACCCCATTAATCACCCCAACAAAGGTCAAGTGGATTAGTGTAAGATCCAAGCAGTTATCAGAAATGAAAGGAGCCTAATGCATATATAAAAATGTTATAATGATCAAACATGGCACATACCATGATACCTTGGACCGATTACCTCATGGAGCAAGAGTCCTATCCGATGCAAGTCCAAGCCAATGGTGATGGAAGTTGCTGCTGCTAACAGAACAAGTCCGACGAAGAAGAAGAAGGATGGGCCCCCCAAGGCCATGCTCAGGTTGATCCTTCTCTCGGTACTTCATGTCTAGGACCTGTGGGCCTCGAGTCATGATCTCCTAGTTATCCCTAGATATCAGGGATAATAGGATGTAAAGACTGCATTTCTCAATGGATTTATTGAGGAGGAGGTGCACATTGAGTAGCCACAGGGGGTTCGAGGTGAATGAGAGAGAGTCTCATGTGTGCCTTTTGAGAAAGGAACTATATGGTCTGAAGCAAGATCCCAGAGCTTGGTATTCATGCATTGACACATATTTTATTTAGATGGTATTTGAGAAGAGCAATGTTGATCCTAACCTCTATTACATCATTAGAGGTGAGGACACACTCATTTTAATTTTGTATGTGGATGACTTGTTCATTATGGGAGTGGATGATGTCATAGATGAGTGAAAGTTGGGACTTCATCATATTTTGAGATGAGTGACATCGGTTTGATGCACTATTTTCTGGGCATGGAGGTATGGCAGGAGGAGGGTCACATCTTCCTTGGATAGGGGAAGTATGATGCAAATTTTTTGAGCAGGTTTTAGATGGAGTACTGTAGGCCTATGTCGACTCCCATGGTCACCAACTAGAAGAATCTTAGCGCTTTAGCTTCCCAGTTTGTGGATGCTACAATTTATAGACAGTTGATTGAATCATTGATGTATCTAGTCAACACTCGACCATATATTTGTTTTTCCATGAACACTCTCAACCAACACATGGTAGAGTCGAGCAGTGCTCATTGGATTGGGGAAAAAATTGTTTTGAGGTACATTGCAGGTTCAATTGATTATGTCCTGGACTATATAAGAGGGAATGGAGTCAGTTTGGTTGGCTACACAGACTTGTACTGAGCATGATGTGATACTAACATGAAGAGCACCTCAAGGTGATGTTTTGGGTTGGCATCAAGACTTGTTTCCTGGTACAACTGAAAACATAAGTCAATTTCTTTGAGTTCAACCAAGGTAGAGTATATGGTGGCCAATCAAGACAAATGCAAGGCCATTTTTCTTTGTAAGATGCTGGTAGGGTTATTTGGTCAAGAGTTTCCTCCAATTGTCAATCACTGCGATAATCAGAGTTGTATCAAACTCTCTGAGAATCCCATTTTCCATGACAGGTCGAAGCATATAGAGATCAAATACCACTTCATCAGAGATTGGGTTCAAAGAGGGGAAATAAAATTGCAATATATATTGACTGATGAGCATATTATAGATATTCTCACCAAGGCCCTGCCAAGGAGAAAACATGTCTACTTCAGAGACAAGATGGGATTGGTGAGAAACACTTTCCTCGGTAAGAGGGAGTGTTGAGATTTGGGTACCTTGAGAAGTGGCCCCTTGTGTTTTTTAGTCTCTAACCACAAGTGGGAAATACTTTGGTACTATGTACCTTTTACTTTATGTCTAATTCAACTTTGACTTCACTTAAGTCAAAAAGTTGAATTTTTGTCACTTAGGAAAAAATGATTAATTATTCACTTTGTGGGTGAAAGTGAACTTAGGGAACTTAACCCAAAGTGGGTTTGTGAGTGAGATTATTGTGGGATGATATCAACCTTTGATTAAAGAATGGATGGAGAGATGTTAGCCATCCATATCTTAGGTTTCCTTATGGAGGTTCAAGAGGGGCGCATAGGGCCAAGAGAGGCTCATTCTATCTTTTGTTCACTTGAAGAGGAAGAGGAGAGCAATGGAGATGGGAATGGAAGTAATGGATGATGTTTTCAAGGGAGACTTCGTTACACATTATTTTCATCACCCTTATGACCGTTAATGATGTAAACCTATTCTTTGTCTTTAGAAGGATCAGTGGCCCAAATTTCTGAAGAAAGAAGGGAGAAGAACTTTGCTTGAGAGAAGAAGTTGTCTTTTCCTTTGTAAAAACCATATTAAGGATGATCGTCGCACCCTACCTAATGTTAGGGGTGCGATGATTCCATATCGTTTCTTTCTGTACTAAACTTGTCTTGTGACGTCGTCACACTCTTCTCAGTTATAGGGGTGCGATGATTTTCATATGTGGGAAAAACGAGCATCTCCTCGATGCTTCTAGAAGGAGAAGATTATCTGGTGAGGTGGCATTCAATCAGTTTGCATCTTAATTGATTTTTTGATTTATTGGAATCATCCTAACCTCCTCACCTTATCCTCTTCAGCTTATAAAAGGAGAGGAGCTCTCATGAAGAAAGTGGGATTGGAAATTTTGCTTGAGATTGTTAGCTTGGATTGAGTTGGATAGCTTTTGGTGTGAGCTTTAGTAATTTTTGTAGCTTTGGGATTTGCTTTGTCAAGATAGATTGTTGATCTCAAAATGCATGGAGAAAGAAGTGTGTGGGAAGCAAGGAACTGTTGGAATGGACCTTACAACATCAAGGCATTGGTTGTATTCTACTTTTGATATTTTTAATACAATAATATATTTCTTTCCCATAAAATTGGTCTTATTTTATTGTATGATTCCTTGATCACATACATAGGTTTTTTTGAGTATACGTTGTTGCTTTCACTTCGTTGGATTGTGTCTTTTTACAGGTTAAACATCCCATAAGAATTGGAAGGGAGTGAGGATGACACTAGCAAGGACAAACGACATTTAAAAGGTATGTCTTTTATATCTTGTTAGTTAGTATGCTTGATAATTAAAACTTAGGGAAAGTTTTATATTCTATCTTGTTTTGTTCTAGTTCCGGGTGGAACTAGAGAGATCTATTTGTGTCTGCACTTACCGATTATTCCAACAACAAAATTGGCGACCATACTGGGGATACATTAAGGCCCTCCTATGACGAGTCTTTTCCTGTCTACTTCAAATCATTATCTAGGATTTAGATTTAGAAACTAATAAGTACCTTGGAACTTGCATGCCTCAATGGTCGATTTCCTGCTTTCGACAATGGGTTTTCATTATCGACCCTTGATTGGAATATTCCATTGAGTATTTGACTAAAACTCATTAATTCACATTTGTTGGATTGTACTAGAGTACCTTGGGATTCATTAAAATTAATGGTGATTTCCCTCACACTTGTTAATGGTATACACTAATGACCGATAATCAAGTGGTTTATACCATGTTTGACTTCAACACATGTATTCACATGGTTAGATTCGTACTATAGAGTGATGGAGATGAAGACCCTGAATATTTTATGATAGATTCAGGTTTTTTTGGAGTATATTCAGATTATTCTATTGCATAGATCCATAGTGTATGTCTCGTGTCTATGTTCAAACTTGAGTCTTTAATGCATAGATCCACATTGTATTTTTGGTGGCTATGTTTAGATTTGAGTCATAATGGCATGGATCCATAGTGTATGTTTGGTGGCTATGACTTGTCTTACTTGACATGGATCTTTGCATGTCAGAATTTATGTTTTGAGTCATTTGTATTATGAGTATAGTAATGCCTACCTCAATGATGCTATATTATTGTACTGTATTTCCTTGTTTGTTGGCAGGTTTTCAACTGACGTGTTCCTTGTTCCCTACACACACTCGACAAAGTATTTCATCTACCACTCTGTTCTAACTTCATGATTTGGGGGGATCTCTGTTACAAATTATTTTTCTCACCCCTATGACCATTAATGACGTAAACCTATTCTTTGTCTTTAGAAGGATCAGTGCCTGAATTCCTGAAGAAAGAAGGGAGAAGAACTTTGCCTGAGAGAAGAAGTTGTCTTTTCCTTTGTAAAACCCCTATTAAGGAGGATTGTTGCACCCTAACTAATGTTAGGGGTGCGGCGATCCAAGATCATTGCTTGTTGTACTAAACTTGGCTTGAGACGTCATCGCACTCTACCCAGTTATAGGGGTGCAGTGATTTTTGTACGTGGGAAAAACAAGCATCTTCTCGATGCTTCTAGAAGGAGAAGCTTCTCTGGTGAGGTGGCCTCCAATCGGTTTGGATATTAATTGATTTTATGATTTAGTGGGATCATCCTAACCTCCTCACCTTATCCTCTTCATCTTATAAAATGAGAGGATCTCTCATGGAGAAAGTGGGATTGGAAATTTGTCTTGAGATTGTTAGCTTGGATTGAGTTGGCTAGATTTTGGTGTGAGCTTGAGTAATTTTTGTATCTTTGGGATTTGATTTGTAAATATATATTGTTGATCTCAGAATTTGTGGAGAAATAAGTGTGTGGGAAGCACATGACTATTGGAAGGGACCTTACAACATCAAGGCATTGGTTGTATTCTCCTTTTCATATTTTTAATACAGTAATATATTTTTTTCCCATAAAACTGGTCTTATTTTATTGTATGATTCCTTGATCACATACATAGGTTTTGTTGAGTATACGTTGTTTCTTTCACTTCGTTGGATTGTGTCTTTTTATAGGTTCAACATCCCATAAGCCTTGGATTGGAGAGAGGATGATACTAGAAAGGAAAAACAACATTTAAAAGGTATTCCATTTATCTCTTGTTAGTTAGTATGCTTGATAATTAAAACTTATAGAGATTTTTATATTATGACTTGTTTTGTTCTAGTTCTAGGTGGAAATAGGGATATTTGTTTGTGTCTGCACTTACTGATTAGTCCAACAACAACCTCCTTCCATGGAGGGCTCTAGGAAGCTTTGGCTTCCATTATTTTGTGGTGTTGATACTTGCTTGGAGGAGGCACACTATAGGAGGAGGGTGCACATCTAGCAGGGAGGTATTGCACTTGTCAGATTATTGGTTTGAGAGTCTTGTTGGAGAGGTAGCACACATAGTTAGATTTATGTGCAAGGGTTTATTCTACAAGGATTCAAGGAGAAAGGGAAAACACTTTCAATGGGATTGAGAAACAAAGGAGAAGGGAACACCATGCTTGGGCGCATTCACCTTCTTGGACTTACAAAATAGTTTGAGAGGGGATTACTTTGTATCAGGTTCATTTGTTTCATGTACTTGTTGTATCTCACATTATTTACATCGCATATATAGACTTATATTCCAAACTGGTTTTCCCCAGGGTTTTTTATCCAAGATTGTGTTGATCAAAAACCTTTGTGTCCTATTTTCATGTATGCTAGAGTTTAGAACAACATTAATTAATTTTTAAATATCTATAGGTGTGTTATATATTTAAGGTATGCATGTGATAACCTATTGGCTACTAAAACTACATGCTAGAGCACCTTAAATCTTATGTAACCATAACTAAAAAAATGAAAAATTTCATGAACAGTTTGTTGTTATAAAACAACAAAAAATAATTGTGTGACAGTTGAAACTTAGAGCCAACTTGAGGTCAAAGACATACCTAGTTGGGAGCATGTTAGGACCTCATATTTCTTCAGCTCCAATTCTTGGGCTTGATCTCCAAGCTCCTCAATGAAACTGAATTTCTGTAAAGACTAGCTTAGGAACTCTTCCTCTTACTCTATATGATTAGAAAAAAAAAATCTATCTATGAAGACTGAAACAACAATAGACATGAAAACGTAGAACACATGAACTTGAAGGGAATAGGCCAAGTTTATATTAATTGGAAAGGAAAAGAAGACACTTACACAACATGATTGAAGATGCAGTCACTTCTCCAAGCTCTCCTTGTCTAACCCTTGCATGAATATTGACATAAAAATGATGATGCTTCTCCCATGATCAAAGGTTTGACATACAATCTCTTTTTCTCTTTCACCTTGGAAATACCTTCAATATATAGGATTGAGAGTTACAACCACCATGATAAAATGAAGAATATGGTTGAGGAAATGTCTCGGTTGGGATATGATCCTAAGATAAATTCATAGTATAGGAGTCGACCACAACAAACCTCATCCATCAAGAGCTGGCCCTTAGAAAGAGGTGGAGGATTCCATGATTCCATCTAACAAGACTAGCACTCCCCTAGAATTGAACAGAAGGTGCCATCCTATAAAGTGACGCTCCCCTAACATGGCAAGGGGGTTCCATCACATAAAGTGGCACCCCCCCAACAAGGAAAAGGGGGCACCACCATTCACAAATGGCCAAAATTGGTCAATTTTTCCAATAAAAAGGTATGTTTCGACTGTCAGATGATGTGGTTTCTTCTTCCAACATGAATTAGGGATTGTGACAATTGTTTTCATGGGGTCAATGGGTTGCGACACTAAGAAAAGCAAATGTGAAACTTGGTAAGGTGCATACAATACTTGTGATAATGCGTGCGACACTTAACAAGGTGCATACATCTCTTTGCGACACTTTCTACACTTAGGGTGTGAAACTCAAGTGTGGAATTTTGATGTGTAACAACCTCCAAGATACCTCAACCCATACTTCATTGTACCTATCAATTACCTAAGCACATGATTCACTACTATCCAATGCACCTACATTGGTTCCACCATGATGATGTAGATGTAGACGCACTCTACATCCGCTCACAGGATCGTTCAATCACCAAGTGAGTCGAATTGGCTCTTTCGATTCCCGCGAATCTCTGTTAAAAACCTGATCCACAGGTCCTTCCTTTTCCTTCACGGCTCGAATGCGACCGCAAACAATTTCCCCATAGGAAATATGATTTCGACCTTCGGGATTCCCTAATTCTCGATGTCACAAGAACCCTTGTTCTCTTGATTCCATGAACGCCAAATCTTCTAAAATACCGAAACACCTTTTTCAGCGACTAGCCCTAAGGGCTAAGTCTTGGCCCACATGACCTTCCTCTATATGACCGCAGTCCCTTTCGAGGATTTGGGCTTTCAAACACTGAAACACATTTGTCCTCAGGATTTCCGATCCTCCGAATCCCGATTTTCCAATATGACGTCAGCTGGCCCCACAATGGAACTCTCCACCCTGTCAGGGTTTCAGACTCTGCATTTCGAAAATGCATGTGGTTCTTGTCCTCAGGATTCGTAATTTGTCGAATCCCGATATGCCGATGGACTCTCCCCTTTTGAGAAATTTCTTGAAGGCTTCGATTGTTGCCACGCATCCTCCTATGATGGATGGTCCTCGTCGCTTCGAGATTTTGGGGTTTTCGATGCCGAAATGCTCCGACTTCTTGTCCTCGGAACTCCTGAAATGCCGAATCCCGATATGCTGATGGACTCTTCCCTTTTGGGACTTTTCTCGAGCCCTTAGATTTTCGCCACGCGTCCTCCTATGATGGAAGGTCCTCCATAATTTCTCAATTTCGTGAAATCAAATGCCAATATTCTCCGACATCGTGTCCTCTCCATCCTCGAAGTCCTGACTTGAAATATGCTGATGGGCTCCTGATCTCTGCCACATGTCCCAACGAACAGACGACTCAGGTCTCCTGTCATTGAGACTTCCAATATCTTGATTTCTGAAATCCTGATGGAAACTCTTTTGGGACTTTCTTCTCCCTGTTCATGAAGTCTTAACTCCATCGCAACTCCGGTTAGATCTGACGACTGATGGGTATTTGGGTCAAGATCCAAAGGTACAGATCCGTCCTCCTTGTGCACTCCTCTTGCTGCTCCTTGGATGTGAAACTCTCAACGGTATAGATCCTTTTGGAATATCCAACGACAACTTTTGCTCCTCCCGAGCTTCTATGCATTTCTTCCCAGATTTGGGAGAATTTCAAATTCTCAAAGGCCTTGACCTTTGCTCCATTTCTGTGAGCTCCACGATCGTGATTTCTCGCCTGCGCGCATATGAAAACGCTGCCCCTCCTGAGATTTTCCTTTGAATCCTCAAGGGATTTTGTGACTTTTGTGCCTCTGTAGAGTCTTTACACGCACACAAAGGTGCTATCCATCCTGAGATTTTCCCTTTACTCAGACTTCTAAGGAAATAATTCATTCTCCTATAGATGGAGAAATATGATGCCCTCCTGGCACTCCTTTGCTCAAGCAACCTCTTGCTGAGTCTTTCAGGGTGTTCAACAACCCTGTAGAGATCCTTCCCTTTAGACTCTTCTCCTAATTCCAGAACTCAAAAGAGAGTTCTCTTCCTTGTACTTGTCTGCACAATGTTTCAATGCCCTCCTGGCAGAGTTTTACAAAAATCTCAGCAGAGTTTCTGTCCTCTCCTGTGCACCCTATGCACCTGCTCAACTCCCTCTTGGAAGAGCTCTCAGAATCCTCATTGATTCTAGTTCTTCTTAAACTCATAGCAGAGTGCCTCCTCTGTGCACTCCTTGCACTGGCTCGATGCCCACCTGGCAGAGCTTCACAAAACTCCTCAAAGATTCTTTCTGCTACTGTGTTTTCCTCAACAACCTTTCCTCCAAGGTGTTAAACAACCTTGAGGTCCTCCTCCTGAGCTGTTGACTTCAGTTCTTGTGTTGTAGCATGTATTTGTCTGAACCCGCAGTATTCAGAAGTGCTTCAGTGCACTGGTATTCAGAGACCGCAGTACTCTGTCACGCCCTCTTGGAATGAAACCTCAAAGACCTTCACCTGAAATCAAAACAACTCCTGTAAATTAAAACCTACAACATACATCTACATCATACATTCATATCATATGAAGAACTCTCACAGACATTCATTTAACACATAGTCATGCAGGAAAAACTGCTATTTGTATTAAAAATGGCAAACACCTGTGTTTACAAGGTGTTCCTGAGCACGGCTTGTAACAAGGTCTCGACTCCTTCTCTCTTCTACTCTCTACTCGCAGACCCTCTTCTCATTCTACTAACTCCTTTTTTTTCAAAATGAGATACTGATCTCTTTTACCTGAGGGGGCTCTTTGAGCTCTTCCCTCCAAATCTACCTACCCTATTCAATAGCATTGAATGGGTTGTCTAGTCCACAAATCAGATCTAGATCTCAGCCTTACAAACATTAAAGGCCTACCTACTCTAATTCCTGCACAAAGGCATGGCTCCATGGCTCAACAACCTACAACATTAATTACATTCAAATTCAAAATTGAAGATGAGGCTGCGCCTTTCTTCATCCTTGAATGCACGCACTGACGTGGTTGGCTAGCTGACATGGAGAGATGCTCCTACATCACATGAACTAATTCAAGGTGTTCAAAACAAATCATATATCTAGCTTGGTGTTGACCAAATACATCAAGGACCCTATCAGTTACATGTATATCGGCCTGGGATCCACCAAATCTAAATATGACGTGACAACCTTCTTCAAGTTGGTAACCATAGGTGTAGCCATCGGTCTACAATTCTTCATCCTGAAGCTCCTCAAGATATTCATTGTGTACTTCCCTTTACCAAGGAATACCTCTCTTGATATCTTCCCTACCTATAACCTAAAGAAATAATGCATTAATCGAATTTCCTTCATCTCAAACTCTATACAAAAATTTTCTTTGGACCCCACTATAAGTTCCTTCGCACCTGTGAGAAACAAATCATCCATGTACAACACTAGGATAAGTGGATCTATCCCAACAAGTATGAAGTATAAGTTAGGATCCTCCTCACTCTTGGAAAATCCCATACTCTACAAGTATTCGTCAAACCTGTAATACTATGCCATGGGTGCCTGTTTGAGTCTGTACAAGGATTTATTAAGACTACACACATGAGACTCTCTCCCATTTACCTAAAATCCATGAGGTTTCTCTATATATACTTCTTCCTCAATGATCTCATTGAGGAAATTTGTCTTCACATCCATCTGGTGTATCCACCTCATAGTTGAAGCAATTGAAATAATAACTTGAATAGAAGCATACCTGGTGACTAGAGAAAATGTCTCCTCGTAGTTCACTCCCTCTCTCTGGGAGAACTCTCTCACCATGAGCCTCTCCTTGATCTTCTCGATGTTTCCATATGTAACATGCTTGATCTTGTAGAGCCACATGGAACTCACATCTGACTTCCCCTCCAGTCTCAACATTGTGTCCCAAACATCATTCTTCATGATAGGGGTGTACTCCTTCACGATGACATCACGCAAAACTTGTTGATCGATTTCTTCCTAAAAAATGGAAGGCTCAACATCAATGATGCTACTCATAAGTTCCATATAGTTTGAAAATTTCCTCGGAGGCTTTCTCTCCCTGATTACAACCTTAGGAGACTCACCAACATCCCTCAATGTATGCAATAGCCACTTGGGTCTCTTGACATAAATAGAAGAGGATAACTCCTCCCCACCTGAATTATGACTCCTTGAAATGGAAGTTGTTGAGTTTTACTCATTCTTCAGAGCCTGCTACTCCTCGTCCTCTATCATTGTTGATGAATCCTCAAATTTCTTAGATGCCAAGTTCTCCTCGAACTTAACATATTTTCTCACAACCTTCTTTTGCTGCGTCAGTATAAAGATCTTGTAATCCTTTGAGGTCTCATTGTACCCCACAAATATACCCTTCTTCCTTGAAGGATCCAACTTTGTCCTCTTCTCCACATGCACATGGATGTAGAATGGAAAACCAAATATCCTTAAATATCCTATCTGTGGATTTACTCCTGAAAATTCCTCCTCCAAAGTCTTGTCCCCCAATATCCTATTGATGCAAGAGCATCTCAAGCGAGCCAACGCGAGGATAAAGGACAGCTGGAGAAGCACCCAACGTAAATTTTGAAATTATCTTGAAGTTAATGCACCGATCTTAAATGAGATAATTAAGAAGGAGCACACTTGTAAAATGTAAACGGACCTTGAGCAATCCGTTCTCGTCCATAGTAGGTAGAAGGAATTTATGATAGTTAATGCAAGTATATAGAATTTAATTCTAGATTAGACAGTTTTAGAGAAAGAGAGGGAAACAAGATATAGACACCCTCAATGTGTATTGTAAGAGAGGATGCCAATTGAGAGCATAGAGCATACAAGAGAAGAAGTAGAGAGCTGTGTAGCTGAATTCCATGTACAAAAGTTTTGGATTAATACAAGAAGGCTTTGATTCAGACTCATGGTGTTCAAATATTCTTTGTGTATGCATTTTTTGAATGTTATGCTCATGAATGTTTTACTCTTTCTGTCATGCAATTTCTTTTATGCTATGTATGAATGATTTCTTGTTGAATGTTTGAAATCTGAAAGAGAGAGAGTAAGGGAAATGAGTTTCAATTGCTTCTCTATCTGAGCAAGAGTTCCTGGAAGGAGTGCAGTTGAATTGTCTGCAAGGAGTGTGTTGACAAAGGGTTCAGAGGTTTTTCTTTGAAAGCTCAGGAGAGATAGCTTTTGCTCTCATTCCCTCAGAAGTGCAGTTGGGCATAGGAGCTGTGCAAGGTGTGCGCAGGCCGAGAAGAGGTTAAGGTTTTGTAACCCAAATGAAGTATTGAGAGACGGGTTCCAATTCCTTGGAGTAATTAAGGGATTTGCCGCAAGGAGTGTACAGAAGAGTCTTATTCAAGACTCAGAGTTGGAGAAATGAGTCTTATTCAAGACTCAGAGTTGGAGAAAGTTCAAGAAGGATAAAGCCTTCAAAGTTGTCGAAGGAAGAACATGAAGCTTGTGCAGTGAAAATGGTGAGAAGGTGTTGCAAGTTGGGTCACAGGTGGTTAAGTACCATGGAAAACCCACTTGTTGAAAAGTTGTAGAAGTTCTTCTGAAGGAAAGAATGGACGGTCGAAATTATCTGTGGAGAATTCGCGAAGTCCCGTGAGCCGTTAGATCTCACGGAGGAGCAGAGGAGTTACAACAAGTGTTTTTGACAGGTTTAAGCTCAGGAGAAGTAGAACCGTAGAGCCAAGCCACAAGAGCCATTGTATTTACCTGTGGATTTCCATTTCATGTTTTCGTAGATTGAAGTCCTGAAATTTGTGCAACAGGACTCGTGAAATCATGAAACACGAAGTCTCGAGGATGAAAGGATTATGTGGGCCAAAAAATTAGTAGGGTGGACAGGTGGTGCACTATCGACACGGGAGTCAAACTCCGTTGACAATTTCAGGGTTTTGTGGGGTGAAGACCCGAACTCTTTGCATTAGGATTCACGAAATCACAAAGTACGAAGTCCCGACAGAATGAGAGGCTGTTGAAAAGTCAAAGCTTACGAGCACATACGAGTTTCAGAAAATCAAGTTTTGGGAATCGAGGGAATGAGTTGCTTGACATCGCAACTTCCGAAATCGCGATAAGGAGAAATCCAAAATAGAGAGAGGAAAGGTCAAGCGTTGAATGTTTTCGGGTTTCGGGGATTTGAGAGACAAGGCGCTTGACCATCGGATTTGTGAAAGTGCGAAGTCTGATCTCCCGAAGTATAAGGGGGAATTTCTCGAAGTTAATTGTGGGTACAGATTTCCTGAAAGGGAAATAGAGGAGCCATTTTTGAAAGCTCTTCGAGCCAACGGAAGAGGAAAGATCCTGAGTACGTGACCTTCCAACCTACGGGTTGAGGAGGGCTTGTGTCATCATTTTTTGGTATCAGAGCACAAAAAGGTTCTTTTCTTTCTGTAGCAGAGAAAAGGAGAATTCACCATGCCGCCGAGAAGAAGGGACAGACAAACCCCCAATCCACCAGAGGAGAGGGAAATGCCGAGGATAAGAGGTAGGTAGATACCTGATCCAGCCATGGAGAGAGAGATGCATGATTTGCGCACCAGACTCGAAGAAATGGAGACATCACAGAGACGTACAGTCAGTGCTAGGGATCTTAGTGATTCCAAAAGTGAAATTGAGGTTGAAAATGAAGAAGAAGAAGTTGCAGCCGAAGATGCAACAAACAAACGCTTGATTAGGGATATTGTAAGAATGGGTGCAAGAGAGAAAATGGACATTCTAGTTTATGAGGGAAATCTAGATGCAGAGGAGCTTCTAGACTGGATTAGATCCCTAGACACATACTTTGACTATGAAGATGTCGAAGAGGACAAGAAGGTCAAGCATGCTATCACAAGACTAAAGGGACATGCAACATTGTGGTGGGATGAACTACAAGCTAACAGATGCATCAAAGGCAAGCAAAAGATCAAGATATAGGACAGAATGATCGTGAATATGAAGGAGAAATTCATCCCCTAAGATTACTAGGTCACTCTGTTTCGAAGGATGCAAAACTTGAGACAGAAGCTGATGACAGTGAAAGAATATACTGAAGAATTCTACAGGATGAACATTAGGGAAAGTCACCAGGAAAGTGATGATGAAAAGGTTTCCAGATACATGAATGGCCTGAGATACGACATTCAGGATGAGATGAGCATGGTAACCATTCGAATGGTGGAGGATTCTTATCAGATGGCTCTAAAAGCTGAAGAGAAGCTGAGCCAAAAGCAGGGTCAAAGAGGTCGAGGCCGAAGTCAACCCAATGGAAAATCAGTTGCCCAGGATAAAAATCAGAAGTCCAAGGAGGACTGGAACAAACCTCAGACTCGAACTGAGAGAGGTGGAAGCTCACAACGAGGGAAATATGTTGAACAAAGAGGGTAGCATACCGAACATAGAGGAGACTATGCTGATAATAATATTTTTCCTCGTACCTGAGGTAGAGGAAGAGGAAGAGATGGAGTAATAACATGCTTCACATGTGGAAAGAATGGGCACAAGTCTTACRAGTGTCCAGATAAAAAAAAGGAGAGCGGACAGATTCACATCGCTGAAGCATAGAGGCAGAATATTGAGGTAGAAGATGTTGAAGGTGGAAGATCGCTGATGATGMGAAAATMTCTTTTGACACTAGAGAAGGAGGTGGATARTTCAATCCAAAGAAACAGACTTTTCCGGACTGCTTACAAAACCAAGGATAGGGTATGCAAGGTCATTGTGGACAGTGGTAGCATAGATAATCTTGTTTCTACAGAGATGGTAGAAAAGATGGAGTTGGAGACGATTGATCATCCAAGCCCATACAGAGTTTTGTGGCTACAAAAAGGACATCAGGTAACTGTCACTAAACAATGTTTAGTTGAATTTAATATAGGAGGATATAATGATAAGATACTCTGTGATGTTATTCCCATGGATGTTTGTCATCTATTTCTGGGTAGACCATGGAAATATGACAGGAATGTGATTCATGATGGGATAATGAACACCTACACCCTAGAGAAGAATGGGAGAACTCACATGTTGCTTACAATCAAGGATAAGGAGCTAAAACCAGAAGTAAATAACACTATACTTTTGATGAGTGGGAAGGAACTTCTTACAGGGGTTAAGAAGAAGGAGGAACCACAATTCATAGTGGTTAGGAAACTGAAAATTGTTTTGACCAGCACAAGGGTAGATGATTTACCAGAAGAGGTTCAGGAACTATTGGAAGAGTACACTGATATAGTAGTGGACGAACTACCTCATTCATTGCCACCGATTAGAAGTGTGAGTCATCATATTAATCTCATACCAGGAGCCAGTTTTCCAAACAAAGCCATGTACAGGTTGACACTGCAGGAGAATGAAGAGATCAAAAGAAAAGTCCAAGATTTGTTGGACAAAGGATTGGTCAGGGAAAGCTTGAGTCCGTGTGTTGTTCTGACAGTACTCAGTCCGAAGAAAGATGGAGGCTAGAGGATGTGTACTGACTCGAGGGCGATCACCAAGATAACCATCAGGTACAGATTCCCATTTCCAAGGATGGATGATCTGATGGATTTCTTGAGTGGAGCAAAATTCTTTCCAAATATTGATTTGAAAAGTGGTTATCATCAAATCCACATGAGAGAAGGTGATGAATGGAAGACAACCTTCAAAACCAATGAAGGGTTGTATGAATGGCTTGTTATGCCGTTTGGCTTAACAAATGCACCGAGTACCTTCATGAGGTTGATGAACGAAGTCCTAAGGGAGTTCATCAGAAAAATTGTTATCATATATCTGGATGACATACTGGTTTTCAGTAAAACAGTGGCAGAGAATCTGAAACATTTGGCTACAGTCATGCAGAAATTATAGCAGGAGAAGTTGTTGATAAACATGAAGAAATCCTCATTCATGAAGAAAGATCTCATTTATTTGGGATTTTTTATTTCTGCAGACAAATTGAGGATGGATCTAGATAAGGTGGAGGTAATCAAGAATTGGCCATCACCGAAGAATATCTTTGAGGTGAGAAGTTTTCACGGATTGGCTAGTTTCTACCAAAAATTCATTAGGAATTTTAGTGGAATTAGTGCACCGATGATGGACACAGTGAAGAAGAGACACAAATACTTTCACTAGACATAAGAAGCTAAGAAGAGTTTTAATCTGTTGAAGAGGAAGATCACGGAACAACCAATTTTGGTGTTGTCGGACTTCCAAAAGACATTTCAGGTGAAGTGCGATGCAAGTGGATTTGCAATAGGGGCAGTCTTGAGTCAAGATGATAGACCGATAACATACTTCAGTGAGAATATGAATGAAGTGAAAGTGAAGTAATCCATGTATGATAAGGAGTTCTATGTTATTATACAGACATTGAAGAAATGGAGACATTACTTTATCCTGAAAGAGTTTGTCTTATACAGTGACAATCATGCACTGCAGTTTGTGACTCAACATGAAAAGTTGAATCATAGACATGTTAAATGGGTTGAATATATGAAGAATTTCACTTTTGTGATTAAACATATTTCTGGTACTGCTAACAAAGTTGTTGATGCTTTGAGCATGAAGTGTTTTCTATTGCAGGAGTTCAAAGTCAAAACATTGGGTTTTGATGATCTCAGGGATATGTACAGGGATGACTCAGATTTTAAAGAGGTGTACGAAGTAGCTGAGAATCCAATTCTCAGAGATAGAAGAAAATGGGAAGAATACATGATCCAGGAAGGATTACTGTTTAAAGGTAATCAACTTTGTATTCCAAAATGCTCCATGAGGGAGAATTTGCTGAAGGAGAAACATAGTGGAGGATTGGCAGGACACTTTGGTCACAACAAGCCATTCACAAAATTGAATGAGTCATATTTTTGGCCAGGAATGCGAGAAGACATCAAGAGATTTGTGGACAGATGCAAAATTTGCTAGCATTCAAAGGGAAGGAAACATAATGCAGGGTTTTATCAACCGTTACCCATACCTGAGAAGCCGTGGGATGAAATCACCATGGATTTCATATTAGGGTTGCCAAGAACACAAAGAGATTTTGATTCAATCTTTGTGGTGGTGGATAGATTTTCCAATA
Organism: Picea glauca; assembly: GCA_000966675.3. NCBI lineage: Eukaryota > Viridiplantae > Streptophyta > Pinopsida > Pinales > Pinaceae > Picea > Picea glauca. The sequence goes on from JZKD02S0211422.1 coordinate 419,452, forward strand.
TGGCACACTTCATTCCATGTCAAAAAACTAGTGACACAACTCACATTGCGAATCTATTTTTCAAAGAAGTCATTCGAATTCACGGCTTACCAAGGAGCATAGTTTCGGATCGAGACACTAAGTTTATAGGACACTTCTGGAGGACCTTGTGGAAGAAGCTAGGAACTAACTTGTCATTTAGTTCAGCTTATCATCCTCAGACGGACGGATAGACATAAGTGGTGAACAAAAGTCTGGGAGACTTGCTAAGAAGCCTGGTGACAGGACACCACAGCCAGTGGGAAAACATATTATTATAGGCGTAATTTGCTTATAATGACTCAGTTAACAGAAGCACAGGGAAAATTCAATTTCAGATTGTCTATGGCATGCAGCCAAGAGGAATTTCTGAGCTGAGAGATTCATAACAGATTGTAACTAGGAGCGCTAGTGCAGAAGATTTCACAGAGGCGATGAAGGAACTTCACAGCCAAGTGAAGGAGCGTTTGTAGAGTTTGAGCCAGGAATATAAGCGCAGAGCAGATCAACACAGGAGACAACTTCAATTTTAGGTTGGTGATTTGATTCTGGCACATTTTAGAAAGGAAATGTTCCCGAGAGGAATATATAATAAACTGAAGATGAAGAAAATCGGACCATGTAAGGTATTGAATAAATTTGGGGCGAATGCTTACGATATTGAATTACCCGATGGGATCAGAATTTCTCTGATATTCAATATCTCAGATTTGTACCCATATAAAGCTGAGGAAGCAAGGAAAGAAAATGAATATCCAGAGGTCCAGTGGAGGAAGCAGATGCCAGTTGCAGAAAAGTCACGGATGGAGCGCATACTGGACAAAAAGGGTCGACAAGAAGACCAGGCGAAAGCAATACTTTGAATATTTGGTCAAGTGGAAGGGCCATCCAATTGAAGATGTCATCTGGGAGAATGAAGAAGATATCCAGAGGCATGGGCACACCATACATGAGCTCATGGATAGGAGCCCATGAAAATTTTAAAGGAAGAGAGTATGATGCAGGAGCATCTGAAGCGAGCCAGCGCAGGGATAAAGGACAGCTGGAGAAGCACCCAACACAAATTTTGAAATTATCTTTAAGTTAATGCACCAATATTAAATGAGATAATTAAGAAGGACCGCACTTGTAAAATGTAAATGGACCTTGAGCGATCTGCTCTCGTCCATAGTAGGTAGAAGGCATTTATGATAGTTAATGCAAGTAGATAGAATTTAATTCTAGATTAGACAGTTTTAGAGAAAAAGAGGTAAATGGGATATAGACACCCTCAATGTGTATTGTAAGAGAGGACTCCAATTGAGAGCATAGAGCATAGAAGAGAAGAAGCAGAGAGTTGTGTATCTGAATTCCATGTACATAAGTTCTAGATTAATACAAGAAGGCTTTGATTTAGACTCATGGTGTTCAAATATTCTTTGTGTATGCATTTTTTGAATGTTATGCTCATGAATGTTTTACTCTTTTTGTCATGCAATTTATTTTATGTTATATATGAATGATTTCTTGTTAAATGTTTGAAATCTGAAAGAGAGAGAGTAAGGGAAATGAGTTTCAATTGTTTCTCTATCTGAGCAAGAGTTCCTGCAAGGAGTGCAGTTGAATTTTCCGCAAGGAGTGCGTTGACAAAGGGTTCAGAGGTTTGTTTCTGAAAGCTCAGGAGAGATAGCTTTTGTTCTCATTCCCTCAGAAGTGCAGTTGGGCACATGAGCCATGCAAGGTGTGCACAGGCCGAGAAGAGGTTCATGTTTTGTAACCTGAATGAAGTATTAAGAGTTTGTTGCTGCAGGAGTGCACAGAGTCGACGAGTTCCAATTCCTTGGAGTAATTAAGGGATTTTCTGCAAGGAGTGCGCGTAGGAGCCTTCTTCAAGACTCAGAGTTGGATAAAGTTCAGGAAGGATAAAGCCTTCAAAGTCATCGAAGGAAGCACAAGAAGCTTGTGCACTGAAAACGGTGAGAAGGCATTGCAAGTTGGGTCGCAGGTGGTTAAGTACCGTGGAAAACCCACTTGTTGAAAAGTTATAGAAGTCTTTATGAAGGAAAGAACAGACGGTCAGAATTCTCTGTGGAGAATTCACGAAGTCCCATGAGCCATTAGATCTCACGGAGGAGCATAGGAGTTACGACAAGTGTTTTTGACGGGTTTAATCTCATGAGAATTAGAACCGTAGATCCAAGCCACAGGAGATGTTGGATTTACCTATGGATTTCCATTTCGGGTTTTTGTATATTGAAGTCTTGAAATTTTTGCAACAAGACTCATGAAATCACGAAACGCGAAGTCCCGAGGATGAAAGGATTATGTGGGCCACATAATCAGCAGGGTGGACAGGTGGTTCACTATCAACACGGGAGTCAAACTTCGTTGACCATTTCGGGGTTTTGTGGGGTGAAGACCCGAACTCTTTACATTAGGATTCGTGAAATCGCGAAGCCTGAAGTCCCGACGGAATGAGGGGTTGTTGAAAATTCAAAGCTTACGAGCGCATCGAAGTTTCGACAAATTGGGTTTCAGGAATTGAGGGAATGAGTTTCTTGACAACGCAACCACTGAAATCGCGATAAATAGAAATCCGAAATAGAGAGAGGAAAGGTCAAGCGTTGACTGTATTTGGGTTTTGGGGATTTGAGAGACAAGGTGCTTGACCACTAGATTCACGAAAGTGCGAAGTCCGATCTCCCAAAGTATAAGGGGGAATTTCTCGAAGTTAATTGTGGGTGCAGATTTCCCGAAAGGGAAATAGAGGAACCATTTCCGAAAGCTCTTCGGGCCAGCATAAGAGGAAAGATCCTTAGTACGTGACCTTCCGACCTGCGGGTTGAGGAGGAGTTGCGTCATCACCTATGAGGACTCCTATTATGCACATATACTATCGTGTTACATGCCTTTTCTCATAAAATCATAAGAAACTCTTTCTCATGTATTATAGCCCTGGAAAAATCGATGATGGACCAATTATTTCTCTCTACAACCCCATTCTATTGAGGGTTGTATGATATTGTCAACTCCCTCTTGATCCCTTCCTCCTTGCATAAATACCTGAAGTCACTAGAGGTGTACTCTTCCCCATTATCTGACCTCAATACCTTGATATTCTTTCCTGTCTAGTTCTCCACCTGAGTCCTAAACTCCTAAAATCGACTGCATATTTCATCCTTGGTATTAATAAATAAGATCCAGTTTTTTTTGGAAAACTCATCAATGAGTGTCACATAATATGATGCTCTCTACACTGATTAATCTACCGACATCGACCCACTCACATCTAAATGAAAAAGATCCAAGATTCCCCTATACCTACTCTCATTGCTTAGAAAAGAATCCTTAGCATTCTTTCGAAGTGAAAACCCTTTACACATGTCTTGTTGCTCAACAATGAGATATGGAAGACTTGTAACAATCTCCCTCAGAATTGGAAGCACTCTGTAGTGTAGGTGTCCAACATCTTGTGCCATAACTCACATAGGTTATCATTTTTATGTACCAAGGGCCAAATAGGATTTCCCTGCAACCTATATAAATTTCCCTCTCTAACCCCATTGACCACTGTTGTGTCCGATCTATCTCTCTCTGTATGTATGAGTATTTGTCCTCTATGACAAGTAACAACAAAACCCATGTACTCTATAAATGAGAGTAAGATCAAGTTCTTCTTTAATCCTGGTACATGAAGCATATCTTGGGCATCAAATGATCCTATTGACTCAAGTTGGAACAAAATATCCCCCTCACCATTCACTACATACTTGGCATCATCTCAAGCTCCACATGGATCCATGATTCCCTCTCTGTCAGACTGCTAAATAAATCTTGTTCTTCTGTCATATGACAAGATGCACCAATGTCCAAGTACCACACACTCCTAATGGTTGTGCTAGTAGAAAACAAAGAAACTAGTGAGAAATCCTTCTCAAACTTCCCTGCAAACTCATTTAGTTGTGACTATGATGATGGTGTTGTCTGCATATTTCATCTTCCCTTCTTCAAATATTTGGACACTGAGATGAATAATGCCCATTCTTATGACATGCAAAGCTCTTTATTTTACTCAAGTCCTTCTTCTTCCCTGGTTGTGAAGTTCCTCCATCACTATTACCCTTCTTGTTGGAACCCTTTCCTTTTCCCTTCCTTGTATTACTGACAAGGGCCAAGTTCACATCACTACTTCCTTTCTTGTTTCCTTTAGACTCCTCCCAAGTATCTTCATGGATAAAATCATCCCAAATCCTTTGCCAATATGGGAGTTTTTCCCGAGTGCAGACTCCCTCGAAAAATGGTTCCAAAGACTTGGAAAAACCATTCAATGCCACATTGACGAACTCTACATCATCCAATTTCTCCCCTATAGCTGCAAGTTGATCACATATCCGTGTGATCCTCATGAAATAGTTGGTAACATTTTCATATCTAGAAATATGCACAGATCTGAGTTTATTTCTTAATAGCATCTTCCTATTCATGTTATCATTTTGGAATAATCCTACCAGAGCATCAAAAATATCCTTGTCCATCTTATTCTTAGATAAGTGAGGAATGAGACGATCCTTCATTGCATCCAATATTACCCCCTGGGATTTAATCTCCTTCTTCTCATGAGCTAGAAAATCTTGTGGATCTATTGGTGGAGGAGCTAATTTTTCCACAATTGCCCAAAAGTCATATTCATTCAAATAAAAAGTGACTCTGGATTTCCAAGATAGAAATTTGGATGCTCCATCCAATCTATCTTCAACTCTCAGACTTGTTGTTTCCATCCCTTAGATCTAAAAATATTCACTAGAAATAACCCGATGTTGAAATTGGCCTTGTACTGACTTGTACGATCCTGTACACACCTATCACTACTGAAACATGTGTATGTACGTGCATGTTCTCACTTCAACCCATGTACAACTGATCCGTATGACTGTAAAAAACAAGTTCTACCTCTATACAACTGTTTCCCTGAAATCCAACCCTTGATTTCTGACTGCTGGTTATAGATATATTGAGAAATATTGTGGCTCTAAAATCTGGATTCCTCTCAGAGAGAGATCTTTGATACCATGTTGATTTTCCTAATCATGACACCTAGGTATATTGTTATCTAATTATTTTCTTGTTGTGAATTAGATTAGCAACTCACAAAACAAAATACACTTGCTGGAATAATCAACTCAAATAAATAGAAGAAGCAACACTGGAAACAAAAATCTCATACACACTACACAAAGATATTCTTCCCATCAACTAAGCTTATCATTCAAATAACTTAAAATCTTACAAGGGCTCCCTTATTGGGAAAATTTCCCACACAGAAAATACAAAAAACTTTAGACAATTCCTGCAAACCCTATAAACTCATGCTTGGTTGTATGATCCCATACAAACAAGTTCCTGACATGTATGTTCCTTTCCTTAATGAAACCTATTATCGTACAATCCATACTTTCCGAAAGCACAAATGAAGTAGATGCAATATTGGCATAATAGGGGGTGACCTATCACTGTCACCTTAATATGAAACCCCTTTCTATTTAGGTGTATATCAATGTACCCCAGGGGAGACGTCCCCGATGACCTGAAGGTTTGAGAAGGCTAAGGAAATAAAGTCCCCCCCCCCCTCACAGGTCACTCAATTTCAAATGGTTATTTTATGTCTTATAGAGATGAAGCAAATGAATAATATTGTGTACATGCCTAGAACAAGACAAAAAAATAGAAAAGGGGAACTTTCCAAGTTCCAAAATGATATTAATGCTTCATAAGACAATGAACTCTTAAAAATGGTACTAGCTAATATAAAATTGCAACAATACAACATTTTACAACAACAATGATAAATTTGTAACAACCACAATAATTATGCTTCAAAATGCTTGAGAAAAGACTAAAAAGGATAGCTTTAACTAGGAAAATTGATATTAGATAGTCACAAGCAAATTTAGCACTGTTTAGCTAGCAATATATGTCACTTTTGAGGTTAATTTACTGCTGTTAGATGGATGTAGCAATCTTTTGCAACAACAACAAGTTAGTTAGTGAATTAGGCTAATCTAAGGTTAGTAGGAGTTCTTGGATGTTCCAAAGAATATAGTTTGAAAGTTGTTTGATCAATCAATCACTGGTAGTGAATAGACTAGTTCCTTCTAGGGAAATGGAGTCAATGATGGCAACAACAAATTTTAGAGGGAAATAGCTATTGGAAGATTGGTTGTTGTCATTAATGTCAACCCTAGTCATGGGTTTTGGACTGCAAGATTGATGAAGGTATTTGGACATGAAGGAAAATGCACATGCGGATACAACACCCATGGATGGATAGTATACATCATGTTGTTTCTGGTGGTATGTGTCACGTCACATGGATCCTCATGGTTGAGGATAAATGAATTTTTGAATATGACAAAGTGAATTGAAGAAGGAAGTACATGTAGGCCCTGAAGACAATTAAAGAAAAAAATTACAAAATAAGAAAGTGTAAGGTCGGCCCTAATGTTAAAAGGAAGTGACATAAATGGTATAAATAAACATCATTATACATTCATTTGATACAAGTTGAATTTAAGAGGAAATCAGAAGTAAAGAAGGCCAGATTTCAAGGGAGGATGAAGTCTTTTGGTGATGTGTTCTATGGTATGCTATTTTCAGGTCATCTTACCATTTGTGCTATAAATTGGTTTATAGAATGATTCAGATAGTGAAATATCTATGGTATTGAGAAGACATATCAAGGTACCTCTGGTAAAAATTTCATCTCTTGATTCACTATAATTATGGAGATACACTCTGTGGAAGATAAGGTTTGTGACCAATCCTGAAGCTAGTCAATAAACAGGTGTTCCGGGTAAAACAATCATAACTTCTTCATACAAAATCCAAATGAAGTGGGACCACTTCCATTGGAAACAGTACAGACTATAGTTTTGTGTGTGCGAGTTTAAGAATTGGATGTTAAATATTGAGAGCGGGGCATGATGTACAAGTTGGGTCTTCGAAATAGACCAGAATTGAATAAAGTATACCATTATTTCTATAACCTTCTTTTGGGGAGGATTCAAGGAGTAAAAATTAGAGGCGTTTCAAAGAATACATTGAGTAATATTATCTACAAGATTAGAGTACTCCAAGAATTGAAGAATTGAAGAATTGTAGAAATTGAAGAAGTCTCAGGAAGCATTATCAGGTTCTATGTAATGATTGGTTGATGGTGATGATTTAATGTAAAGTTTTATTATCTCTCATATATTC
>JZKD02S0211422.1:437915-448221 GCA_000966675.3 Picea glauca
GACATGATGGTTAAAGAACACACTTGAAATAATGGTTGATCTATCTTTTCTCAGATCAATGGTCAATAAGGGATCCCAGACCCCCCCAAAATTTCTACCTTTAATAGCGGGGGGGGGGGTCTGGAGTGAAGCAACATACAGGTGGGCCCCATCCCTACGTGGCATCATCTCATTGCATCTTACCTCCTCGATCCAAACATTTACCGCCTACCATTTTTACAACTCACCACCATCATCCAGAGATGTCACATCCCAAAACCACCCTTTTAGAGTTCCATGTCATGACCCTGTCAGCATGTGCCATCCATCTAACCGTTACGGGTCACATCTTTTCGTTCATCCCCCAATCACCATTCTACACGTCAACTAGATACACACGTTAGATGTCTTTCACCCCGCCCTCTCACTCTCTAAAGGAAACATTAACCATTTATTACTGGCCACATACCCGTTGTTCACCTGACCTGTCCTTTTTCGCCCAACAGACACCCGTTCACTAAATTTCAACCCCATTTTGGTCATTCCTATTTCACTCACACTCCCTGCCTATTAGAGACTCATTTCCCTTCGCATCTGCAACATCTCATCCAACCTTAGATTTCTCCTACTAATGTGTGCTCAGTGTAAAAAGTCAATGGCACCCAAAAGTAAAAAGTCAAATGTGGAGGAAAATCCTTTTCTTCCACCTCCTGTCGATCTCGACCGGATCCCATTAGCAGATAAGGACTATTTAATCTTAGAAACTGGGTCTGATTTCGACTTCACCGAGCTACAGTCATGGTTTAAAGACACCTTCATTGATCAAAGTGATGAAATTGGGCTCTGACAGTCAAGTTTCCCTCTGTATCATTTTCCCCATGTCTATCACTTTCCCGAATTCACTCTCAAATGAAAAGCACACTACCTCCTTGATTAGAGAGCCATAGTATCTTCGTCTGGAGATACATTTTTACTTATTACATCTAAGGCCATCAAATGATGCAGGTACCCAGAGCCAAACCCCGTTCTCCCCTCAGAATTGAAATTTTGACAAAAATGTATCAGAACATGTCTTTTCCCCAAAGAACACAAATCTTTGAGTTGTTCCTCCCACAAGATGCCCAATTCCCTAAGAAGAATCCTCCCTATCATTCCTCCATATTTTCCAAAAAGGGAAATTAGATTATCTCAACACTGTGTTGTTTACTCGGTTACTTCTCAGATGAATGGGTGGATGAACCTATCCTAGGTTTTTTGTCCATTTTCTCTGCTGAAGAGAAAGTTGCCATCCAGTTTGATTACAACAGTTTTTTGGTCGAGAACCTGCACGAGCAATTGGAAAATTTCCCTACAGAAGGCATGATCTGGTATTCTTCAATACTGGCCTACATGTTTATGTTCTATCAAGTAGACAAATTTTCCTTTCTCATGCAGAAGATGGACAAGGACGAAAAACCGCAAGTAGTAACTCTATGGACATTGTTGCTGAGAAGAAACTTTACTAAGTTCAGTTTCAAACAATTCATCGAGTTATTTTATCACCTAGTGGTAGGCATGCTTAGTAGAAGACTAGAACCAAGGATAAACGAGGAGATCCAAAGAGTTCTTCACCTTTCAAATCTTGCAAAGACTGGGGACTGGTTCCTATACCAGAATCACACAAAGATCAGAGTGTATGGGTGTGAACTAGCTCCATATAAATTGCCCATGTATGTGCCTATTCGAATATTTTCACTAGAGTATATTCATCATATGATAAATTCAGATGACATTCATTTTGTGTCTCTGAAGAAAAAACAGAGATGAGGATTAAAGGGAAAATATGACCGTTCATCTGCAACAGTCGAACTGTTGGGGAAGAGGCGAAGAAACTATTAAAGGAAATAAAATTCAACACCAATTTCATTTGGCATTATGACCCAAGTGGGTTCATTGCAGAGATGAGATCCAAAACCAAAAATTCACCTTATGCTCACACCCTCAAACCAAAAATTGAAAAGTATGTGAACCAGACAGAGTGGTGGAAAATACTCTAGTAGATACTGAATATCTAGAATCTCCTTCAGTATCTTTTTCACAGACTACCACTCCACAAGTACCAAAGGAAAAAAGGCCAAGAAAGGATGCCTCTCCTTCAGTCACTGAGGTTTCATCAGAAGCTTTTCAGGTATACAGGAAAATACCCAAAACCACTCATGATATTCACAAGTCTGGTGAGGAAGAGCCTTACTCTGCCAAAGTGTTTGAGGGAAAACATCAGGTGGTGTCCACTCCTTCTTCAAAGAAGAAAACAAATATAGCTGTGACCACCCAAACTTCACAAGGATCTGTACCCCTGAGAATTTTTGAAAAATATGACATGATTAAAAATAAGAACCAGATGCTGAACAACAATACTTACGCTCAATTCTGGAAGCAAACCTCCACAAAAAAACATAGACTATTGTCATCTTTTGACACAAAGAAAGGGAGAATGCATCTAGCATTTCTGTAGGCACAGGTGCCTCAACACAAAGAGATCACTGACTACAAAAGGTCAACTATTGTTTTTGACACCAAACAAGTCCATCCGGTTGATCAGATGGATTTGCACAGACATAATGGAGAAATGGTTTTCTCCACCTTAGCACATGCTTCTTCTGCAGCAACGAAGTTACAGATATCTCTAAACAATGTTCAGACCCAATTGAAGTTGGAAAAGATATCCTCTTTTGCAAAGGATAACAAAATAAAATCCTTAGAGGAGATGGTGCTCAATATTGGGTATGATCCTTCAAATGTGAAGGCAGCAGAGGAGATGATAAAGAAAAAGAATGCTGACATTGCATCCCTATGAAAAGAGCTGAAATTTCCACCAACAGAGGATTCACAAGCTAAAGAAATAGTTGAGGCAGAAGATGAGAAAGAGGAATTGTTGAAGCTAATCATGCAGTAGAACGCACAGATAAATGAAATGGAGGCAGAATTGGAAAGGTTAGTGAAAGAGAAGGAACAATCGACCCCGATGGAAGTTATTCCATTGAGTTCAGTTCCCCTTGCAGAAGTCAGTACAACAACTGTGCCAATGAACACTATAGTATAAATTCCATCAGCAACTCCATTGACAACATTAGAAAAGACTATGGAGCTAGCAAAGCCCATGGAGGAGATGACTCTGCAAGGAACAGAGATCAATAGGCTGAAAATGGAGGTTGAAAATCTATAGGAACTCAAGTCTTCCTTCCAAACAAGATACAATGTCGAGAGACAAGTATCAGAGAAGCTTAAGCAGGAAATACAACAACTCCAGAAACAAACAATGGCAGGTAAGACATTAGCATAGGCTAAGGAAAATATCTGGATAGAGATCTCTAAATCCATAAATGAAATTTGGCCCATGGTGCAAATCATGTTTGAGAAACATGATCTGGGGCTAAAGAGCAGGCAGGCCATTGATAGGATAAGAAGAGAGTTGGATGAAATGCCCTTGGAAGCTAACGAGATCATCAAGTTTTTGAATTCAAAAACCAAGGAAGAGCTTGAAGAACTGAAAGTTGAAGACATAACATAGACTATCCTCAAAATAAAAAGAGTGTTGACCAAAAGAGGATTAATGTTGCAGTTGGAGGAGAAAGCTCAGAACATGGACATTGGAGTTCATAGGTTTTTTAACAAGCTTGAATCCTTACAGAAAAATGGCCTTCCTAGCCTACTTGTCCTAAATGATAAATTGATGACTTTATCTGATTATAAGCAAAAGATTGCCACCATGGCCAAAAACAGTTCCAAGTTTTCAGGGATACAGGGAAACATCATGGGCAAAGCGTTGTTGGAGACTTTGCAACCCAACCTCAACATACAACATGAAATCAAGTACATTTCCCTCACCAAGGCGACATTTTCTAATTACACTAAGATTGATGAAATCTACCATCGACTATTGAAAGTTACGATCCCAAGCACACAAAGATGGGATGAGATGTGAAAATTGATTGAGTAAAGGTAAAGGTCTCATCCAAATCAACATCCAGCGTAGTCAAAGTCATCTGAATGACTCACCGATGGTCTTCCCCAAAATCAGCATGAGAGATTCAACACATCATCATCAGTAACTATATTTCTGCATCTTGTTAGATAGTTAGTTATATTTAGGGTTTGCCATGTCCTGATCATTAATGACAGGGTCATTTATAACTCTGATTATAAATATTTCAAACTTAGAAGTATTGAGGGTTGATATTTATGCCCACACAAGCTGTAATCGCTGTAATTTTTATCAAGAGGTTATTCCAATAATACAAAGAGATGTTTCACAGGATTCCTGTGTGTTAGCCATTGGTGAAGTTTCCTTTGTCTTCGTAAACAAAATTTCTTTCTCAGTTATCATATTGTTTTTCTAATCTAATCTTTAAAAGAAGTTAAAGTTGCATAATTTGCCATTGTGTACTCTGTTCCTAATCTTTTACAGATTTAAATGTTTTCTTTCTGATGTTACAACAAAGAAATTCTTAAATGCTTTTTTGTTCTAACTGATATCTCACCTTTTCAGCAATACACCATTTTATTCCTAAAGAATCCAACAGTTTCACTATCTCGCCCTGTAAATCGAATCTTATAAAAATTGTCTTTGACCTCCATGTTTTTAAAACAACCCATAGACCAATGGAAGCATAAGTGATATTCAACCATTTCATTTAAAAAAAATACAAACAACTTGGTTATATTCTTTTTTAACTAGCCTAAAATATGAAAAATCCAAACAAATCTAAAACTTACAGAGAGATCCCTCTCTAAAACTGGTAGGGATAGATCCCAGTTTCGAAGTGGTTGGTTAAGGTTACATCTGATAAATTTCTTCTTACCTCACAACAACCTCTGGGAATTTACAGAGTGATAACATAAATAGCGACTCCACTAGAGATGAACTGAACAAACTTTCCACCCCTTGATTTCTTTCCCCTAGACAAAGATAACTTTATTTCTGAAAGAATCACAAACCCTAAATTTATCTAGAAATAATGTTCAGAGGTTGTTAAAGTTTGTATATAGTAACTAAAAATATCCAAAAGGAAAATAAAAATTAGAATTTTGTCTCCCAAAATAATTTCTACTAGATCTCATCCTAACCCAGAACCTGCAATTGCAATAGATAATCCCGAAAAATTTCTCAGGAAGAAAAATATTGCAGATATTTCAAGGAGTAACAACCCACTTCTAAGGTCCCTTTCCATCCCAGAGAAGTTAGTTGTTCTTCAAGATCTTGAGTCTGATATATCCTTTCAACCAAGTCTTTTTAGGACAAAATATGACAGTTTTGTCAGTAAAATGGTCTTAGATCAAACCGTTTTTCAGCCCAAGACCCCTGAAATACTCTCTTCCAGAGCTGAAGCTGATCAACGTTTGCGCCCCGAGACTAATAAGCTTGAATACCTAGTTGAAAATCTTGGTCAAGACTTAGACAAAATCCATCTTCAGCAGTCTGTCGAACTTCCTATTTTGACTATTGCTGCATTTTCTGTTAAACCTAAATCAGGTCACTCCATTCCTCCAAGCCTTTCATATTCTATAGCTTCATTCACTACCTCTTCTATCTTATAGGTTGTTGTTCAACCTCCTCCACCAATCATGGAAGAAAGATATGCTCCATTGGTATTGGTTTCTCCTTTACATGACATGCCTCAAGATTATCAAACCAGACTTCCTCTATTTTATAGTACTGGTCCTCTGAATGCACAACAACATGTTGACAAAATGAATGATTATTTTGACTTGTAGGAGGTAGACGAAGCTGATGTGAAGATGATATTATTCGCACAAAAAGTGGTTGAAATGCTTACATGTTTCTACCATAACTGACATTGTTTCCTTTCATCGAGCTTTCTTTGATAGGTGGGAGGTAAAGAAAAATCCTCTATAGATCCTGTCAGAGTATGAGAACATCAGAAGGAACCAAGGAGAGACAGAGCATGATTAATGCACTCATTTCAACAATCTATACAATGTTATCCTCGTTGATATCAAACCACCACAAGGTTTGACATTAATAAAATTCCCTGATGGTTTTGATGTTGACATGTCATATCATTTGAGGGAAAGAAACACAACAACTCTGGAAGACATGCAAAGTGTCGTCAGTGTAGAAGAAAATATTTTGGCTAGAAGGGCCAGGCAAAGAACAGAAAAGAGGGTCACCATCAAATAAGAACCTTCCACTTCCTCATTAGATGCCAAATTATATTCTCTCGCCAGATATATGGAGAAAATGATGGAGAGACTCACCATAACTGACAGGAACCCACCTAGGGAGAACCAAGCTACCCCTCAAATTAGAAACCCAAACTTCAGAAGAAATCCACCTCAGATCAGGCAGAGAGATCCTAGAGATCAAAGGGAACAGAGAGGACCTAATAAACATATTATACCACCTCTCCAGGAGAATTATGCCGATTATGGGGATGAAGTAATCGAGGAATTTTATGACACTCATATAAACCTAATGGGTGATCATGATCATGATCATGGATCCATTTTTCTCACCTAGGAAGAGCACACAATCTTTCTCCTTTCACAAAAAGAGGTAAATGAAGAAGCTGAGAAAGCAGAACAACAAGCCTTTGAGAACACTATAATGGAGGTTCAAAAAAAGTATAAACTAAGGAGAAAGAAGGAAAATGAGAACTCTCCTAAGATGGTTGTTGAAAACAAGAAAACCTCAGAAAACCCTCCCAATAAAGTCCCTGGGCAAAATAATGTTGAATCTTCTGCGCAAAAAACTCCAAAAATTCTTAAAAGAGCAAGTCAGACTGAAGATTCATCAATCATTCAAACAAGTGCACCTAGCCACAGAGCTTCTACTGATAAATCAGAAGTACATAACTTAAATAAAGCCACTACTCCTTTCAACCTTGAAGGGGAACTAGCTAAATTGAAGATTCCCATTCCCCTCTCTGAGTTGATGAAAAAGAACACTTACAGGTCTCAGGTGATAAAAACTTTAAGCATTGAACCTGAGATAGGTACCAAGGCTTTGAATGCTGGATCTGGACATCACTCTGACATAGTAAACCTTGCCGATGATAAACCCGAGTTCATGTTTGGTCCCAAAGTTGACGGTCAAACTGATAATGGTGTCGTGGCCCCTTTTTACATCAGCCTAAACATCCATAATTTGATATTACACAAACCTATGCTAGATTCTGGTGCCTCCCATGACCTAATTCCCAAATCCATGATGAAAAAGTTGGGACTTGAGGTCACCAGACCCTAAAAAGATTTGCATTCTTTTGACTCCACCAAAGTCAAATGTATAGGTCTGATTAAAGACTTATGCATCACCTTGGCTCAAATCCCAGCGAAAAGTATGGTGATGGATATCATCATTGCAGATATTCCCCCCAAGTATGGTATGTTTCTATCAAGGTCTTGGGGAGCTAAATTGAGAGGAGACCTGCAACTAGATATGTCTTATGCCACCATTCCAGTTTTCAGACAATAGAGAAGGCTGTATAGGGAAACATTGATGAAGTATATGGTCAGCAGCCAGGAAAAGCCACACGATTACCCAGTATACTCTGCACACTTTGATATGGACTCTTTTATTCTATACAATGATGGTGACTTTGAAGAACAAATCGAACAACTGTAAGATGAATGATGTAAAATTGAAGAAGACTTGTAATACTTGAAATTATTTGCAATGTAAATTTTATGTGTTTAAAGCAAAAGGATCAGTTTGCAACACATATATTAAGGGATTACTTATGAAAAATACACATAGACAACATCATAATCGATGAACATAAGCACATAAACACAACAATTGATAAAGGAGTTCACCCCTCTCTTGGGCTACATCTCCTGGTCCAGCTTCCAATGGATCATTATTATTAATTTCTCAAAAGTGCTCAAAAACATGTCTTACAATGATCAAATTGAAAAACTGACTGCTCCAATAGCTTTAAAGCGTCCAAAAACCCCTGTCTGGGCTCTTTCGACACCTCAATCGGTCGAAAAATGAAGAAGTTAGGCCTCCTGGAAGTCTCCCTCTTCAAGTTTGTTGTCTCTGCATCTACAAATTGCACCCTTCCTGTGTGAACCTGGCTCACACGCAATATAAGGCGTGAAAACCCAGCATTGGGCGCAACCATGCCAATAGTGAAAACCATAGGACGGTTAAGGGCGCGCCAACCCCTAACCACCTAGCACCTGGGCGTATGGGTCATAGAACCACACGCTTAAACAAATGGGGCTCCGTCCATATCAAATGGTAACATAACACTTGGCGGGAGTTATAACCATTGGAACCATATTACAAAATGCGCACACACCAATACATAGCATATAGCTGTGGTCACATATATATGAAAAGCGCGTGACCAAGGGTTGGGCTAGGCCCGGCCCGGTCGCGGCCCAAAACTATACCAACAAGCGACTTTAAATTTAATATGAACCACATATATGTCAAGGCATAAGTGGTAGCCCGATTGGTTATTGGAGTTTGTGAAGTGTTATGTAGTGGGGAGGTCCGGGGGTCTAACCCCACAGACTCCATACATTTTAACAAACAACAATTGACAACCACTACCAGGGTGCCACATGACAGCCCTTGATTGGGCCACGTGGCATCCAACCATTCGCTCGAACAATTCCACATGTCGTATTCCCATTCGACCACCTGTCATCCATTAATAAACTGCCACATCACCACACGTACGGTTGTACGGCTCTTCCACGTCAGACTGTATGGACTGTACAGAGTGTACAGTCAGCATCAAAATTTTTGCCTGTTTGACTTAATTAACAGATCTCTATATCTCTCACTCTCGACGTCCATTTGAGATGAAACAAGTTGCGTTGGGTTCGCAACGATGAGGCCTATGCTCTCGTCCAGTTTGAAGCGATTCCGAGCACTTTGAATGTTTTGAGAAAAATTTGATCCCCTGATCACACCTCCCCATTGGGAAGCTTTTGGACCTCCAAAAGACTATTTTCAGTCTATGCGAAGATGAGGGTAGATTTGCCTCACCCTTACAAACTCAATCCACCTGGCCTTGCTTGGATTCGTCCCTTTAAGACCAACTCGAAGATACTCCAGATTTCCTCGTTTTGAAGTTCGCATTCTCCTGCCAAGGATGATGTCTTCCTACAGTTCTGTTAGATACTCTGGAGAAAAATCATCTATGGAAGGAATCTGAACATGATCTCCTTGATCATCAATCAATGGAGGCTCATACAACTTCAAATTCTCAACATTAACAACTGCATACATATTCATATAAGGAGGTAAATCTAAACGAAAAGCATTGTTACCAATCTTGTCGATAATCTTGAAAGGACCATATTGAATTGGTTTCAACTTTTTACCTTCTCCTTTAAGCCTCTCCTTACTGATGTAAATCCAAACTTCATCTCCAACTTGGAAACTGTGATCAACACGATGCTTTTCATGTCTCTCTTTGTACTTGGCTTGACTCTTTTCCAACTGCTCTTGCACCACCTGATGTATCGACTGAATTTGTTCAATGAACGTTTCTTCCCTATCAATGTCACATTGACCATCAACAAAAATATATTTCCCAAAGATAAAATCTAAAGGCGACTTGGGAAAATAGCCAAAATATGCTTCAAATGGCGATGTTTGCATCGAAGAGTGCTTAACTCGATTGTACGCATGCTGAATGTAGTGTAAATGTTTACCCCAAAGTTTAGGATGCTTACTACAATAAGCACGAAGAAGATGCACCACTGTACGATTTAGCACACCTCTATCTGACCATCTGTTTGCGGATGAAAAGTTGTACTCTTTTTAAGTTTGGTGTCCATGAGTGCCCATAAACTCGACCAAAAACTTCCAACAAATTGAGAATCCCGATCAGAAATAATGGACTTAGGCAAACCAAAATGCACCCAAACATTTTGAAAGAACAACTGTGTCGTTTGTTCTGCTATTACCTGCTTAGTACAAGGCATCACAATACACATCTTGCTAAAAATATCAACCACAACATAAAGATAATCATGACCTCATCTCGACATAGGTAAACCACCTACAAAATCCATGGAAATACTTTCCCAAGGTCGAGAAGGAACTGGAAGTGGAGTGTACAAACCCAAGTTTTGATTGCTAGGTTTACTTGTAGCACACAACGAACATCCTCGAACATATCGCGGAACACTTTCATTCATCTTAGGCCAGTAGCAGTATCTTTGCAAATTAGCCACTGTCTTGCCTATACCAAAATGACCAACAATAAGAGAAGAATGCGCTTCCCTTATAATGTTGATTCTTTCCCCCTGTGGAATACACAACTTGCCAAGATGATACAAGAGATTATTATGCACATGATAA
>JZKD02S0211422.1:469259-484686 GCA_000966675.3 Picea glauca
GTGCATGGTGTATTGTGGTGTATTGGTGTAACTCTTATACTATTGTTCATTTCTCATTGGATATAATTGAATGGTTTAATTATAAGTTGAAAAATATTTTAAATTGTACTTGATACTGATTCACCCCCCTCTCAGTATCAACAGTGCTGACCAACAACACTTACGCTCAATTCTGGAAGAAAACCTCCATAGCACAACACAGACTGTTGTAAATTTTTGACATAGAGAAAGGGAGAATGTATCTAGCATTTCTGCAGGCACATGTGCCTCAACCCAAATATATCATTGACTACAAAAGGTCAACTATTTTTTTTGACACCAAACAAGTCCATCCGACTGATCAGATGGATTTGCATAGACAGACTGGAGAAATGGTTTTCTCCACCTTGGCACATGCTTCCTCTGCAACAGCGAAGTTACATATATCTCTAAACAATGTTCAGACCCAATTGAAGTTGGAAAAGATATCCTCTTTTGCAAAGGATAACAGAATAAAATCCTTAGAGGAGTTGGTGCTCAAGATTGGGTATGATCCTTCAAATGTGAAGGCAACATAGGAGATGATAAAGAAAACAAATGTTGACATTACATCCCTGGGAAAACAACTAAAATTTCCACCAACAGAGGATTCACAAGCTAAAGATATAGCTGAGGCAGAAGATGAGAAAGAGGAATTGTTGAATCTAATCATGCAACATAACGTACAGATAAAGGAAATGGAGGCAGAATTGGAAAGGTTAGTGAAAGAGAAGGAACAATCAACCCCGATGGAAGTTATTCCATTAAGTGTAGTTCCTCTTGCAGAAGTCAGTACAACAACTGTGCCAACAAACACTACAGCAGAAATTCCATTGACAACTCCATTGACAGCAATGGAAAATACTGTGGAGCTAGCAAAGTCCATGGAGGAGATGACTCTGGAAGGAACAAAGATCAATAGGCTGAAAATGGAGGTTGAAAATATCCAAGAACTCAATTCTTCCTTCCAAACAAGATACAATGTTGAGAGACAAGCATCAAAGAAGCTTAAGTAGGAAATACAGTAGCTCCAGAAACAAACAATGGCAGGTAAGACATTAGCAGAGGCTAAGGAAAATATCTAGACAGACATCTCTAACTCCATAAATGAAATTTGGCCCATGGTGCAAATCATGTTTGAGAAACATGATCTAGTGCTAAAGAGCAGGTAGGCCATTGATAGGATAAGAAGAGAGATGAATGAAATGCCCTCGACAGCTAACGAGATCATCAAGTTTCTGAATTCAAAAACCAAGGAAGAGCTTGAAGAACTGAAAGTTGAAGACATAACAGAGACTATCCTCAAAGTAAAAAGAGTGTTGACCAAAAGAGGATTAATGTTGCAGTTGGAGGAGAAATCTCATAACATGGACATTGGAGTTCAAAGGTTTTTTAACAAGCTTGAAGCCTTATAGAAAAAGGGCCTTCCTGGCCTACTTGTCCTAAATGATAAATTGATGACTTTATCTGATTATAAGAAAATGATTACCACCATGGCCAAAGACAGTTCCAAGTTTTTAGGGATACAGGGTAGTATCACGAGCAAAGCATTCTTGGAGACTTTGAAGCATGACATCAACATACAACACAAAATCAAGTACATTTTCCTCACCAAGTTGACTTTTGCTAAGTACATCAAGATGGATGAAATCTACCGCCAGCTATTGAAAGTTACAATCCCAAGCACACAAAGATGGGATGAGTTGTGTGAATTGATTGAGTAAAGGTAAAGGTCTCGTCCAACTCAGCATCCAACATAGTCAAAGTCATCTGAATGACTCACCAACGGTCTTCCCCAAAATCAACATGAGAGATTAAACACATCATCATCAGTTACTATATTTCTGCATCTTGTTAGATAGTTAGTTAGATTTAGGGTCTGCCATGTATTGATCATTAATGACAGGGTCGTTTGTAACTCTGATTATAAATATTTCAAACTTAGAAGTATTGAGGGTTGATCTTTATGCCCATGCAAGCTGTAATCATTGTAATTTTTATCAAGAGGTTATTCCAGTAATACAAAGAGACGTTTCATAGGATTCCTGTGTGTTAGCCGTTGGTGAAGTTTCCTCTATCTTCATAATTTTTTTTTCTTTCTCAGTTATCATATTGTTTTTCTAATCTAATATTTAAAAGAAGTTAAAGTTGCAGAATTTTCCATTGTGTACTCTTTTCCTAATCATTTACAGATTTAAATGTTTTCTTTCTGATGTTACAACAAAGAAATTATTAAATGCTTTTTTGTTCTAACTGATATCTCACCTTTTTAGCAATACACCATTTTATTCCTAAAGAATCCAACAGTTGCACTATCTCGCCCTGTAAAATGAATCTTATAAAAACTGTCTTTGACCTCCATATTTTTAAAATAGAACCCATAGCCCAATGGAAGCGTAAGTGATATTCATCCATTTCATTTAAAAACAATACAAACGTCTCGGTTATATTGTTTTTTAACTAGCCTAAAACCTGAAAAATCCAAACAAATCTAAAACTTATAGAGAGATCCCTCTTTGAAACTGGTAGGGCTAGCTCCCAGTTTCGAAGTGGTTGGTTAAATTTACCTATGATAAATTTCTTCTTACCTCACAACAACCTCTGGGAATTTACAAAGTGATAACAGGGAGAATTTCTTAAATTGTCTCTAGTTGCATTGATGTATTTCTAATATGGAGAAAGTCATTAAGTATTGAAAGTTTCAAAGGATAGGAATTTTAGAAATGCAAAAAATTAGATAGCTATATTTCATATCCATTAGTAGGCATGCCGAGAGATAATGCTTGGTGAATGTGTGTGTGATTTTAGTGCATATGGAAATCCTTGAGCATATATAATATTCTTATAGACTAAGAATAGTTCGCTAATATATATGAAATAAAGATGTTATAATTATTAAATGTAGATAATGATAGATTATGTAACTAGGAAAATGTGGATAACATGGTTGAAGATGTTGATGATATTGTTTCATATGATAGTGAGTTTTATCAAAAAAATATGAAGACAATAAAATGTTGATGAAAAGGTTGGTGAAAGAAATATGTAAGCCTCTATAACACATCAATTGATCAAATAACATCAAATAAGATCATGGAAGCCATATAGGTATGGATTTAGTGTGGTTCTTTTGTATAGTTGTTGAAGAGAAGTTAGGTAAGAACTCCTTTAGTCGAGATTTGATATCCTAATTGATATGTTTATGTGATTTGAATGAATTTATGTGATTGAAATCCCACTTGGTGTGGTAAAGGTAGAAATATTTTGATATATAAATTTGTTAAATGTTTTGAATGCATTCATATGATATAAAATGGCATGTCAAGTTGTGCTGGTTATGAGCTAGCTATGAGAGCTAGCCATCTGTGAGGCCATAATGTTGTTGGATATGGAAAGGCTATAGCACTAGAAAAATGTACACTGGTATCCCTAGTTGTATTGGTGAATTGGATTGTAACCTTCTTGCCAACATTCATGAGAGAACCCTTAGATGGGAAGGGTTTCATGAGGAACTACAAAGTAGAGAAATAAAATGCCTTCTAGTACACTTGAGAAATTGTTTAACAGAGAAACAATATATACCTAGAGTTGTCTTGGGATGAAGAGGAAGGTGCTCATATGTGTGAATACATGATTGTGTTGAGTTTCATTGCAATTAATATGATTACAACTAAAATAATAGAATTATTGATAAATTTCATGAGTTTTGAGATCATTTCAAGAGATCTTGTGGATGTTGCAGTGAAAAGATGATATGAAAAAGTAGTCTTGTTTTTATGGAATACAAGAAATATTTGTTGGGATAATAGAGGTACATAATGAGATGTCTTGGATATTTCATTGAAAGAAAACCATAATGAAGACATGGAATACTGTATACATAAGTGAAAGCTAAGTATTATGCAAAACTTCTTATATATCTTGGAAATATGATTGTTGTAATAATTGTTTTAAAATTTGGTCAAAAGATAGAGAGATGATTCATAATATTTATGTTTATGGTATGACACAAGTGGATGTTGGATCTACCTAGTAAGGGAAAATTTTAAATACTATAATCTAGAAAGATCGGGAAGATAATTGTGATGACACTGGAATCTAATGGATGCTTGGTAGTAAGAATCTATAAGTTGGAACTCTTCTTTTATGTCAAATCCTTGGAAAAAATGATTACTTGAGGGATGATTTAGAAGAGAATGGGATGCCCAAATCTAAAAGGGTGAGTGTGGCAAGGAAGATGCAACTTAAATGAATTTGTTGTGAGAAATTCATGTGGCATGATTGTTGGGATCAAGGAGGGTATGTCAAAAAGGAAAGTGAGATGAATTGTTACCCATGGAAGCATTGTGAAGCAGTTCATACAGACAAGTATTGGAATCAAATTGTGTACTTATTTATAGCTTATAAACATACATGCTAACTTTGTAGAGTTGAAAAATCCTATGAAGGGAATAATTGTTGCATAAAAATGGATAAAACAAGCAAATGGTTACTATAAGAGTAGTTGAAGAATGAAGAGATGGTTCTATTGTTGGAAAGAAGAACAATAAGCATAGTCTTATTCCAAGGGGGTGGGGGAGGAATGTAATATATCCCTATGAGCATGAACATATAGAGTGGAACCGGAAGGAGACTTCCAAGTACAACCAATGTGTATATTAGATTTAAAGGTCATTATGCTTAGGAAAACATTCATAAGGGATGTAAAGGTCCAATAGACCCACTACATGCTTGAAGAAGTAATGTGAGAGGCATATCCACATTTATTTTGACATTTTATTTAAAAATAATTGTATATAATGATGATGTGCATTGAGGATGGTGCAAAATCTAGGGGGAGGGGAATGCAATTCTCCAGTTTTGTTTCCTAGATCAATATTGTGTGTATACATGAAAAATGGTTAAAATATGAATGATGTAATATGTAATATTGTACATTAAATAATGATAAAAAAAATACACCAAAATATGCAAAATAGAAGGACAAGATAATGGGGGTTATGATTCCACAAGCGGGGAAATAAATGGTAATTAGGGGGCTTAAGGGGGATAAAGAAAGGTAATATTATTTTATTGATAATCCTAATTCATTAATATTTTTTAATTAGTATTCATTAATCCTTGGGATTAGTGATAAGAGAGAAAAAATGTACTTTCCATGAAGACACGTCGCTTCTCACTCACATGCAACTTTACATATGTATTTTTCAATGTTGCAGGGGGAGAGAGAGTGTTTTGGAGTGATTTCAATTTTTTTTGGGTGCAATCAGAATTAACAAAGAATCCAAATTATCATGGGTTTGGAGTACAAGGTTTCAATTGATCAATATATTTGAACTACCACTCTAGTTCAAATATTTATGCTATTCGAGTTATCATTTGGTGGAAAAATTCAAGTTATCAAATTTGGGAGAGCTTGAATTGCTATCGTGTTGGGGGGAATGAGAGAGAGTTACTCCCAAATCTATAGCAACCATAGACATAATATAAATGGGTTATGGAAATCTACGACCATGAATTATGAGAGAATTGTGACTGTATGGAATGATACTTGTTGTCATTAAGGAATTTCACTATCATTGAAAATCCCTAGAATCCCAACAACAAGATTTCAAGTTCAACTTGTGTTGGATCCCTAGAGGGAAATGGGATATCCTAAGGGACTACTAAGCAAATAAGGATATTCCATTCCTTGGGTTGTGTAGGGTGATGGGGAAAGAGGGTCATGGATTATGATTATTGTAGGTGTAAATACTGACTGGGAACCTATGAGTTGGCTTGTGAGAAGAGATTTAGATCTAGACATAGTAAAATGTTCACCCTTGTAGATTCATAGCCTTATCTTGGGGGTGGCCCCTGTTGCAAAGGGAATTAGTGCAACATGGAGCCTATTGTTAGGTGGGAAATCCTTCTTATGCAAATAATTGGTGAACAATTTCTAGACATATAAGTGTTCATGAATGTACCTATGAATTGTATTGAATTAATGTTGTTTATGTTATGGATTTTATTATTTTTTGGTTTGTTCAGTCTTGTTTGCATGTGTAATTATGCAATTATAAGTTATAGTTCCATTGTCACATAATGATTAATTATTCTTTCAGAAGTCTACATTATCATGTCTACATGTGTTAATTGGTTAATAACATGACAATGAGGAAAGGTATTAGAGAAACAAATTTAGAGTTAAATTTGCAGTTTCAGGAAGTACCCTATATCCTCAAAGTGCATAGAGGGTATTGGGTACATTAAAATCACCAAGACAACCTATCCTTTATTCATTTCCCTAATGGATCTCTCTAATCCATTGGAAAATTGTTCTTCTTCAATGATAAACTCAAATTTCTCTTTTTCAAATCCATTTCTTTTCATATATGGTACCACCATCCTCTAGTTGGACTTCATATTTCATAGAAAATTCATCGTATTCTTTAAGGTTCTCCTATTGATATTTATCCTCATCTTGCAATGACATGGAAACCCTCTATTAGAAGAAAAATTTCATCACAATTTATATCATCAAAGTAACCATAGTAAACACATCCAACTCCTATTTTTGGTATTGTCATGAGACGAGTGGGAACCATTTCTAGTATTTTCAAATCTTTGTGCCATTAAAGACTTTGTTTTCATGCTTGTCATACTTTGAATCATTCTTAGGAAATGAAAGATCTTATATCCCAAGAATTTTTATTTGGTAGGAATTTCATTTTATACTTCTAAAGCATTTTTACAAGAGCCATATCCTACTCTAGATTACAAGATGCATTGATTTTTGGTGATCAAGACAAGGTATCTGTGTGTTGGTAATTGAAAATACATTTTTGAAGTAGGGATGGTTTTAAGAACCCCCTTGTATAATAAATGGTCTAATCCCCATGATACATAGGAAAATTCGAAGGATATTTTATCAATAATATAAGGTATATATAATTGTTTTGCTAATACCACCCCCTAAATTTATATGTATAATAAATGAGTCAATCCACATGATGCATAGGAAAATTCAAAGGCTATTTTATCAATAATATAATATTCATATATAATGTTTTGGATAATCTTTTACTATTTTATAGAATCATGTAAAATCTTAACGAATCTTACACTGAATTATAAAATCTTTTAAAATGTTGGTGAATCTTTCACTAAATTATAAAACTTTGTAAAGTCTTGGTGATTGTTTTGATAAACTATAAAACTCATATAATAATAGGAAAATGTATTAATTAAACTGTAATATACTCATTTTACTTATTTGGAAAAAAGAAACATAATTTGTCCATCATCTAGACAATGTTGCAAGCATCATGGGTTGTGTTTGTCATGGTTCTCACTATACACTATTGCATATCACTCTATCAGTTTTGATGATATTTCATGACAAATTTCATGTGTTGTTCTTTGATCTACCACTTCTATTATGGATTCTTTATTAATGATTCATTGATTATGAAAGGACCCTTCAAACAAGTTGATCATAGGATGTTCTGAAATAGGAGTGCATACAATTCTATCCATAAATAACTCAAAAACTATAAGAGCATTGATAGGTCACATTCCATGCATGACTTCCTCTATAATCATCCATTTGTACCCAAAAATGACCCCTTTCCAAAGAAGAGAGGTCACTTTCATCCCTTATTTGTTTTTTTGACTTATCAAAAAGTTAAGGGACACAATTTTTTATAAATGTTGGGCATAAATTAAGCCTTAGAAAAGGATAAAGTCTCAGTTAGACTGTCCTACTTAATCATGAACAATAAGAGATGTAGATTAGAACTTAGAAAATAGATAGTCTCAGTTAGACTACCATAATTAAGCATGAACAATAAGAGATATATATATTTCCATCGTGTATATCTATACTATTGGATAGTTGGTTTTCATTGATGTTTTTGGATATTTGGTTTTCATTGATGTCAATAGACGTGATGGGTGCATTTGAAGAAGTCTACAATAAGCTCCATAGGTATGGTAATGAATCCTGAAGTTGTTTGAGGAATAAAGATATGAAATATAGTGTAAATGCAAGTAACACATTCATAGATGGATAGTTTTATTCATGTTGTTTCCAATGGTAGGTGGCATGTCATGTAGTTCCTCACGGTTGAGGAGTTATGAGGTCATGAAGTTGGAAGCCCTGAAGAATGGTTGAAAATCCCTTAAACATTTACAAGTCATTAATTAAAGGGTAAAGTGGTTGTAACAAGAAAATATAGGTTTCCCCTAAAGTTAAGGAAATAAGTTACTTTGGAAAGGTATAAATACACTTCAATAAGTATTTCATAAGTGGATTCACACAAAATTTCATTGAATATCTTCTATGTGAGCAAGTGATCTATTGGCGAATCTATTACAATGAGTATGAGACAACAAAGGAAGTGTAAAGGAGAAATTTTCAGGATTGCAGAGGAGAGAAAGGGTTTATGAGAAACCCTATTTTGGCTGACTCTTGTGGGTCAGACTGCTGGTATTCCATGAGGAACCCCAATGAGTTGTATGGACCTCATCCCGCGAGGCCCTACCGGTTGATTGGTATTATTCCCACGAGGCTAAGGAAAAATTTGGGAGGATTCTAGTATCATGTTGATAAGGATGAGGAAGAGTTTCATGTCTGAAATCTTGTGTATTAGCTCAACTACAAGTATAAAGGTACGTTATTCTATGTGTTTTGAGGCTTGCATATTGGAAGGTTTGGCACATGATTGAGACATGTCTTTGTGAGTTTTGGTATATTCCTTGAGGCACATCTTGAATACTTGGAATATGGTTTGTTGTATGGTATATTCTTGAGGAATGTCATGAATGATATGGCACATTTTTTATGGTATATATTGGTACATGGTTTATGGATGTTGGAAAATGCTTGAGGCACATGGTTTGAGGTACATCTTGGATACATGGTTGAGTGATGTTATAATACCTTTGTATCTGGTTTGGTATATGTCATGGTTGTTATAGGAACATATTTGTGATGATGGCACATGGTTTAGGTTTACACTTGATATATGGTGGCATATGTATGAGGCACATTCTTTGGTGCTTGGTTGAGGCACATCTTTTGGTACATAGTTGATAATTTGGTACAGGGTACATGGTTTTGGTATATGATTGAGGTATATGGTTGGTTTCTCATCATTGATGTTATGGTATCTACACTTGACATATCTTATGGTACATGATTGGTGATATTGAGACACATATTGGTGATGTTATGGTTCATAAGTTGATGATGATATGGTATATTGCTAGAGACACTTCTTGGTGATGTTGGTACATGGTATGGTACATTTTTTGGTACATGGTTGATGCATGGTATAGTATACATTTGGTACATGGTTGATGCATGATATGGTATAGGTTTTGGTACATGGTTGATGTACATGGTATGGTGATGGTTTTGGTATCCATGTGGCTGGATATGGTTATAGTTGGTTGATGATGATAAACCAGTGACAATGACAATGACAATCCTAGTGACAATTTGGTTGATGATAGTGGCAGTTACAAGTTGATCAATGGTAGTGACATTTTGAGTCTACAATTATATTTTAGGGCAATAGGATGGGTCAAGGAAGGGGGGTTGTAGCCTCCTTCCAATTGGTTCCAAAGAACACAGGGAGTTGGAACTTCCTTCAAGTTGGATCCTGTGAATCAAGGGGTTGTAGCCTCCTTCTGATTAGAGTCAGAGAACACAAAGAGTTGGATATTCCTTCATGTTGGAGCCTGCAAAATAGGAGGTTGGAGCTTCCTTCCAGTTGTAGATGGAGAATTTAGGGAGTTGTAGTTTCCTTAAGGTTGGATCCTATACATAGGGGGTTGTAGCCTCCTTCTAGTTCATGCTGGAGAATTTGGAAGTTAGTGCTTCCTATGAATGTATTATTGATATATACAAGAAAAAATTTCATGGTTTTCTCCCATTTGGGTTTCCACATAAATCCTAGTGTACTATGTATATGTGGTTGTTTATTATGTACTTGTGAATGATAATGTTTATGATGCAATGATATATTGAATGCATAAGTGATAAACTATTGAATACTATTGATAAAGTTGAAGTTTATATATATTGTGATTGATAGTGGTAAAAAGTGCTCATATTGATTCACCCCCCCTCTCAGTATTCTAACAATTGGTATTAGAGAAGGTCCTTTAAGAAAATAGTTTAACCACTAGAAGGAAGATTATGGAGTACACTAAGAATGGAGTACCATAGTTTGATGGTCATATAGGTATGAGCTATGAGATATGGAGAAACAAGATGAAATCATTTCTAGGATCACATGGGTATGATGTTTGGCACTTATTTATTACATGATACATCGGTTCAAAGAAACCAAAGATTGTAGACAAGAAGGAAATGAAGAGAAACAACAAACTAGAAATGGATTTCATCTTGGAAGGATTACTAGATCTAGTAAAAGACAAAGTGAGACAATGTTTATCAGCGAAAGAAATTTGGGATAATATACATAATATATACTTTAAGGAAGATTCTATCGTAGAGTTAGAGAATGTTAGTTAGAATAAGGAAGAGGATGAAGTCGAACGAGAAGAATATTCTCTTCATGTTAGATAGATTCAAAAGAAGAATATTGTGAAGAAGACATAGTAAATATTAAATCACAATTAATCAACGCTTTAGATGATTTGACAAAAGAAAGAAGGAAGAACAAGTCACTCAAGGAAGAATTGATCAATATAAAGAAGGGGTCTCAAAATACCAATTCTGAAGAAGTCTAGAAGATGATTACAAACCTAAAATCCCAATTAGAAGAAGACATAAGGTTTGAAGAAGCATGCAAAGGTTAGTTGGAAGAAAAACAGTTTTTGGAAGCCGAAATGTAACACAAAGAAAGGAAGCATAGAAGAGAGAAAATATTTGACTAGCCATTTCAAGAAAATATTTGAGGACTTAAATAATCTTGAAGTAGAATTCAACCAAAAAGAAAAAAGGCTTGAAGAATAAATTGTCTCCTTGAAGACCCAACTTGAATAAGCAAAGATAAAGGAACAAGTCATGAAGATCCATATGCTGAAGAAATAATAAGATCATGAATATCCTGAAGAAGAAGTTGTCACATTAAGAGTTAAAGTTCTCAAGCTCAACAAGAACAATTAAGAGAGAAATATCCAGATCATCAACAAAGAAAGTTGAAGGAAAGTGTTATTGGTTGCTAGAAAGGAAGAATGAAGAAAAGGATAAAAGTTATGCAGAATTCATCATAGGACCTATTAAGAAGGAAGAATGTGATCCCTCAAAGAATATTATGGAAGAAGAATACGAAAGAAGACCCTCCAATTTCAGGTATCAAAGAAGCTTCAATTATTGTGAAGGAAACAACAAAATATAAGATCATGATCATCTAAGGAAAGAAATAAGAAGGACGATGTCACAAAGAAGATCATTCACTCCTAGGTATCAAAAAAGAAATGTTCATGTGGCCCCATGCTATTGAATGTTACAAATGCCACAACTATGGACATATAACTCATGATTGTTGAAGCATGATGGATGATTCTATGAAAGAGAAAAATGATATAATATATAATAAGGTTTGGAAAATAAAGAAATAATAGGTGAATAAAGAACAGGTAAAGGAAGAAAATGTAAATGTGTTGATTATTTGGGTTGGTTGTCATTGATGTCAACCCTTGAAGAAAGTTTGGTAGCAAATTCCGGTAGCAAAAAGGTTTGGGTAATGGACCCAAGTTTGTTTGATGTATAATGGTATGAGTTTTAATATATTTGAAGGTAAGAATATTCTAGATGGATTGATCCAAAAAGGATCCAGAGAAGGCTAATAATAACACATAACTCACAGTGGTAGCTCAGAATGCTCAAAATGGCTTCAAAAGATAGAGAAAGGGAAAAAATCCAAAGTTCCCAAAACTCAATGAAAATGGAATGATCATGAAGAGCTCGTCGCAAGCTTTCTAATGACACAAACAGATTGTCAAACAAAGTTACGGTTTGAAAGATATTCACGGTCAAAGATGCGGTCAACCATGACCAATCAACAAGGGACACATCATCATTCGTACTTCTGATGTTAGCATGACGTCAACAACTGACATGGTAGGGTGACATCATTGTACAAATGATGATTTCATCATTCCATGTGACAACACTGGCGAAGAGCGTGTCGCAAGCTTTCTAATGATACAAACAGACTGTCAAACAAAGTTACGGTTTGAAAGATATTCATGGTCAAAGATATGGTCAACCATGACCAGTCAGCAAGGGAAACATCATTGTTCCTACTTATGATTTCACCATGATGTCAAAAACTAACATGGTAGGGTGACATCATCATACAAATGATGATGTCATCATGCCACATGGCAGCACCACATTTTGCGATGTGTCACCCACTAGTGGACTTTTCAAGGGTCCATAAAGACCAATAGGAAAGTGCCACATGGCACCCCTAGGAGACACCATGTGGCACCACCCAGGGAAGGCCACATGTTAGTATGACGGTGATAGGGTGAGCCACGTCAGCATATGAGCAGGTTCCACGTGGCCCAATCATGGGGAAACACGTGGCATCCCGAGAATGCCCAATGTTAGCCCGTGAATGGATTTTGTTTTAAAAAAAGGAATTGGTGGATCCACCAAATATGGTAGACCACGCCAAATCTACAACAATTGTTAGTGGATTTTCTAGCGAACCGACAAACATAGTGATGGTTTAAAACCATGGATAAACATATATGTAACCATTACCAAAAACAAAGTCTGGCGGGTTCGACCCCAAAACCTCCGCCTAGAACAAAGCCTTTAAAACTCCGCTCTAACCAACACGCCAAGGGGTGTTCCTTGGTATATCTGAATCATTTAATATTTAAGAATGTGTTTCAGGCCAGAGCCAGGCGCGTGATCGTACTGTACAATCCGGTATGGATTTTGACTTGGTAGATGCTATCATAATTGATGGTACATAGGGCAGGGATACCGAGACAGGATTTCTCTTGGGCCTAGGAGTGCTAGAGTCATATTGAAGTGCGGAGACAATAATGTTTGGGTAATTCAACGCCACAAATACAATGGTGGTGTATGTTTTTTGATCTGGGCATTATTTCTGCAACTTGATTTCAGAATGAGGTATATTCATGTATTTGGCAAATTCTTTTGCTGAGTTAATAAAAGATCCTACCCATTTGAGAGAAGGACTCATAGATGTAGTCCACCAGAGATGAACTCCATTATCAAGTTTTGCATTCAGATATGATGCTTATGTCTCTTTATTTCTAAGTTTTCCCTTATTTAATGGTGCACATTAATTTATGCTCATTTAATACAATTATTTATAAGTCACGATGAAAAGATCCTGGATCATGTTGGTATAAGAGAAACCATATTTGACTTGAATTATTGAGTGTTAATGCTTACTAGGGCCAAGAATAAGCAGAGTGAAGGAAATATAAATAATTTCAATCTCAAAGTTGGCCATGTATCCAGAAGGAAGAAAATGGCAGAAGAGGACAAGTGTGATGAATAGGAGAAAAACTTTCACATGGTCTTTTATCACATGTCATAAATGGTCGAAACAATGTATGGAGATTACAAGAAGAGGATGAAGACAAAAGGGAAGAAAAATGAAGCACATGCAGATGATTATGCTTTGATAAACCAAGGGGCTAGAGAAGATCCTCTTGAGCCTCCATCTACACCTTCAAGTTCTAGTTCTTCTTCCTTTGATGATTCTCATAATTCTCATCATTTTCATCATTCTAGCCATAAAGCCTCTTTTAAGAAACCATTATTAAAGCTTGATGTAAAATTTGCTTTACCTATGTTTAATGGAGACGCTAAGCCTTAAAATCTAGATAATTGGATCTGACAGGTTGAAGTGTATTGGCGAGTCCAACATATTGATGAAGAGGAAGTTAAATTGCAACTGGCTTCTCTTCAGTTGGAAGACACCGCTCTTGTATGGTGGGAGAGCAAGCTTCATGACATAAGTAAGTGTGGTGAGATTCTTTCCTCTGTTGGTTGTGGAGCCTGATTATCTCCCTGATTCAGAGGTTCTTTCTTTTAGCCGTGTTTATACCCCATGAAGTATTTACACCCCAGAAGTATGTACACTCTTCCATGCGGGGGAGTGCAGAGGGGGGGTACTCCCTCTGCGAGGTCCGGGGGGGATATCCCCTTGGCTGGGGGGTCTGGGGGCAAGCGGGCCCCCAGTGGGGGTTCGGGGGCGAAGCCCCCAAAGGAAAAATTTCCTTGTAAATGTATAGTGTAATTTCATTATAAATCTGGACCGTTCATTATAAGGTCGCAGATCTAATGGTAGAGATTATGTTAGGGTTTTTTTCCCTATAAGGCAACCCTCTTTTATGAGGGAAATGTATTGCGGCTATGGTTGATGGTGAATATTGTATTCTGAGATAGGAGACTATGAGAGAAATAAGAGGAAGTTACAACGGGTTTGTTGTAGGTTGTATCCCTTCATATGATGGATAATAATAAAGGAAGGACCTGGCAATTTCTCTGGTGGACATAGCCCACACTGGGTGAACCACATAAATCTGTGTCTCTATTGTATTGTGTATCTTCTGTGTTTTGTTTTTGCATTTGTTTTATTTTATTTCTCCATGGTCCTATTTTTATAACAACTGGTATCAGAGAGAAAGGTATCTTGCAGGAAAAGAGGGTTCCTGGTTCGAGTGGGAGCAATGTCCGAAGATGGAAATTTTAGGGTCGAGAAATTTAACAGCCAAAACTACCAGATGGAAGATGCAGATGGAAGATTATTTATATAAGAAGGATATATTCCTACCATTGGGCGGAATAACAAAGAAGTCGACGGCCATGAAGGATGAAGAATGGGAGATTCTTGACATAAAGGCTCTAGGAACGATACGGCTGAGCCTGCCAACATCGGTGGCTTTCAATATTTCCAAAGCAAAGACAACAAAGGGTTTGATGGACGCATTGGCCAAATTGTATGAAAAACCCTCGACATCCAATAAGGTATTTCTAATGAAGAGATTATTTAATATGAATATGTCAGAAGGTGGGTATGTTGCAGATCATTTAAATGAATTTAATACGGTTACTAATCAACTAAGTTCAGTAAAAGTGGACTTTGATGATGAAGTTAAGGCTCTTCTAATCTTGTGATCATTGCCAGAAAGCTGGAACAACTTGATCATGGCTATAAGTAACTCTGTCTCTGGTTCAAATACTTTAAAATTTGATTATGTTGTTGGTGTCATCCTTAGTGAGGAAATGTGACAGAAAAGTACAGGGGAGACATTTGGTAATGCATTGAACATGGAGAACAGGGGTGATCCGGATTTATGTAGGAACACAATGAAATACAGAAATACACATAAACACA
This sequence comes from Picea glauca, assembly GCA_000966675.3. Lineage (NCBI taxonomy): Eukaryota > Viridiplantae > Streptophyta > Pinopsida > Pinales > Pinaceae > Picea > Picea glauca. The sequence goes on from JZKD02S0211422.1 coordinate 484,628, forward strand.
GAGATGCAGTGGAAATAAGACTTCATTTCATTAATAACAAATGACTGAAATATGCTTAC
>JZKD02S0211422.1:519505-532274 GCA_000966675.3 Picea glauca
TATATATATATATATATATATATATATATATATATATATATATATATATATATATATATATATATATATATATATATATATAATAATAATAATAATAATAATAATAATAATAATATACTAAATAGGTGGGACCCCATTATGTGAATAATGATGAAATACATTTTTATTTGATTTTCGCTCATGTCTACCTCGCAAAATTTATTCTACAGTTTGGGAATAAACCCAAAAATTCAAAATCGCTTTCCATGTGAAAAGGATGAATGATGGATGTGTTGGAAATTTAATTTAAAAAAGAAAGGAAAAGGGGGAAATATTTTTTTTAATAAGCATATTGGTTTATTCTTTCTACACATATATTTTTACTTATTGTTCAAACCTCAAGAACGAGCCACATATAGTTATGGTGTATTGCACTTATGGTATACTTGTTATTATTGTGGAAAATGGATAAGTTTTATGATATGGAAATCCTTCACTAGCAAGGAATGTGGGACATAACCTGTTTGGTGCTAATTGTTGAGGATACGTTAAGATTTATGATTTTAATTTAAGGAGGCAAATTCGATTTTTGGATTGGAATTTTATGTGGCAAACATAGTGGACTATGTGTTGGAAGTATTGGGTGCACTCGTACTTGGCTCTAGTTGATGGAAATTAATGTGGGAAACGATGTGCAATTACTGCACATCGCTCTAACCCTACCTCAAGGTCACCACCTTCACTTTTTTGTGTTTGTGTTGGTTTATTTGGCTGTTGTTTCCTCCATCTTGCTCAGTATTGGGAACAATAGTGGTGCTTGTTTATTTTTTGGCATTCTCCTTACATGTATGTTGGCTCTTACCTCTCCATTCATGAACTATAGCTCTTCTTTGAATAAAATCATGATATTGGCTCTTATATTTTCTTACAGACTATGTTTTCTTTCCGAAGTTTATAATGGGTGTATGTGGGTATCACAACTGTGCAAATTACATTTAAATGGAGGTTCCTCCCTGGTGGCATTTAAATGTTTCAAGATGAGAATAATGTTTGAAATTCCTTTCTATTTTAATGATGTGATTGAATTGAGCCAAGAATGAATTCTTCTTATGTTGATATGGATCTTGGAATATAATTATGGAAAGTACTTTAAGTTTCACTCATCTTTGGTGATTAAAATTCAAGGGTTTTTCTTTGTGAAATAAAGGCACAATTGTTTTTTTTCTTAAATAATGCCATACCCTTTACCTATTCTTTGGAAGACTTGCATCTCCTTCAAATTATCTTTCCACTATTTGTGAATATATGTGAGACAAGTGTATTTTCCTTGCGGCCACTAGGGGAGGTATGTGGAAGGTCTCTTGTGGAAATAAATGGTTAAATGGTTTTTACAAAACCCTTATGAATGTTTCTCCTTTACGTTTTCCCAAACCTCGGTTCTTTTATCTAATGTATGGAAATTAGTAGATTTGAACTCTAGTTTTGATGTATGTTATTGTGTTGACCCAATAGTGGTAAATATTGGTTATATGTATTATGTCTTGGGTCGCTTGTTATTTATCTACGGGGGTTTGGTCAATTTTGAAGTTATATGATGATTAAATCAAATGATGAGCACTAGTTTCACATGGGGTTTCAAACCCAGTTTGTTTATGCAACAAATATTGAGGTTGTGATAAAAGCGTTGAACAATGAAAGGTTGATGGATTTATGTTTGTGTTCTTAGCCTCCCATTCGCGCTTGATGTAGTTTTGTTTTAATTTCTTTGAATGACTTTGTTAACGATCTTTTATAAAATATATTCTAATTGAAAAAGGAAAATGGAAAAATTAAAGTTGTGAAGTTTGACAGTTCTGAAAATTTCTTGGGGTTTTATATTTGGGTAATATAAAAACGGGTGTGTCTTATATTTGAATTATTAAATATAAAAACGTTTTGGAAAATTATGGCGATGGCGATTTTCAATAAATGTTATTGCATATAATAGAACACCAATTATCTTTTTCCCTTTCATTATCTCACTTTTCGCTCATTATATGCCCATTGCCTTCCCAAATACATTTAAAACATCCCATGTTCTATTATTGTGAATCTCATTAAAATAAAAAGGAAAAAAGAAAAAAGAAAAGAGAAAGGATTAATAACAAAAGAAAGGGATTAGATGATGACTAGCGTTGGAAGTTTGGATATGGATACATTTTATGTTACTTTTGCATTTTCTTGAACAATATTTGTTAGTCGTTTCCCATCCATGCTACCATTTTACGTTCATTATAAATCCCCTCATATTCCCAATAGCCCTATCGCTCCTTGTTCAAATGGAAATTGATTGTTGGGTTTAAAACTATTGATGGATGGATTGCATGTGCTTCTGTTGTGAATAATAGAGACAACCTTTTGATTTTATTTAGGTAGAGTATTGATGCATTGATTGTTAATATTTTTTCATAACATGTTTGGAATATTTATTCAAGATGAGTTTCTTTAGCAGAGGCAGTAATGGCAGAGGTGCTAATAGAGGCAAAGGAAATAATTGGCAAAGAGGCCATAAAAGGCCACGGTTTTTGATACATTTTGATGTTGATCCACAAAAACTAAATAAACTTTTCTAAGCTGGTTTTTTTAATCTAGTTGGCCAAGGAATTCTGCAACCAATACCTTAGAGGCCTCCTTACCAACCACGTAAAAATTGTTCTGGTCCCCCTCATGTGTCTATGCAACTAGAACCACATGCCAATGATGGTTGGAAATAAATTGTTCATCAACCTGTAGCTCATCACCATGGTTGGGTTAGTGTGTCTTTTCCATTACCCACTCCTCCACCACCAATAAATCCAAATTTCCAAGTTGACCATGTTGTATTTACAACACAGTCCTCTCATGCAAGAAAAAGGCTAAAAAATGATGTTCCCAAGACAGAGCTAGATATGGGAAAATGAGTGGTCACTCCCTCCAAGTCATCCAAATATTCCTCTTAATTTGTTTCCTCTCATCTTCATCTCAAAGATGATTGTTCTCACGTCATCAGTGCAATCCACCCACAAGGTTCCCATTAATTGAAGGCTATTGCAAGAGATAAATCAGAAATGGGATCAAAAGAGGGTAGTAGTGAAAAGAGGCAAAATGTCTCTCACAACAAATATGGTTTTTAATGTTGATTAATGTTATTTTCTATTGAGGACAATCTTTTTATTCTAACAATGTTTTGGACAACATGGATATAATTTTATTTTTGGATATAGTCATGTTCTATTTTGTTGATATTAAAATATTTGAACATTAATATGAGGATGGGAGTTACAAGGCAGATGTTTGAATCAAATGTTTAGGGTGTTATAATTTATGTTTTGGTGATTATTAAAAGAAATTGAAAATGAGAGTCACAAGGGGTCCCACCTATTTAGTTATTATTTAATTAGACCCTTATATATATATATATATATATATATATATATATAATTTATTTGTCTAAACTAATTAGTTAAGATAATTAATCTTATCAAAAGAAAGGTAGTTGAACTACCATAACTTATTGAGAAAATATAAAAGCTCAATCAAATGAGGAGACACAGGTGTAAGAGAGAATATATGAAAACTTATACTATAAGTTTTGATATATACTTGTGAGATACTTCCATTCTTCATTCATTCTGAGTTTACTAGAAGGATTAACCACCTTGATGACAACAGGGTCTTATGGAAGGCAACAAGATTCAAACACTGAGTCATATCTTTCAGCAATTTGTCTTTAAAGGTGTATGATTTATCTTTGGAATTTTTTGTGTTCTTGTTTGTTTATGAATTAAATTTCATGATTGATAAAGAATATTTTGCAAAGTCAAGTGACAACATTTTGTGGAAAGTTGATCCAGATATTTATCTTTAGTTTTCTTTTGTTGTCAGAGTCTTTTTGAATGGTTCCCTTTGGAGGATTCTAGAATCTAAATCTGACTTTGGTTCCAACCCTCATAGGGGTTTGTAAAGAGAATTCATCTTTGTATCTCAGAATGAAATAAATGTAAAAATCATATTTCTGATTTCTATCTCACATGTGTATTTTGATGATTTGGTTCAGATTTTTCTTTTAACTTTGTCTCTTATCCATGTACATACTTATCTAATTTCTTTCTTATTTTATTTCTTTTGCACAATTACATTTAACATATATAAAACCAGCCTTGGTCCCTCATACTTAATACCAGTGGATTAAGTGATTGTTTTATTTATTTATTTTAAGGACATTCCCAACTATCTTTCCTTAGCCTCACAATATCTGAAAATTCTTGAGTAAGGTTCCTCATACCTTTTCCTCAACACTCTTCTTCCTCCTTATCCCCTCGAGCTACAAATGGGCCACACACAAAAACTGGAACAATATCTCCAAGCTTGCCTCCCAAGGAAGAGCTTCCATTCTTTCTCAAGCTTGAAATCCCAAATCTCACAAGTAAAACATAGTCCAACCAAATTTTGGAAGAATAATAGTACTATCAAAAAGTGAGATCCATTTCACTTCTACACCATTTATTTTATAGAAATTTCATCACTCACACATGTCCTCATGCACAAATAATTAAATTTTTGGATTAAATTAATTATTATTATTCACCCACACACTTGTCACACTCTCCCCAAGTTGCACAAGTAATTACCATTTTTATTTTATTTAAAATGTCAATTTCCCTCACAATCCCCTATGTGTTCCTATTTTATCTCTTAGTTGTCCCTTTTCCCCCCAAATTCTCATTTAACGAGTGTCTCCTAACTAGATCTTAGTTAGAGTTGGATTAGGAGTCTTCTTCTTGTTAGACTTGGTGATAGTTTGAGTCAAGATACTATTCCATGTGTACACCTATTCTCTCATATTATTATTTCTTTCTATTTTAAAATCCATTTTATTAATTTCATGCACACCTGTCCATTTTATCCAACCCTTAGATTTTTATTCACCTTTTTCCAAGAGTTTGATTTTTATCTCAATTCTTTTAATTTATTTAATATTTAAATTAGTTCCTTAATTAAACTTAGACTTAGACTTAGTCTTAGACTTAGGATTAGACTCTTGTTAGGATTTTTAGTTTATAATTTACTAACTAATTAACTAGTTTATTCTAACAAGGTCTACCATTTCAATGTTTTCTAGGCCACCTAGATTTATTGATTCAATTTTTAATTATGCGACGTTCCCTTCAAGAAGCACCTCCGTGCTCCAAGGGTGCCACTCAAATTAAACTAGTTTTGGAAGTTTGTTCGACCCTTGGATTCAACACTCCATTCAGTCGACCTTGTGAGAGACTAAGGGTTTCTAAGGAATAAAAATTCTACATTATTTCATGCCCTTTATATTTTCTTGTTAGTGATTGTCTCAGTATTCCCTCACAACATCGTGTACCTCTCGAACTAGGTAATTGTTAATCTACAGTTCAGGTCATGGAGGGAGTGATAGTAGGCTGTCATAGGGACGCTGCCACACCTCTCCCTAAAATGTCTAGTTTTTATGCATGGCCCCTTTACTCATTATGTGAGTCGGACTAGCAAGCATCATCAAGCCTACATCCATTGGAAAAAAAATGTCAATAATCCATATACCTAAATAGTATTTTAATTAATCATATATCACATGTGTGGAAAATGAAATACTTAATCAAAATACAATCTTCTCCTTGACTCAATCCAGAGTCTAGGGAGTCCATTGATTCCATCATCATCCATAACCTGTCATGTGTCCTGCACAATAAGAAAATCTCGTCAATAATGTATGTCAATACATATATATTTGAAAGTAAAAATGAATCACAATACATCATCATCATCATCATCATATAACTCATAATCGAAATGAAAACATAATGTACCATAATTGGATCACTTTCACGCAAATGTCCTCAAGGGATAAGTCACCATAATTTTTCTTAGTAGAATGGGATGTTACATACATCCCTCTTCTTTTAAACTTCATCCAGAAGTTATTACAATATATAAATGCAAGTAATACATGTATATGACATAGATCTACATATCTAATCTATAAAACAAATAAGGAAACTGTTAATGAATCAAATATGCGTCCTCCCATGTAGCCGAGTGTGGACTATAATTGTCTCACTGAACCTTGACCTGGTTGACTATTAGACACCATAGTTTTCGAGTGTGATGGTCCAAAATGAGGATTGGATCTGCCATGAGAGAACCCTCATCTAACACTTGAAAATAACTCATGTCAATAGCATGTGATAGATCACTAATATAATGTCGTAAAATAGATACATGAAATACATCGTGCATACGACTCAAATAATTAGGAAAGGCTAGTTGATCAACCATGTGTCTTTTATTTTCCACAACCTTGAAAGGTCACACAAGCCTAGGAGGTTGTATATCACCCTTTTCAAACTTGATCAAACTCTTATGTGGTTTTACCCACAAGAAAACTTTGTCGAAAACCTTATAACCATGGTCAACACAATGACCATCGACATAAATCTTATGCCAATCCTGCACCTCTTTAATCCTTTGTCTTATTGATTTCATCTATTATTTCATTTCTTGGATCACTTCCAGTCCCACCAAGACCCTATCCTCAATTCGATCCAAACGCAATGGTGTCTGGCACAGTCGCTCGTAAAGAAACACAAATGGTTCCATCTTTATGGTACTCTAATAATTGTTGTTATATGCAAACTCTACCAATGGAAAGAATTATTCCCAACACTTATGTTGATCCATCATGTACATACATAGCATATCCTATAGAATATTATTCATCCTTTCAGTTTGTCCATCTGTCTCTGGGTGATATGTTGTGCTAAAATTAAACCAAGTTCCCAAGGCCTCTTGGAAACTGGTCTAAAACCATATTGTCAACATCGATCCTCAATCATGTATGATCCTTCTTGGTACACCATGTAACCTCACAATATCATTGAAAAATACTCTAGCTATGTTTGGCACCTGATACAATGCATGCACTGGAATAAAGTGTGCACCCTTCATCAGAGTGTCAACTACCACAAAAATTGAATCATGTCTCCTTGCCATCAGTGGCAATCCAACAATAAATTCCATTGGAATGACTTCCCATTTTGATTCAGGAATAGTGTGTGATTGTAGAAATCTTGGTGGATGTATATGCTCATCTTTCACTTGTTGACATTATAGACATATCTCCACATAAATAACTATGTTCAATTTCATTCCTTTACAAAAGAATAAAGGATTAAGGTCTTCCTTCATCTTCATGACTCCCAAATGAGTCATGTAAACTATTTGATGAGCTTCACTTAGGATCAAACTTCTTAATTTGTCGTTAGGTGGTACGCCAAATATCTCAGCAATCCATCAATGTCCAATGAATAACCTTCAAACTTATGTACCATCATGGTATATTGTTCGGTATTAGCCTTAACTTCCTTGTACCAATCATCGTCAAATTGTAGAACTAGAAAATTTTCTCGCAGATTCGTCTTAAGAGGTTTTACCGAGAATATGCATGGTCTCCGACTCAATGCATATGCTTGTCTGTTCACCATTCCTTTAATGTAAGTAATTTCAAATTCATATTCGCTAAGTAATTCTGACCAACACCTCTGTCGCGTTTTCAAGTCACTCTGACACTTTGTTTTCTCTTAGACACTGCAAGACAAATCTCAAGTGTTCATCATGTTCTTCTTTCATAAGAGAATAAATCAATATGCCATCAATAAATAATTGAACAAACTTGTCCAAGTATTCCTAGACAACCCCATTCCTCAAACTCATAAATACGCCCAGGGCATTCGTCAATCCAAACAATAAAACTATAAACTCATAGTATCTGAATCTCATCTTAAATGCAGTCATAGGGACATCCTCCTCCTTAATACATAATTGATGATATCTTGATCTCAATTCTATCTTAAAACATCATTGCTCCCTTCATATGATCAAATAAGTAATCTATTCTTGGCAACACATATTGGTTCTTGATTGTCACTATATTCAATTTACGATAGTCAATACAAAGTATCCACGATCCATCATTCTTTCATAGGAAAATAAATGGCAGACCCCACGACGATACACTTGGACATATAAGTCCCAAATCTAACAACTCCTTCAATTCCATTTTCAACTCCTGCAATTCCAATGTCAACATCTGGTATGGAGTTCTTGCAATCGGTTTCATTCCAGGTTTTAGGTATATTGCAAACTCAAATTCTCTTTCCGGAGAAAAACATTGTAGTTCCTTGGGAAACACATTGACAAACTTTAACTCTAAAAAAAGTTTTTCTATTCATTATTTTTGCCCCTTTTCATTTAGCACTATGATGACCTACAAATTACACCCCTTGCGCATACTCTTTTTTAATTCTAGAGAAGAAATAAACCTTAGAGACACTTCGTGGTTTCTTCCTATAATTACTCAACTCTATCCCAAATCATCTGTCAAACTTAACTGTTTCATCTTACAACCAAGTATCGCATCATGTGATTTCTTCAAGTCCATGCCTATCACTATGTTATAAGATCCTAAGTTCATGACATAAATATTTACCTTTGTTACAAAATTACCCAAGTCAATTCTACAATCGATAAAATTCCCTCCAACTTTATGTTTGGCTCCCAATGCCATTTCTACGTATCCAAATGCATCCTGCTTGATTTCCTTTACCTCAATTCTCTTAAGAGTTTCACTAGAAATAAATCTCTCGGTAGCTCTTGGATCTATCAAAATACTAAATTTTTGATCAGAGATCATACCTGATGTCTCAAGCACAGTGGACTCGTGCTCAGTCTGGTGGTTATTGACCATTGCATGCATCTCGTGGGCCTTGCCAAAATCTCCAACTGTAGTGGTTCTTGAAAATTCAACTACTTTTTCCTTCTTAATCATACAATATCATTTATAATGTGGCTTTTCACATGTCCAACATCCATTCTTAATTCTGATACTCCTAGTACCAGAGTAGAAGTTATTGGCCTAGGCATATGTTGCATTGATCTTCTCTGCTGACAAGATCTAAACCATTGGTGTTGCGGACGACAATGCTACTGTTGTGGTGCTCTTTAAGGAGTCCTTTACTGAGGAGTTTGATGTCACGGTGTCTAGAACATAGGTCCCTTGGGTGTATATCACTTCCCAGAAGTCTGTCTGGATGGTGTTTGATACTGCTATGCTCTCAATGTCTCTTGTCCAATCTGTCTAGAGGGATTCCTTCCCTGACCCCCACTATTCATATCTTCATATTCTATGAGGGCCTTCTGAACTGCATCATGTAACGTTTGAGGCATTAAGATCTTCACCTTCACATAAATTTTGAAGTTTAGGCTAAACACAAACTTGTTGACCTTTAACTTCTCTTTGTTCAGGTGTGGAGCATATCTGAGTAGCTCCATGGACTTGTCATTATATCCTGACACAATATGCCTACCCTATCATAAGGCGTTGAACTCATTAAGTTGTCACTAAATGAATTCATCAGACAAGTACCTCTCCCCAAATCATTCCTCGAACAATTCCCATGACATGTCTTCCACGACCATGTTTAGTTGAGGTAGGAGTGTCTTCCACCAAATTAGATAACTCCCCTTCAGTTGAAATACCTCCATGCAAAATTTCATTTTGGATGTGTAATCATGAAGTGTGAAGTATATCGTCATGTTCTCTAACCACGTCTCAACATAAAATCCCTCTATGGAACCCCAGAACTCGAGAAACTTCACTTTCTCGAGTTCTCTGTGTATATTGTTACTACTAGTTGGAGCACGCTGTGAACCCTCATTGGGCACAGATGCTCTGCCCTCATATAAATCCAGGCAGTTTATCAATGCCTCTAACATCCTCTTGAAGGATCTCATCATACCTACCATATCTCCCACAACAACCTGCTCCTATTGAGTAGTCTACTCATATCCCTGAGGGTTAGATCCCTTTGGCGTGGATTCTATCAGAGGAGGCACACCTCTTCCTCCCACACCACAACGTATACCTCCCCTGCATCCTCTAATCATGATTACTTGCATGGACAATTTAAAAAATTAATTAATGATACAACATTAATCATTTTACTTTAACACAATGGAAAGTGTAACGGTCCAATGTCGTAGAGTTGAATCCACTCTGATACCATATGTAATAACCTTTTATCTAACCATCAATAATTGTAGTACTAATCCTAAATATAGGTGCAAATATAAATCAAGGGAAATTTTATTTTATTTGTTTTATATTTTAATTACTTGTTTTTACCATAAGTCAAGATGCTCTAGTAACTGATCAAAAGTGTGAAGGAATTACAATTTAAGTCTTAAACTTATCAGGGTTGAAAAAAATTCAAGGTTTTCTTTAGCGACACAAAAGAGTTTCAATTTCATCCCATTACCTTAATTAAACATGAACATAATGTCATTTTAACTTACCTAGGTCAAAAATATAAATCATTCCTTATTTTTTCAACAAAAGATAACCTGCGTCAATGCAAAAAAAATTGTAGAACATAAATAATATTGTAAATTCAACTTCTTAACTTTCTGATTTGTTTACTAACTTAACTAAACTAATATAAGTAAATTGTTAATTACAAAAAAATCTTAATAGATAGTTAAATCACCACCATGAAAATTAATATATATTATGAGGTTGACTTTGTAAGGCATTATTGTTCAGTTACCACACTTTTATTCTAATATCCTCATGGTCATACTTGATGCCCTATTACCATATTAAGGATTTAAAATGGTTTCTAAAGAACACTTTATTTCTATAATCACAACATTATAGAAATAAAAACATTGGTTTGTAAAATTTTGGCTAACAAGTCAAACTCCGTAGGTTAAATAAAAACACAATTGTCATCAGATAACCTCCCAATATGTGAAGATCTTCTAAGGCTCATTTTTTTTTACTTTAACTATCTATGTGGAATTGTTCCCAATTTTTCCTCAGATAAATTGAATAGGTTTAAATTTTTTCGTTTCCTTTATTAAAATTTGTAATCAACTAAATTTAATCAAGGAATTATGTATCGATTCCTTCAAGCAATCTTTGTACATACTATTTAACTTTTCAATATAATTTCGCAACTACGATAGCATATAACTTTCAATATAATCTCCATCATATGTTTAGCGAATGAAACAATGAATAACCTTCCTTGAAAATATCGATTCGAAAAAGGTTTCATATCAGTTAACAGATCATAACATATAAAATAGCCCAACACTAATGAAATTGAAACTGTTACAATCAACATGACAATACTGATCAAAATTAGTGTGTAAAATTTTCTGTATAAAACTAAAGAAAATTAGTGGAGTATGCTTCAGAATTTCATATGAATTCCTGATAAGGAATCACAAATTGATCTTGATTTTTCATTTTGAAATGATTAATATACACATAAATTTATTTAGCAATTGAATGAATGAAATTAAATATTGTAACCAGTTTTGGTTAATATTGGTAGTCGATCCTTCGAATTGACGTAGTTGTTCAATAATTTTCTTATTTCATGCTAATCAAGTGACCTCACTGGTTCCTCCCAACCAAATGCTAGGGGTATTCTTCTTCCCCCTTATCCCCCAAGCCACAAAGGGGCCACACACAAAAGCCGAAACAATAGCTCCAAGATTTCCTCACAAGTAGAGCTTCCACTCTTTCTCAAGCTTGAAATCCCAACTCTCACAAGTAATTACCATTTTTATTTTATTTAAAAAGTCAATTTCCCTCACATTCCCCAATGTGTTCCTATTTTCTCTCTTAATTATCCCTTATTTCTCCAAATTCTCATTTAATGAGTGTCTCCTAACTAGATCTTAGTTAGAGTTGGATTAGGAGTCTTCTTCTAGTTAGACTTAGTGGTAGTTTGACTCAAGATACTATTCTGTGTGTACACTTATTCTCTCATATTATTATTTTTTTCTATTTTAAAATCCGTTTTATTAATTTCATGCACACTTGTGCATTTTATGTAACCTTTATATTTTTATTCACCTTTTTCCAAAAGTTCGATTTTTATCTCAATTCTTTTAATTTATTTAATATTTAAATTAGTTCCTTAATTAAATTTAGAATTAGACTTAGTCTTAGACTTAGGCTTAGACTCTTGTTAGGCTTCTTAGTTTATAATTTACTGACTAATTAATTATTTTATTCTAACACGGTCTACCATTTCATTTTTTTCTAGGCCACCTAGATTTATTGACTCAAGTTTTAATTAAGCGACGTGCCCTTCAAGACGTAACTCCCTACTCCAAGGGTACCACTCACCTTAGACTAGTTTTAGAAGTTTGTTCGACCCTTGGAGTCAACACTTCATTTGATCAACCTTGTGAGAGACTAAGGGTTTCTAAGGAATAAGTATTTAAGCCTTATTGTGTGCCCCTTAAATTTCCTCGTGAGTGACTATCTTAGTCTGCCCTCATGACATTGTGTACCTATTGAAATGGGTAATCGTTAATCTATAGTTTAGGTCATGGTGGAAGTGCTAGTAGGATGTGACAGGGATGCGACCACACCTCTCCCTCAAATGTCTAGTTTATTTGTGTGGCCCCTTTACTCCTTATGTGGGTCAGATTATTCGGGCATCATCAAGCCTTCATCCAATGACAAACAAAATGACAATAATCCATATACCTAAATTGCACTGTAATATGTTAAGAACCAAATATCAATATAGCATAGAAAATCTTCAGAAAAATTACTCAATGCCTTGAAAAAGAGAGAATTTCAAATAATAAGCCTCTTCGAGGGGGAAACCTCCTTTTACCCCACTTAAATGTTCAAGTACAAGATGATTCAAAATGAAAATGTCTC